>OY723385.1:63100966-63368466 GCA_963210295.1 Ophion ellenae
CAGCGACCGTTACAGATGCGTCGATATGTGACGACAAGGTTCGCGAAGGAACGCGGAGAGGTATAAGTGGAAGAGGGAAAGTGTCGAAACGTTGAAGACGCGGGAGAATGCGATAGACAGAGTTGGAGAGAAAAACATCGAGAAAGCGAGAGCGCGAAAGAAATTGAGAAAAAGACAGATAGATACCTACATATGTATGGGTTCAAAAGGATGGTACGAGAGAAAGAGAGCAACCCGCAGGAACAAAGATAACAACTGCAATGATGTCGAGCGTCACGCCCCGACAAATGGTCTCAGTTTAACGAATAACAGTGTGTAGTACACGTTCGACGCTACAAGTTTAAACGACGATATGAAAACGTGGCAGGAATGCCGTATAATGGGCGAATGCTTCGCGAGTGTGTAATGGCTCGACGAGCTCCTTTTTTTCTTGTCTTCTTTTTTTCATACCTTCGCGTATGGGCCGTATTAACGTACGAGCACCTTTACTCGAATTTGACCTCCGGAAGTGCCACATGTCAGCGTGAGAGAGCTCGATGACTTTTTCTGCTTTTTTACAATTTTTCTCGTCCGCCCATCTAGAGCAAATTTCACGAAAAGATGGGAGGAATCAAACTTGACCAGCAAATGTCAGTGTGCGGAAGTACGCTGATATTTTTCCGTTTTTTTTCCTTCGCCCATCCAGAGAAAATTTCGAGAAAAAAAGGCGGAAAGTAAACTTGACCACGGGTCATGGAGCACCGATGACTCCCATTGTAACACGTCACCGTGCATGCTCTATAGATACGCACTTTTTTTTTTATTCTCGGAATTTACCTGTTCGTACTTTTTTAACTTTTTACGTATTTTTCTACGCCCTATCGGGGACGGCCCCACAAAAAATCCTCAAAAAACTGAATTGACGTGAAATGGATTTTCCGTCCAACCCACACTCGTCAAACAATTTTTTCCAGAGCCTCGCAGACCCTCAGAATTTGCTCGAGGCCACAGGGAAAATGTGGAAAACTTTTGCCGATACAGGCGGGTATTTTTCTTCTACTAAATTGACAATGAATTCACTATGCTATCATTATTGATTTTTCTTGATGAAAATTCCTTACTTGTACGGAGGGAAATCCCATTTCGATGGGCACTTTTGCAAAGAGTGAAAGTAACAAACGTATTTTGGCAAGGCGTGGTCGTAAGACGTGATGAATATCGCCTCTTATATATATGTACATATTGCGAAACATTTACATCGGCATCCGCGAACGAAGAAGGAATTTGCAAATTGCTTTTCCTCAATTATATACGATGATCAAAGGGATGATGTAATGAATTCCCACCTAAGGAGTTATATTCCTTTCAATTTTCTCTACTTCGGAGAGGAGCTTTCACCCTGTGCGCTGCGTGTATAATCTCGAAGATGCCCCATTTCACCAGCTTTTGTACGGTACCTTCGAATGCTAATCTTCACGATAACATTTACTTTAAGGCGTTACATCTAGCTCGTGGCCGGAAAAAAGAGGAATTTTCGTAAATTATTTCTGGGAAAAGGTGTGCAGGTTTTCAATTTTTATTTTTACATTAAATAGTATGATTTTAAGGATCTTTTACCATTTTTGCATTAACAAATATTTATAAATCCGGTAGATACAATAGTTTGTGCAAACAGCTGTATGAAAAACGTCTTCCGCGGTAGGGCTTAGAATAACGGAGCTTTTTCTATTACCGGTATTATTTCGATATCAACAAGTTGTAATATCGGAATACCGGTATTTCGACATTTTCCAATATTCATGGGAAATCTTGATCAAAAACGTTAAAAGCTTGAAGAGGATGGAAGTTGTAGAAATAATGCTGTATAGCTAACAAGGAACATCACTTAAGGGGTCTTCTCACTTTAGACGCTAAAAAAGGCTATTTTCATGCATTTTTTGTTAGGTTTATATTATAGATATTGATATAAAAGTTGTTACACTTAATAAATACACTTTCGAAATACACTTTTTTTTAAATGTACTTATTTAAGTCACTATTTATAGACGAAGATAGTAGTTAAAAAAAGTCCTAAAAAATTTGTAGGTCTGCGCTGTTGATGAAATCTCGAAGATGGAACATCCGAAACAAAAAAAAAAAACGGTTTTGGATTCAGTACGTTAATGGCTATAGCGCATAACATACGATTTTTGATATATGCGAAAATAACCAAACGGCGCACATTCTTCGTAAAAAAAATCGTTTTTTCACCGTTTAAAAAAAATTGTAAATATCAACAAAAAATTAATCCTTTATATGCGCTATAGCTATAGTTGTAAAAAATATGTGGTTAAAATTTCATAAGGATGAGTTCAATAGTTTCGAAGATTTTATCAACAAGGCGTCGAAAAACGTTGTTTCGAGAAAAACGCATTTAAAGTTTGTTTGGGTTACATAAATAGCTTTTTAAAAAAAATTATGCATTTCGAAATTGTACTTATTAAGTGTAACAACTTTTATATCAACATCTATAACACAAACCTATCAAAAAAATTCATGAAAATAGCGTTTTTTTAGCGTCTAAAGTGAGAAGACCCCTTAAGTGTCCGCCGCCGATTTCGTTGAAACTCATATATGTGATAAATCATTGAAAAATATTAGACACGTATTTTTTTATCTGCGGAAAAACGGTTTTAAGGGGGGAAACCACCACTCAAAGAAGTGTCGAGGGGAGGTTTTGCAGTTTCACCCACAAGCAGTCCACCGATCTGAATGAGACAAAAACCAAAATTCTTCAAATGCAACGCGATAAAAAATCCACTATAGAATAATAGAAAAAAAATAAAATTAAGGGGTGACACGGCTTTCTTTAAAAGGTCGTTCCCTCCTTAAAAACGTTTTTCCGCAGATTAAATAAAATACGTGTCTAATAGTTTTTAGTGTCTTATCACCCATATGAGTTTCAACAAAATCGGAGGCGGACACTTAAGTAATGTACCTTGCAAGTGAAACCACAGTATTTATTCAAAATCACCATATTTCAGATCTTCATTTATTATACACTCCTAAACATACTCTCCTATGTTGTTAAATATATTCAACCCAACATAAAAAAATAAACGAACGAAAAACAAAAAGTAGGATCTTTTATACAAATTGAAAAAGCAGTAAACTCGCAAAATTAACAGTGGGAAATTTTATGCAAGTCAATGCAGTGCAATCCAGGACGCAACCAAAAGGCATAGCTTGTGGCAGGTAAGCGACAGTACAGTTACCTTAATTAACAAGCGAAAAGATTTGATGTAGGTGATAATATTTTAAAGCTGTTAAACGTAGTAAAAAAACAAATAGAAGTGACCTAAATGGTAAGAATAAGTATTTTTATGATATTTTAATATTTTTAAATCTGATATCGGTATATTACGAGTCCAATATCGGTTTTTCGATATCGGTTTTGGTCCGATATTCCGGGTTTTTGATATTTTCGAATACCCATGCTCTACTTCGTAGTGACCACTGCTGCTCGGAAACAAATCATGCGAAAAAAAAACGTATTTAGTTTTTGCATGAAATATTGTAGTGCTTGAACGAAGGATTTCATAAATTATTGATTTTTTTTTTAATTTGTACGGTTCAAAGTGTGAAATAAATCAAAATATTTTTGGTGATGAAAAAAATGTGCATCGAAAAAAAAATCCTTCCGTTCAAGCAGTGCTTCTTGATATATAAAAGAAGCTTGTAAAATTTGAAGTTGATCGGTGCAGTGATTTTCGAGATATCGTGGTCATCGATTTTGATAAAGTTATTTTGAGAAAAACGCTTTGATAGTTCGCCAGTTCGCGGAACCTACCTATAAACGCCCACAACTTCCTCAGTTTTGAACGGATCGACACGAAACTTTCCGAGAATGTTTTTGAAATGTTATATTTTGAGAATTCGTCGAAAACCAATAATCGGTATTTTAAAAAATCTCAACTAGGTGTAAGCCCTAGGTAAAAGCCACATCGACAAATTCCGGAAAAATATCCGTCATGAATCATTGATTGGTACTTCGGCTACATAATTTTTATACATTTATCTAACTATAAATTATTCTTGTCCATATACGTCGTTCGGGTTTCTGTAAAAAATACGAAACACGATTTAAACAAAGTGCCACCTTTGCTACATGACAGATCGGTGTCGGTGGTTCTGGCACATAGGATGATCGGCAATTTGAAATAACGAAATGTTGTCTCAGCACAATTATAAAACTTACGTAAGGGCGGGTACTTTTTTGAAATTTCGAGAATTACGAAAATGGCAAGCTGTAGAAGAAAAAGATCGATTTTCGACCAAGAAAAACAACTTTCATAATTTCTTATCAACAAATGGGTAAATATGTCAAAAAATTATCCGTTCGGAGCATAGAAAATTATATAAACTATGCGTTGTCCGAATTCGAAGTGAATCGGGCGAAAAGATTTTGAGATACGACTTACGCCATTCCATAACACATAATTTTGAGAAATAAACAACCCCTTAAATATTTATAAAACGATCAAAGGGTTTGCTTCGGCTTGAAATTTCGAAAATACGATTTTTTAATTCTAATTCTTATTCATGTTTTTATTTAAAAAAAAAAATGAGATGGCTCGACAGACTGTGGAAAATATATTTTCAAAAATAAAATGAAAACGCAAAATAAATAAAGACAATAAGGTTCGTTTTCAACCAGAAAAAAATACTTGAATAATGTGTTATTAAAGAATGGGTAAACATATCGAAAAGTTATCGGATCGTAGGATAGGAAATATTATCAACTGCTCTTTCCGAACTTGAAGCGAATGACGAAGAGATTTTGCAATACGACTTACACCGCTTCATAAAATATAACTTCCAGCAAAACACAAATCGAAGAAGGCTAAATCACGAGGTGATTCGCCGTAGCGCAATGAGCGATGTGACCCTTCACAAAAATCGTCACAACTCGATCAATTATTGGAATTTTTATAAAATCTTTATCGCAAGTTGAAGTTAAGACCCAAGGCTTTAAAACTACGAAATATAAACGTCGTACCTTTTCAATTCCGAGCTTATGCAAACCGTTTAAATGTTTATGAAACATTTAGGGAAAACATTTTTTCATTCTAATTCTTACTTATGTTCCTAATTTTTTGAAATATATATATATATATATATATATATATATAGCTCAACAGACTATGGAAAATCTATTTCCGAAAATAAAAAAACCGCTTTAAAAAAATATAAAAAACACCTTTTAGCTCATAACTTCGTCCCTAACTGGGATTTTGGAACAATATTCTTTTAAGAACGCGTATAAGTGTATAAAATGTCAATGAAAAAAAAATTTTTAAAACAATATTTTTTAAATCTTTATCGCTAGTTAAAGTTCAGACCCTGGGCTATAAAACTGCGAAATAAAAACGTCGTTCTTTTTCAATTTCGAGCGCACGCAAACGCTTGAAATGTTTATGAAACATTTAATGAGAAAATATTTTATTCTAATTCGTATTCATGTTCGCAATTTAAAAAAACATATGTATATATATGTTTAATAAAAAAAACACACATATATATAGCTCGACAAAGTATAGAAAATCTATTTTCGAAAATTAAAAAAACTGCCTTAAAAGAACTGGTATTTCGGAATAATATTCTTTCAAGACCGCGTAAAAGTATAAAAAATGTCAATGAAAAAATTTCGAAAAATAAATATTTTCAAAATCTATATCGAAAGTTAAAGCTACGCCCTAGGCTATAAAACTGCGAAATAAAAACGTCGTACTTTTTCAATTCCGAGCTTATGCAAACCCTTTAAATGTTTATGAAACATTTAAGAGGACATTTTTTTATTCTAATTCTCATTCATGTTCTACATTTTTTTAAATAAATAAATATATAGCTCGACAGACTATGGAAAATCTACTGCCGAAAAAAAAACCGCATTAAAAGAATATAAAAAAACACATTTACCCTCAATATTTTCGAAAAGTCGATAAAATAAAGATCAGCCTGAAAAAATAATTTTTAAAACGCTTTCCCGCGAAACGTCCCCATGGCGCCATCTGCCGAGAAACGAGCCAGGTCAAATACGAAGCGACTGCGATCCCGTTCTGCCGATAAGAAATCCCCCCCATCTAGCATCTCGTGTCTGCATTGCCATGCGACGCTACATCGTTCCCTCGCTCTCGAGTTTCATGGAAGTGCCGCGCCGGGATAAGTGGCGCGCGCATCGCGGCGCAAAGATACCATCGCCCCGGTGCCTGCGACGGCAAGCGAATCCGCCATATTGGTGGATCGATCCATCGTCTCAGGTGTGCGTGAGTTTGTTCGTGCGCTTTTTAATCAACCACGCCGTTGCGCGTTCCTTGCCGTCTTACGTACGCACTCTGTACACATCGTGTGAACTTTAAACGAATATGTAAAGTTTTCTCCATCACTCGAGCCCAACGACGGGATAAGGCGCGCGCGTTTCCGCTTTCGTTACGCGAATAACACGCGCTTTATCGTGTCGCTGATCGAGTGAGTGCGCGCGTGTGTGTGCGTGTGTGAATGTGTCCGTGCGCGTGTTAAGCGGCGTCGGTCGACCGTCCCTCTAGCGCATCGTGGAACGCACACCGTAATCTGTTCGTCGCTCTAGGAACATTTGCAAAAATGATGTACACGGTAAGAGCTCCGAAGCTTCCTAATCGATTTTCTCGTCGGCGTCGTCACGAAGTAAAAAAAAAATGACGATCGTACTTTCGCGAATTTCTTTCATAACTTCACGTCAGTTCGGCCCTGTCCTCTTTTTTTTCTCCGCTTTCTCCTCTATAACTCTACGTTTCCGTGTATTCGCTAGCGTTTTTTTTTTGCCTTCCATGATTTCAGGGGACAACGGCGTCCCAGGACACGCGGTTCAGCGACAAGGAGAAAAAATTACTCAAGCAAATGAAGTTCGGCGACTCTTTGACACAAAAGGTAATCTTTTCCCTTTATTCGACGTCATATTTTCCATAATGTTACGTTTCTCGTTGAAAAAAGCTTGGATTCGGCGACGAAACGAAAATTTCAAGAATGTTGCCATCGGAAACAAATACCAAGAATAAACGACACGATGTGTAGAAATATATATATATATACATATATTTGTTGTAAGGGCACAGAGTAAGGAAAAGATGGTCCTTCGGACATTTTTTTCGCTTCTCGGTCAAGCCCGATTTAGGTTAGGTCGGCTTATATGGCACCTGTCTTGCCCTATTGGGCTTAAGGGCATGTGATGAAATATATATATATATATATATATATATATATATATATGTTGGAAGGGCACAGTAAGGAAAAGATGGTTAAGGGCATGTAAAGGTCAACATAACCTCACAAATTCTCCTACAGAGCTTTCGCAAAGATGGCAAAATTTTTTCTGAATATTAAAGCATCAGGCTCCATAGCATTCAATCGCGCAGAGCTTGATGATTTTCTATAGCCGCAAATGTTATTCGTGCCTGAAAAATCTTTGTCACAAAATTTGAGCTTTCTCTCTTGTACTTGTATGATATGTGATATCGCTACTTGCTGTTAAGGGCATGTCATTTCAGAACTTTGAAAAAAAAAAAGTTTAATTTTAAGCACTTTTTTAACGAGTACAATGAAAGCAGTAAATTAATGAATTGGAAAACTTTATTATGCGTAGTTTTGAATGTACAACATTTTTTTTGTTTGTAATTTTCCTATTGAAAATGTCAGCGTTACAGTCTAAGACCGCAGAGTACCTTTGGTAGCAAGTTGTAGACCTAGAACAAAAAACCAAAAGAATCTTCAGAATATATACAAAAAGTTATGGAACTGCGTGCGGAAATGAGAAAATATCTTTTTTGTTAAAAGTAGCGCATATTCGAATGAAAACACATTTTTTAGCAATAAACGTTAATAACGAATCGCAAATTCCGTACATTGTTCCATGGAGAATGCATTTGAGGAGACGTTCAGATTACGTTCGAAGTTTCAAGTAAATCAGTGCATATACGGCTGAGTTACGCTTCAGGCCAGTTTTAAAAACATGGTCAAGGGAAAAACGCGTTTGAAGTTTGAACTAATATATAGCAATAGAAATGTTCGATATAACTTTAATCTGCGATACCAACACCATAAATTTTACCTTCCAAATTAACATCAACCTCTTCCTTCTCTTTTCTGAAAATTTGGAAACTCTTGAGTGGGTTTACCCCTTGAAACTTCTCTTGTACCGGTTGCATGGTCTTTCTGGTAATAATAAAAAATAATTTTCAAAGAAAATACCAAAGTTTAGAGCTTTGAACTATCAATCGATAGCTGCACAAAGATTCCAAAATGATGGTGTTGATGTCTGCACCTTCGGAATGCAACAAAAATTCCATTTTTGTATTCTCATTGCCTGGTTTTTATTATTCTTCAGTCATTTTTTGCACATTAATATTGTTGATCTTCAAATAAGAATCCTAAAAATTAATTGAGAGATTCTTTTTGGCAAAGTCTGCGAACAAAAATTCAAGTCATTCAGATAACTTGATTTTCATTGCATTACAATGATGGAAACATCAGTCTTATGTGAAATGTGGTGCACCATGCCAGTGTTCATTATATATTAGGTGATAAATAGGTGAAGTTTTTAATGAAAAAAAAGACTCCAAAAATTGTTGCAACTAATTATGTACGCTGCTTTTTATTCATTATCAGAAATAATTTTACAATTTTTAGGGTGATATTCATTGTAGAAACATTTGAAACATACATATTTTCCACGCCAGGCACATTTTTTAAAAGCAGTGTTTAAGCAGTTTAATTTTTTCCAAACATGCTCTATTGGAAAGCGTGCTTCATTCAAGTTTTGAAACAAAGGTTTTTCCGCTGTCAATTTGGATGAAAACCAAGCGTACTGGATCATAGGGGTGACTTAATTGCAAGAATTTTCGGAATTTTTATTTTCATTAAAAGGTTCACCTAATTATATCAATTAACTGCTTGAATATATTTGAATTCTACAATAAATAGTTGAACATTGCGAGAAATTAGAAATTAATTAATTAATTAAACGGTAGCAGCGGGAATCAAACCCAAGCCATGGGGGTGACAGGCAATACGCTTGACCACTGTGTTACGCTGCTGACTTGGAAATGGTTGAAAAAATATCCCTCAAGCTCTATGCGGTTATCTTTGGAGAGCGTTTTACCCTTTCCTACTCAGGCAAAATATTTTCGGAACATCAAGTGTGGACCCACCTTCTACCCTTCTACCTTCTATATGTGTATAGAGATCCCATATGTGTATACAGAGCTGAATAAAAAAAAGTACCCAAAGAACAAAGTAATGGTGCTGAAGTTTGCACCATTGGAACGCAACGAAAATTCGTTTTTATATTCTCATTTTCTCATCTTTATTACAATGCAAAATCTTCATCTGCAGAAGCAATTAAGAAAACTTCATCTTCATTGTATTCCAAGAATTGAAGGTAGATGGAGCATAACATACAACTTAAAAGACGGAGTATACGGTATTGAAGTTTGCATCATTGGAAGGCAACGAAAATGCTTTTTAATTTCCTATTTTCATCGTTATTCAAAATCATACTTTGCAGGTTCGTTGTAGATCGCTAAGTAAGAATCCTTAAAAGCTAAGTAACAAAAAAAAGGTGAAAACAAAAATTAAAAATATAGCCGAAAGGCAAAAATGTAAATCAATATAACGATATGAAAATAAACCACTGTAATTTAACCAATTCGAATTTAAAGAAAAACAATCCTGAAAAATGTTCGCATTATTTTTGTCGTTTAAATCTGCCAAAGAAAACTTGCAAAAAAAAAAAAAAAATCCATACCAACGATGCAAACTTCAACGTTGTCCATTTTGCCCACCACCTCATATAGCATGTTCAGAGTCTCCTACAATTTCGTATATATCTTCGAGGATCCAGTAAAGTACATTTCAAATACTACAAAAATAACTGAAACGGCATTGTACAAGTTTTTTTTCGATATTCTGGGTTCCGCAACTTTCCATAAAAATGCAAAGACATCGATACAATGCAGATATTCCTTTTTCGTTTATACAGTACAGAATTCTTTTCTGTATTGTCCAATTTTTTCTGACACATTTGGGCTGCCAAAATTAGTGAAATATTTTTAAAGTTCCTTATTGTGGATCCATAACCTAAACCTGCAAAAAAGAGTTCAGATAGTAATCTGAACTCTTCAAATAGTAATCTGAACTTTAGATACTAATCTAAACTCTTCAGATGGTAATCTGAACTCTTAAGATATTAGACTGAACTCTCCAGATAGTAATCTGAACTCTTCAGATAGTAATCGGAACTCTTCAGATAGTAATCTGAACTCTCCAGATAGTAATCTGAACTCTTCAGATAGTAGTCTGAACTCTTCAGATAGTAATCTAAACCCTTCAGATGGTAATCTGAACTCTTCAGATAGTAATCTGAACTCTTTAGATAGTAATCTGAACTCTTCAGATAGTAATCTGAACCCTTTTTTGCAGGTTTAGGTTATGGATCCATAATAAGGAACTTTAAAAATGTTTCAGCAATTTTCGCAACCCACATGTGTCCAAAAAAAATTGGGCAATACATACACGAAAAAGGAATATCTGTACTGTATCGATGTCTCGTCATTGTTCTGTATAAAAATGAAGAAATTAAAAAATAACGAAGGATTTTCGTTGCGTTCCAACGTTGCAACCTTCACCGCCATAAACATCCAAGCGTCGCACAATTTCATCAAGTTCTCAAAGCCTTCGCCATTGCCTCAACGTTTCTCTCTGTCTCTCATCAGGTGGACATGACCAAGGTGAAGCTGGACGTCATAAAGCCATGGATAACGACCAAGATAACGCAGATCCTTGGAATGGAGGACGACGTTGTGGTAGAATTTGTTTATAACCAACTGGAGGAAAAGGTAAGAGGACCGTTTACGACACGTCCAAAGTCTCTCTCGGACTGTTCGCGAACGAAAGAATAACCGTGTGTGCGTGTGTATACATAAATACATATGCATACACACACACACACACACACACACGAAAAGAACAGAGCCGTACAAAAAATCGAGAGTACCGTTGCGCGTTAGCGTTAATAGTCTTATTAAAGTTAATTTCGCGGTAACGGTTGACGAATCGCGCGTAAAACGCGTTTCACTCGGCTTTTTCCCCTCAACGTAGATTTAAACAAAACAAAAATCGCGGAGTAAAAGCATCGTTGAAGCGACAATGTTTTTGTGCACGATCGACGAATAAGCTCGTACGCTCGATCGCGCGTGCTCCATCCTGCGATCGTGATAAACCGAAAAACAAAAAAGCAAAACAAAGAAAGCAAAGGTATCGCAATAGCCGCCTTGCCCTCGTACGTCTCGTTCGAGTGTACGCGAGGCCATTGAAAAAGAGAACAGCGCAAGCAAAAGAAAAAAAAGAAACAAAAAGCGATAAGATCGTAGAGCAAGAAACCTGCGAATAATACCGTAATTGTGGCGCAAGTAATCTCTTATCACGTTGTCTTTGAATTCCCCGTTAGTATAAGTAGAGACCGTTGATGGGGGATATCAACCCTTTAAGTCCAAATGGCATTCGGATGTGCTCCGTCTCTCTCACTCTCTCTCGCTGCATCTCCGAGATGTCCGAGAGCGCCGTCGATCAGCAACGTCGAGGCGTTTCGCCAGGGGAGACACACAGCCGGAGTTCTAGCTCGACGGTCCTTCGTCCCCGTTCAACTTAGCCGGTCTTAGGCGGCCTCCACCCACGCACGCACGCACGCGCGTCCACACTGATACACACACAGCCATTGCGCAACACGCGCGCCATCATCACAACGACGCGCAAGGACGTGTGCGCCTGGCAGCGATTCTTCGTTGTCTTCAACCGGAAGTTCGTCCGGGGGTTCGACTGCGCTCTGCACCGGGAGCTCCGGGGTCGTCGACGCGGACATACGTTGGCGCTTCGTCCTCCTCACTGTCTCTCGCGCTGTGTGTCTCTGTCTAACGCGCAAGGATCGTCGGAAGCACTTCCGGAACTTCTCGGGCATTTTGACGAAAATGCCAGTCGACAACGCGTGCTCAAGAGAGCAGACGACCTCATCGTCAGCCTTCGAGACGAATTCACGTGCACAGCGACGGGACGTTCCCCGAGACTGCATGGGATATCGAGGATACCCGAGCAACGGCCAACTAATGTTCGGAGGGCCGCACGATACGCGCGGCAGAGCCGCCCAATCGAAAGGACGAAGGTTTAAGTGGTCGCGCTTCCCTTCCGCAATATCGTGGAGGGCTCAACCCGAAGCTACTTCCTGATTTTCTTAGGAGGTACTGTTGTTGACAAAGTAAATGCGTGTATGATCGGGCCTACCGAAACGACGCGCGAAGGATTTTCACCCTTCGTCACAACTGCACCGGCCTTGATCCTTCTCTGGGTCTCTCTCGATCTCCATATTCCGTCTCCATCCTTTGTCTCTCCCAACTCTCGTACATTTCACCCTATCACTACTCCGAGAGAGACTCGAGAGACCAGATTCGGCAGGTTGGTGATTCACGCGCTATTCTCCTGTTTTGGGGCCTCAGGCCACAGTAACGGGTATAAAATCATGTGCGAATTTAACAATTTTTTGTCGTATGAAAATGTGATTCACTCATGAAATTAATTACACATCTATTTAGTATGAATATCAAGCTGTTAGAAAATATATGGGGCATTCCACGCCAAATCGGACACCATTTTTGCATCTCAGATTTTCTCCATATTTTTTTGTCTTTTAGTATCTATTGAGAAAGGCCTCCATGCCAATTTTAAGCTTTTTTGTCCAGCCACTTTCGAGATACGAATTTTAAAAAAAGCGGTACTTTTTTTTTAATGCCCAGAACTTTGCAAAAAATGATCCGATTGGGATGTTTTTTTAAAAATAATTTTCGTTTTTAGACGCACTTTTAGAAAAAAAAATGGTACAAAACCATCAAAAGCGTATTTCCATGAGATTTTCGAGTTGTAAATATTAAATGTTGATTTTTGAAAAACACGTAGCGATCGATTTTCTGCAAATTTTTCCTAAAAATACTGTCACTCATTATGCAACTTTTAAGCTCGGCACGGTAATGGGATAACTTTAGGATCCATGTTTGTTCGAATTTTTTATTTTTTATTTTTTAGTAATCCGTACTGAAAGTACATAATAATCATTTTTTCAGACCTATGGGCAAAGGTTGTTGTCATCTATGAAATTGAATAGATGTGTCTTAATATTTTAATGGACAATGACCCTTTCATTTTAGTTAAATATATAACAACATAAGTTTTTTGTATTAATTCTTATTCAATTTTATATTGAGTCAATATCTCATGTGTATGGAGAGTAGAGGTGCCTGAAAATCATTATTATCTAAAGAACAAAACTCATTTCAAAAGAATTTAGTTAATATATGTGTTCAAAAGTTTGGGGCTTTTCGAAATGTTTTTTAACCTTTAACTACGGTCGGTAATAAAAACTTCGTTGACATAGCCTAGTGGCTGAGTATCTTTCTTGTCTCCATTTCAGAACAAGAATTCAGTGTTGTTTTCAATTTAGTCGACAGTGTGTCCTGTGAATAACCTCTACTAATTAGCTTTAACGAAAAATTTGTGTAATATCACGGTATATTTTTTGAAGCACAACTTATTGTGAACTTTTGTGCCGCGTCAAATTTTGGGATATATAATTTGTGCTGTAATCCATTGCAAATAGAAAATCATAGAGTTAAGAAAAGTCTTCGACGAGCTTCTGTAACTCAACAAAATTTATATAATTTGAGTAAGGATGATTTTCTCTGCACATCGTGCAGAAAAGGATTTGACCTTTTCTTGTAATCAATCTGTAAACTAATTAATAATCATTACATGTCGGATAATCCTCGAGAATTGCTTTGATGTAAAGTATTTTGATTTCAGATATTTTTTAACATACATAAGTGAAACAAGAAAATTTTAAAATTCGAAACAACATGGATCCCAACGTTATCCCATTAACGTGCCGGGCTTAACATTTGCATAATGAGTGACAGTATTTTTAGAAAAAATTTACAGAAAATCGACCGCTACGTGTTTTTCAAAAATCAACATTTAATATTTAGAACTTGAAAATCTTATGGAAATACGGTTTCGATGATTTTGTACAATTTTTTTCTAAAAGTGCGTCTTATAACGAAAATTAAAAAAGAAACATCCCAATCAGATTATTTTTCGCAAAGTTATGAGCATTCAACAAAAAAGTATCGTTTTTTTTTTAATTCCTATCTCGGAAGTAGCTGGACAAAAAGCTAAAAATTGGCATGGAGGCGTTTCTCAATAGATACTAAAAGACAAAAAATTATGGAGAAAATCGGAGATGCAAAAGCTAAATGGTGTCCGATTTGGGGTGGATTGCCCCCTATATATACATTTTTTTCGATGTACAAAATGGCTGACTACTAATATTTTCTTTTGTTATCTTTTTTTAGGCGCTCCGCGGCGTGACATTCAGCCTCCTCAATTTTTTACCTAGGACAAAAAACAAAAATTCTCGTCAATCTACATTAGAATACCTAGAGAAGTACGTACAGAATTTAACAAATATTGTTTTATTCAAAAGTTGTATTTGAAGTTGTATAAAAAAGTTGCATAAAAAGTTGTATAAAGGTATTTGAAGCTAAGAAATGAATTTTCAGTGATAAATTTCGTTATAACTGCTCATAAACTGCTCATAAAATGAAAAGTTTTCGATTAATCAGAAATTCCGTACGTACTTCTCTGCGAAATGCAATTAGGAACATAACTTTTAAATTTGAAGTAAATCGAGTGAAAATTTTCGAAGTTATTTGTCACGCCAATTAGGAAAAAGCTGTTTCGAGTAGTCGGTCATTTTGTACATATTCATACTAAATAGATGTGTAATTAATTTTGTGAGTGAATCACTTTTTCATACGAAAAAAAAATTGTTAAATTCGCACATGATTTTATACCCGTTACTATGGACTAAGGCCTTAATCGAGTTGGCGTAGCCAAATTTCGCCTCACTCTTGCAGTATTCGGTGAACTTTGGAATTTCGAAAGAAAAAAATTAAAAACGAACGAAAGGGAGAGAACGGAACAAAGATTCGGGAGGTTTTTTGTTTCGGGATCGGCAGACCATGCGAGGAACGAGTTATTCCTGCATAAACATTGTTCGAGAGTCACGAAAATTCTCTTTTCTTTCTGTACTTTTTGTTTTTCTCTCTTTTTTTTCGAGCATTTACATGCTTTTTTTTGTCTCTCCGCGATGATGTCGTTTTATCGATCCTTGGTGCTTTGTATTACGATTTCTCGATTCAGGTATATGCGCGCGCCCAACGGATTTGGCGAATTTCACTCTTCCCTACGCGAGGACGGTAAGGTAGCTCTTAAGGTAGCCCGTAAGTGAGTCCGCTTTTTTCGAGGGGGAAAAGCAGTTTGCGAAAACAATAATTACGCTGTATCTGTTTTTTTTTTCTCTTTTTTCTTTGAGTAATGGAAAGAAAAAGCGCAAACGAAGAATCGTAACTCTGTACAATTGCGTGCATGCATTGATTAGGAAGGACCGGAAAATAAAAAATCGCGCGACGCTTAGGATTTGTCGATGACGATTTTGTTGATCGGCGAACGCGTGTGTCTTTTACAGTTCCCGGATCCACGGAAAATGCAAATAAACCTCACGGGTTTCTTGAACGGGCGTAACGCTCGGTCTTTCATGGGCGAACTTTGGGACTTGCTGGTGTCGGCGCAAGAAAGCGTCACCGGCATACCCGAGGCTTTCTTGCAGCAGAAGAAGGATCAAATTAAAAAACGATTGGTGAGTACGCGCCGCGAGTGTATTTTCATGCCGATTTTTATCTCGGCAAGAAATTCTCGAAGTCGAAGCGCGATAATGATTTTTTCGGACATACCGTTTCGGGTCGTGAGGTTCTTATGGAATTTTTTTGTTTTTTACGTCTTTTTTTTTCTACGCTTCGCGATCGTAGGAGGAACAGGAGAAGCTTCAAGCGTCGATCGCCGAGAAGGAGAAGGAAAAGGAGCGCGAGAAGGAGAAAGATGACGCGGAGAAGCTGAAGAAGGACGAGAAAGAACGAGGCTCGTCCAAAGAACGACGGAGAGAAAGAAGCCGTGATCGAGAGAGAGACAGGTACGCGCTGTAAACCGTTATTGCAATCGATATATATATATATATACAAGGTATCGATATATATCCTCTTATGAATAAATAATCCTGCAACTGTCGATAGGTCAGATCATGTCCTATATGCTGGAATTTCAATCTGGTAAAAGTGCCACGGTTTTCGAGATAAAAATCATCTGCTTTTAGTTTTTCGCATACCATTTCTACAAATGATAACTTGTTTGACCCGGTTTCAAAAAAATACTCTTGGTTATTTGCTTTATCTAGAAATATCTACTTTTCAACCTTAAATGTTAAGGGGCTATACCAGTGTGAACGCTGAAAATTTGCGTGATTTTCGGGAATTTTTTTGGATGAAAAGTACTCAATTACAATATTCGGAAAATTAAGAATATATTTGGCTATATTTGACCTATATTACATAATTTTTTCATAGAAAAATATTGAGATCCAAGCGACTTATGCGCTGCCTTCGGAGGCGCCAAAAAAAAAACTTCCTCCACTGCTAATATGATTCCGGCCGATTGAGTAGCTGAAACCGAAAAAGGAAAAATGTCGTTAAACTGGAAGGTATTTCCTGTACAATGACGGAGGATTTTCGAAAAATATCGAAATCTAACAAAATGGCGTAGTTGTGAAAAAAAGTATGTTTTCTTGTCTATAAAATGGTCGTTTTTTCAATGCCAAATCGTCAATTTTCATGCAATCAAAAATATCCTACGTCATTGCAGAATGAATATATTCAAGAGCACTCAGTTCAAATTTCAAGTCAATCGGATAAATGCTCTTTGAGTTAAAATGTTAGCAAATTTGAAAAATCTCTTTTAGAGAAAAATGCGTTTAAAGATTTAACTATCGATTTTTGCAAGATAAAATGATTAGAGATACGGCCTTGAAATTTTTACAGGATATTCTTGAAAGTATAAACTGTGGGAAAAGGAAAAAAATCGATTTTTTTCAAGTGTCACACTTGTATAGCCCCTTAAGGAAACTTTATGAAAAAAGTTCTTATGCAGAATCTTCATACAAACCAATTCGAACGTCTGACTTTGGTAGCCTGTGGTGTGAAAAAAATTTACTACGCATATCGTGCCAATTACTTCAAGGTGTCTTCTCACTTTAGACGCTAAAAAAAAGCTATTTTCATGAATCTTTTTGACAGGTTCATATTATAGATATTGATATAAAAGTTGTTACACTTTCGAAATACATTTACAATTTTTTTGTGTATTTATGTAGCCCAAACAAACTTTAAACGCGTTTTTCTCGAAACAACGTTTTTCAGCGGCTTGTTGATAAAAATTTCGAAGCTACTGAACCGATCCTTATGAAATTTTGACCACATATTCTTTACAACTATAGCTATAGCGGATATCGAGGTTGAATTTTTTATCCCGATTTTTCGAGAAAAAAAGGCCATTGTTAAAAACGAATAAAAGAAAATGTTAGGAAAAAAACATCAGTCAAAACTAAACTACTATCACACTGAATGAGTGTACCAACTTTCAAGTTAATCCCTTAATTAAATATCGAGAAATCGTGTACACCGTTTTGAATAACATACTTTCGAGAAAAACACGTTCAAAGTTTCACTTCCAATTCTATCGTTGCAATCATAAGTTTAATTCAATCTGCGATTCCTGCATCATATATTGGACCTGCCTCTTCGATTTGAGTCACCTCAAGCGTCACGAGCGTTCGTCATTTTTAGTGAAACCTAACCGCTCAAAATATACACATTATTTATTATTATTAATTCATTATTGTCACACAGTTGTTATAGAAAATCTCTACAACCGGATACGGCTAAAAAATTTATAAATTGTATCTATAATTCTATACGATGAAAAAAAGTCAAAAATATCTCATGTGCATTTTTTTTCCTCACTAAAACTTCAACTGGCTAAAAGAAAATAGTAAAGATCGCTTCCACATGATTGTATCACAGCTTAATTATTTCGAAATCGTAGCTAGAATTTTATATAATGTTTAAGAACTATCGATGGAGAGAAGTTCGCAGACTTTTTTTCGTTTATGAGAAAGAAACAATCGGAACGATATTTTAAAACGTTGTACGCAGTTTTTCCTGGATGTATGATTCAAGGCAAACAAAATATCCACTCTATTCATGCCGATATAATTTTTCGTTTATCGTCAGCAGCGAAAGAAAAATGAAATAACCGAAAACTTTGACAATATTAAAATATATGTGCACAATGAGGGGAGATAAAAAGCGACTTCGAACATTTGCTTCACTACGCCTAAAAGGGTAAAAAAAAGATCAACCAAACAAAAATCGTCAGGCCAAAGTCGCCGACTTCGGGGCCGTCCATATATTACGTCATCGATTTTTGCTGATTTTTACCCCTCCCCGAATAATCCTATCGTTCTTATCGTCACAATCCAATTATCGTTACCGTCATTCAACGACCAGACCCCCCCTCCCCTATTTTAAAATGACGTAATTTATGAACGGCCCCTCTCAAAAGAATTGACATCGGTTTCGTGTTTCGCAAAACAATATTTCACCCATCCGAGAATTGTTTCAAAAGCTTTGAGGAAAAACGGATATCTTATTTCGAATCGTTTGGCCACTGAAAAGCGAAAAGACCGTAACTTCAAAATGAACAAAATTGCACTTACCTTTTTTTGGTAGTGCGTCAATGTGATTATTCCCGTGAACGCGCAAATCGTTCCAGAAGCAAGCGAAGCCGATCCCGTGATCGTCACAGAGAACGTGAACGTTCGGTTCGTAAACGTCGATCGAGCTCCAGATCGCCGAGCAAGGCGTCGTCCAAGGACAACGGAAAGGAGGTCCAGGAGGCGAAAACCGAGCGAGAAGATTCCCCACAACCGGAGAACGCTATACCGATGATGCCGATCAAGACCAAGCCGTAAGTGAAATTCGCGAAGAAGACCGCCTCAGCTGACGGAAATAAAATTAGAAAAACAAAAGCTACTCTGTGACGAAGTTACGGGGGTTCTTGGTGACTACGAACGCTCGAACTTTCTAACAGATCGTTACTAAAAGATGGTTTTTTTAAATTCGCATTGCTGTAGTGCACCGAAAGTTTTTTCTTTCGTGTTGCCCAATTGTTTGGCACATCCAGGCTACAAATATCGAAATATTTTTGAAGATAAAGATTACCCGTTTTAAGGTGGGCAACCACTTTAGGAGACCGAAAAGTAGATGATTTATTGGATTTTTTTATCGTGAGAAAAAGATTCCGCAACTCTGGCAATAATTTATTCATATTTTCACACATCTCTGGTCATTTTTTCAAGTTATTTCATGCATTAAGGTGTAATCCGCTGTGTCCCTTGGCGTGTCCTTAACGTCGTTGTCGATTTGCGGGAATTGTGCAGCTCACAGTTCGCATCTGAAATAGTCCAAAAAATGTTTATACATTTTTGAGATGTTTTTTAAGAACATGAACCTAAATTTTGAAGACGAAAATCGAGAATCGAATGTTGGAACGTGTTTGAAAAAAAAATGATCGCTATCTAGCATTTTTTCCCGGAATTCTGCAATATTAAGTATGTTTTGAACAATCTAATCTTTCCAACTTGAGGTTGATGTTTAATAAATTATATTATGTAAACGTGTTTCAAATTTAAAGATGATCCATCAATTAGTTTTTGAGTTATGATTCTCATAAATCGCAAAAATGTCGTTTCGAAAAAAACACGATTGCAAATTTTAGTATATGTAAATCGTTGCGCTACCTGTTCTCACTAAATCGCCTGTCACTTGGTCACTTTTCAATATTTCAACTTGAATTTTTTTCGCATATTCTCGAGTACGTACACTCTGAGAAAAAGCAAAATAAAATTGAATATTTTGACCCGTCACGATGGTTGGGAGTCGAGCGGAGAGTCTTCATCATTTATATACATACCGTTAGAAGGAATCCGAATATCGTTTTGAAATTTTCAGGGTGTATTAAGATATTTTGCTAACGATTTATGAAATAAAATAAAAATTGATTTTTTTAAGCAACTAAAGTGGTTGCCCACCTTAAGGATCCATAAGGAGCTCATTTTTCGGAACGATCACTTATCTAAAGAATTACCCTATATTCTTTTAGTATGACAAGAGAATGAACCATATTTTTAATATAGTCGAACTTGCGAGCCGACTTGCTCATAGAGGTGACTTCGTGAGCGAAATAACGTTCTTCCAGTTGCCTCCTAATTTTGTTCTCGAATTGTCGCAATCAGGGAAGCGGTGGTCGCGATCTCGAGACTACAGGCGAAGCTGATGAGCATCGCGGACGGAAAAAAGAAGAACAATCGTTCGCCAAGCCCGGAGCCGGAAAAAGTCATCAAGAAGTCTCATTCGAAGTCACCTGTGGTAGTCGGGCGTGCGAAAAAATCACGCTCGAAATCGCCGATCGCGAAGGCACGACGCTCGCGATCGCCTGTATCGAAGACCCGCCGTTCGCGCTCAAAGTCGCGCACGCGAAGATCCAAATCGCGATCGCGAAGATCGAAGTCTCGCTCGGTGGAACGTTCGAAGGCGCGTAGATCGAAGTCAAAGTCGCGATCGCGCTCGAAGTCACGTTCCCGCATGAAGAAGTCACGCTCGAAGAGCGCGGATCGTAGCAAGTCCCGAAAATCGAGATCAGACTCGAGCCACTCGAGGTCCTCGTCGAAGTCGCGCTCGAAATCGCCGGACAAGCGAAAGGAAACGGGCGGCGATCGTGGCAAACGAGACGCGAGCTCGAGCTGCACGAGCGACAGCGACGACGATAAGACCGGCAAGGACAAAAACGACTTCGAAATAAGGAAGAAGAAGGACGGCGTACAGGCCAAACGTTCCTACAGAAAGACGAACAAGGACGACAGCGGCAGCGACACCGATTCGAGCCGAGAAAGAAAATCACCTACCAAGAGACGCAGCCCGTCGCCGCGGAAAGATCGCGATCGTTCCAAGGATCGCGATAGATCGCGCGACCGATCTCGAGATCGAAATCGGAGGTACGTCATTTCGGCACCTGGTGATTCAGGGATGAACGCGATTCTGGAAAATACAATTTTACAGCAATTTGTTCTTGTATGCTCAAAGGAGATCGTCACTGGACCGTGATCGTGAACGGAGGAGAGATCGGGATCGCGAAAGGATCGATCGGTACAGCGGTGGTCGCGGCATGAGACCGCCTTCGGTTCGCAGAGCACCTGGAAGGCGCAGGTAATTGTCGCCAATCTCTCTCTCTCTCTCTCTCTCTCTCTCTCTCTCTCTCTCTCTCTCTCTCTCTCTCTCTCTCTCTCTCTCTCTCTCTCTCTCTCTCTCTCTCTCTCTCTCTCTCTCTCTCTCTCTCTCTCTCTCTCTCTCTCTCTCTCTCTCTCTCTCTCTCTCCCTCTCTCTCTCTACTTTTGCCGATTTATAATTACGTCATTTGTCCAAAAGATCGAATGGGTTGAATGCTTGGAATAATTACGGATATACCTTAGGAAGATCATAAATATCTACAAAAGCAACGACAACTTTATTAACTAAATTATGAGCTCCGCGAACCCAAATCAATGTCCGAATTTTCGACATTAAGGGGGGGAGTAAGGTTAATTTGCTATAAAAAAAAAAGCATATTTACGACATTTTTTTTGACGACACAGTTAATATATATTTATTTATGTAATTAGTATATAATAAAAGGACATTTGAAGAATATTCAGTGAAATTTTCTATTCATAATTATGCAGAAATGAGTCATTGACATCAAATTTTCGCAGACGGCTAAAAAAAAGTTACATTGCGATAAACCGCATAACTCATCACTAGATCATCTGAAATTTAAAAAAACCAAAAAGATTTCATTGGTTGATAAGTTCCTTAACGTAACGCTGTCGGGTTTTGTTTTTAAAATTTTTGGTTACACATAGAAGTCAAAATGACGATTTTTCATTTAACAAATAGGAAATGTTTTCATTGTAAAATGAATTAAAATGATAAAAAAATGTTAAACTCGACAGCGTTACCTCGTAATTTATGTGTAGAAAGCTTGTGTAAAATTTCAAAAGGATCGATGCAGTAGACTTTGTGGTAGAGAGTTCACCGACTTCGAAAATGCTAAGTGTGAGAAAAACGCTGTTATGTGTACGAGAAAAACGCTATTAATGTTACGTGTTAGGAAACAGCTTTATTAGAGAAAAAAGGAGATACCTTAGGGCTAAACCTTAACTGAGAAAAAAAGATCATCAATGAGTTCGGGTAACCGAAAATTCGGATAATCGAGGCTTTACTGTACATCGTTTTCAAAAACGTACGTTTCGAGAAAAAAAAACGCGTGTAAAGTTTTAACTAGCAATTCTATCGTTGTAAGCATAAGTTTACCTTCAATCTGCGATTCCTGCACAATATGCCGGACCTTCCTCTTCAATTTGAGTTGCCTTAAGCGAAAAACGAGAGTTTTGATATTTCCGAAGTAGCTTAACGCAGAAAAAAAACTCTTTCTGCCCAAAAAAGTCCACCACGCAGAAGCCCGCCGCGCTACCGTCGCAGATCGCAGAGTCCCGGCGACCGACGAAGGAGGCGCTCGCCCGATCGAAGGCGAAGGTCGTCGGAGCGACACGATCGTCGCAGAACGCCCGATCGCCGCAACAGCAGGCGTCGCTCTCCCGACGGGCGCGATCGATCGAACAGGTACGATAGATCCGCGTCCCGCGATCGATCTAGCAGGCGTGAGCATTCCAGAGAACGTCGCGTTGACAAGGAACAGCGTAGATCGAGATCGAGGGACGGACCATCCGTCGAGCGTCACAATAAAGAGGTCGCGAACAAGTCGCCCGAACGTGTCAAGGACGTCGTGAGGGACAAGCCGTTGCGCGACAAGCCAAAACCAACGAGCGACGAAAAGATTAAGAGACCGGCGGTGGACGTGCCGATTTCGCGGAAAGAATTGCGAAACGGCAGGTCCAAGTCGAGTAGCACCGAAAGTAGCGAGAGTAGTTCCTCTAGCGATGGGGAGCCGTCATCTAGGTGAGTTTGGACGATAATGTTTTCCGGAAACATTTATTTACATAAAAAACAAACGGCAAAGATCGCGGGGTCGGAGTGAAACTTTTTGGAGTCGTCGTGAGTCATGAGAGACGAAAATATTGCTGATAATTACAATTTTAAGATTAGCCTATTTTGTTTTTTAAAAAAATGCCATCCTTATTAACAAATAATATTGAAAATTTGAATTTGGCTTGTAAGTTAGTGGTCACATGGGGTCCGAGTGACCCCAGCCCTGTTTAAACGATTGCCACCTTAATTCTATTGTTCCGAATGGCTTGAAAAAATGCAGGGTGTTAGTTTGAACCTGCTAGATTGTGGCATTCTCAGTATAATATTGTAACCGACATTTAAAATGGCGGGAAAAAAATCGGGAAAGGAACAGGACGTGAAAAAAAACCATTTTTCACTTTAAAAAATCATAGCTGTTGCAACTTTCAATTGGAAAAACAAAAATTAGATTGATACTCTTGAGATATGATAGTTTGAAGGGAAAAAATAGCCTCATGGTAGGCGTTTCAAAAAATATATTTATTTGGACATTTAAAGAGGGCCCATTTCGGAGTAAAAAGAACGATAATCGTGAAAAATGAGCAATTTATTCGCAACAGCGGCTCGAGAAATTATAAGATCATAGTGTAAACACAATATACATAAAAGATATTAAAAAAATAACAAAATATAAAAAATTCCTAAAAAATTCAAGTTTGTCCAAAAGAATTCGCATTTCGGAGTAGTTAATATGAACTTAATAGAATGTTTTTTTTTACCGTTCCTATATTCATACTTACATCACGTAACTTCAACCCACGCCGAAACAAAAAAAGACCACTCTGTACGAAAAAATATACGTGCAGGTCACATGGGGGTCAAAACGACCCCAGTGCCCGCTCGATTTTTTTTGTATCGACTATCACGACGAAACTGCTGTCGTGAATCGTCCGACTAAGTTTTATTATAATCCGATTAAGTTTTATTCAAATTTTCAAGAACCATTTGTAACTCGTAGAGCGATAAAAAATTTCAACGAATAATTGACTATTACAGCCAATCCTTTTCAGTCCGTTCGAGAATTGTTTTTTCTTCATGACGTCCTCGATACATTCCTACAAATTTCCAAATATTCAATACTTCCAATACGCCAATACTTGCAGGTTGTTAGGGTATTCCTTTCGCGGAGGGCTGCATTTTGTGGGGGCATAAGCAGGGCCCTAATGAATCATTGGTAAATTATAGTAGCGCTCAATTAAAATAAGTCACAATCAATTATTATACCCAACGACAAACTGGAATCAAAAGTTTCACGCAAATTCAGTGGATTTAGACATTTTTACATTTTCTCTGAATAGTCGCGGCTACGAAAATTCATGGGTTGAAGTTTGCATCGTTGGAATGCAACGGAAATTCTTTTTAATTCCTTATTTTCATTATTATGCAAGCCATTTTTCTTGCAGATTTGTTGCAGATCGCTAAATAAGAATCCTGAATTTTTTTAGTCATTTTCGTAGCTTCTGTCTACTGAAGAAAATTTGGGAATAAAAAAAAATAAATTATTTTCGTTGCATTCCAATGATGCAAACTTCAACGTCATGAAAATTCTTCTGCTAGTCACATTTTTTTAAGTTTCATCATTAATATTTTCTTTAAGGGATAACACCACTCTAGCGGCAGAAAATAAGGCCTAACTTTAACAATTTATTTTTGGAGTATGAAAAAAGGAATAGGATTTCTTTTGAGACGGTTTATTTAACACATATTATAGTACTTAAAAAAAAATTATTATAATTTTCATACGAAATGGCGGCGACAGAGCCCATCTTGAAAAATGTGTTTTTCACAAATAGCTTCACTGGAGGACGGTTTTCTCGTAAAGTATACGACCTGGAACCAAAACCAAAAATAATTATAATCTATATGTTATTAGCTATGGGACTACGTAGGGATTTTTTTATCAAATTTTGAAAAATATGGCGCACTTTGAAAGAAATAAATCGATTTTTTGCCCAAAAAATAAGCAGTAAATTGTTTGTTAAAAAAAAGTTTACATTTAATCGAAAAACGGCTACGTACTCCCATAGAGAATGTAATTGTAAAGCTACTATCAAAATTTCAAATCGATCTATGCAAAGGTGTTCGAGTAATCCTTCCTCCCAGTTTGAAATAAGTGGTTTAGAGAAAAACGCGTTCAAAGTTGTACGAGGCGCTTGAAAGAAGTCCGAGGCGCTGCGGAAAAATCGATAATTGAATCTTTTAGAAAATTTTTTCGCTACAGGACCAATTGCATATTGTTTTAATGACCCCAAAGTATTTTCTAAGCCAAAAAAGAACGACGTTTCAAAAATCCTAGAGTGGTGTTATCCCCTAAACATTCGATCGCCCCTGGTTTTGTTGTCGTTACAGAATCATTAGAATTTCTTTTCACGCGCTGAGCAGTTTGTATGAGGCATCTAGAGTTATTTAGTGTATAAACTATTAGATAGAAATGTGGCCAACGTCTCATCTCCATAAAGTGCTGTATAAATGAGACGATTTTTAGAATCGTAATTTTTTGTTAAAAGCTCGGTATCTTAGCTTGAAATTTTTCCAGAATACCGGGATGTATTTTTGCTCGATTATATACGAAAATCAGTTAATTTTTATTATTCGGGATCCTGAAAGGAAAACCTTAATTCTTGTTATTTTCAATGCCCGAAAGATAAAAGGCATCGATGAATCCGAGCGCGCAGTGTTATTTAATTCCGTAATCTTACTTTTACAGCACGTGGTAGAATTCTGAAAGGTCGATTAAATTAAATCACGAAATTAACGATAAAATGTTTTAAAAAATCGTAACGTTAAATAATTAAATTGTGATAAGTTTTTACAATAGGTGCGATGTCTGCGATGACGTTCTGTTCTCCTTGCAACTCGATCGGTATTGGATCCTTTCCACCTTGCCAAACGAAGTTTCACTCGTGTAAAACCTCTTTCATTTACCGTTTCTTCTCTCGTTCTACTTTTTTCGTGACACTCGCGCCTCTTTCCACAGGATTTTCCGCGGCGCACGCGGCAACGTTTTGCCATCGCCGGGAAGGTGTTGTTTTTTTTAAGCTGGAACCCGCGTTGTTTGCTGCTTTCAGGAAATCCTTGGAACGCAAGAGATCACAGGAGAAACGTGACCGCGAGCTCGAGGAGAGCAAACGACGGGAGAAAGAACGACTCGCCAAGGAGGAGATCGCGCCGCCGAAACGGGTGGAAAAGGAGCCCAAGAAAATGGTCGACGTCCCGACTATGAAGAAACCGGATGTCAGCGTCTCGCCGAAGAAACTTCAACCCTCCTCGATGCCCATGAGCAGACACAGGGTAACGACATTATTGACTAATTTGGCATTATTGAAGAATATGGCAGAATTACGATTGTTTATCTGGGAAACGGTTGGTGACAAAGGGACGCATTTTTCTTTTAATACAAAGGTACATATATTGGAGCTGGGTTGAAATTCCGAACTTCGAATGGTCAGACCGCTTAAAACTCCGCGAGAATACTACTCCGAAAGAATTTTACACGAAAGACCAAAACTTCGTAAATCTGAACACCGTCAAAATAATTCGGCTATGGAAGTTTTAAAAGTTTCAAAATTTTCAATAAATCGACGAATTATTTCAAGAATTTTTTTTTATTAAGTGATTTTGCGTCAATTTTGAAATTTGTCTAGACAATGTTATACGTTCTACATCATTTACAGTCAACTGTGTACACTTTCGTTGGCATGAACTTGACGAACCTTGTACTTTCGGAACATTAAAATTAGGAATTTTAAGGGGCTATACCAGCGTGAACGCTGAACATTTGGGTGATTTTCGGGAATTTTTTGGAAGAAAAGTACTCAATTAAATGTTTCGAAAAAAATTAAGAATAAATTTGGCTATATTTGACCTATATTACATAATTTTTTCATAGAAAAATATTGAGATCCAAGCGACTTTTGCGCTGCCTTCGGAGGCGCAAAAAAAAGATCCTCCACTGCTGACATGATTCCGGCCGACTGAGTAGCTGAAACCGAAAAAGGAAAAAATGTCGTTAAACTGGAAGGTATTTCCTGTACAATGACAGAAATACCAATGACAGAAATTATAAACTGTCGAAAAAGGCAAAAAAATCGATTTTTCTAAAGTGTCACACTGGCATAGCCCTTTAAACCGTCGGCGCGTTCAAAGTTTGACTGTAAATGACGTAGAACGTATAATATTCTTTAGACAAATTTCAAAATTAATGTAAAATCACTCTTAATAAATAAATACAAAGTTCTTTAAATAATTCGTCGACTTATTGAAAATGTTGAAACTTTTAAAACTTCCCTAGCCGAATTATTTTAGCGATGTTCAGATTTTTGGGTTTTTGGTCTTTCGTGTAAAATTTTTTCGGAGTTTTGATCTTTCGGGGTAGTAGTCTTTCGGAGTTTTGAGCGTTCTGATCATTTAGAGTTCGGAATTTCAACCCGGCTCCACCTTGAATTTCGGAATATTAAAATTCGGACTTTTACACCGTCGGACCATTTAAAGTTCGGCATTTTAACCCGGCCCCCATATATTGAGAGCCTTTAAAAAAGTCACTAAAAAAAACAGACAAACAAAAACATGGCCGCCGACTGATGATGAAATTTTTTCGCGACGTTTGACGGTGGACACCACCTTAAACGGTCCATCCGAAATCGAAAAACCAAACAGGATATTCAAGTTAACAATAAATACGAGTCGTTGACGATCGTCGATTTTCAAAATCATTTTTTTTTAACGTAGCGACGAATTAAACTCGAGCATACAAAATCTATGGAAAAAAACGTCATTTTTACCTAACGGCGAAATGAGAATATTATTTCACCGTGGGAGAAAATACCATGTGGTTGAAGTTTGCATCGTTGGTATGAAACGAAAATTCGTTTCAATTCCTTATTTTGACTTCTATCGAAAATTATATTTTGTACATTTAAGGTTGTATGTCTCTAAATAACGATCCTAAGAAATATTCACGCCATTTTTATAGCTCAAATCTGCCAAAGGCAATTTGACAAATTCAGGAAATAAATATTTCGTTGCATTCCAACGATGTAAACTTCAATATCATAAAAGACCGTCGAACAAAATCCAAAAACAAAGAGACGAAAGAATTTATTCATGTTATTGTTAGTTCTCCAAGAGCTTATCCCGGACGCCGTCACCCTTCAAAAAGACCGAGGACATCGTCGCCGCCGCAAAGACCAAATTGTTACCCGCCAAGTAAGTGTCCTTTCTTCTCGATGACCGGTGATCCAATATTCGAAGAGCCGTGAATCTTCGCTAACGCGAAAATATATCGCGTCGTTTCAGGGAAAGCAAAGAAACTTCACCCAAAATTACTGTGGTCGCGTCAATGGATACTTTCCAACTGAAGAAGGACGACAGAGCCGTGAGGAATAAGGAGCCGGTCAAAGCTCTGCCGGATGAGAAAAAGCTTCCTCAAAAGCCGATCGAACCGTCGAACCTCAAGAGATCGACGATCGAGGCGAAAAAATCGAGAAAGGACAAGAGAGACGAATCGTCGGATTCCGAGGACAGCGAGCAGGATCGTAAGTCGTAAATGTTTGATCTACACGTGTGCAAGGGAGGAAATTGACGAGATGAGGAGATAAGAGGGAAACGAAAATTTTATAATTATTTTAACTTTGAGATTATGGGTAGGCCTGGAGTGTCTAGCGTCTGGTGAACTGGTGGCAGATTTCGTAGCTTCATTATTCTTCCGTTGGTATCGTGAGGCACGACCAACCTACGCCGCTCCAATCGAAGCGGCGTGACGAGCAATGCAGTCATGCATTGGCAAGCTAGGCATACACATCCAAAATTCGAAAACGGCCCGTCAAAAGATTCAGAAAATCAACTTTTTCACGTGCATCAGATTGGTCTATTTTGTTGATAGCCTTAAGGGGTTAGACTACTGTGGCGACCCGAAAATCGGGGTTATTTGAAAAGTTTTGAAGGAATACGTTAGATGATTGAAAAATCGCTCGGACATTTTTTGGTATGTACAGGGTATGTACACTAGAAATGATTAGTCGCCACTTCGCCCGATGATTCTCTTAATCATACTTTATTTTGGCCACCCGGACGATCTAAAACGAAAAAAAAAACAGTCTTATTTACAAAGAAAATGTTGGCTAAGACTTGATCGAGCTTTTTTTATCGTGTTTAAAACATCAAGAGAAAAATTTGAATTTTTTTTTCTCGATTTTTTAAATGAAAAATGACATTAATATCTAATGAAAAAAAAATTGAGAAAAAAACGTCGATCGAGACTAAACGTAATAAGTGTACCAAATTTAAAGTCAATCCGTCCATTAGATGTCGAGAAATCGTGTACACCGTTTTGAAAACCATAGGTTCCAGAAAAACGCGTTTAAAGTTTTACTAGCAGTTCTATCGTTGTAATCATAAGTTTACCTTAAATCTGCAATTTCTGCACCATATTTTGGAACTTCCTCTTCAATTTGAGTTGCCTCGAGCGACTATCGATTTTTTGACAGTAGTCGAAATTTTCACAGTAGCTTAACCCCTTAAAGGTCTCCTTCAAGAAATGGGCGGATTTTTTGTTAACAAAAATTAGCATTCCTTTCGCAAAGTTACATTTGATGCAGAGTTTTGCGAAAAATGTTGGTGTTCTGTTATATCTTTTAGACAAAAAACCTTCCAGTTCACCAAACGGCAAAATTGCGAAAAAGAATAGCGGTTGAATATCCATCATTTTTAATCGGGTAGAACGGCGCATCAACTACTTCAAATTCTTTAGTGGAAGAAATAATTGAAAGTTTCGGTACTTATATTTTTCGGACGAGTGAAAATTCATTGATTGCAAGAAAGAAATTGTATACCTCGCCATTTGTATTCTTCCCGATTTTTCGCACGCCCTTCTTGGTGTTGAGGATAGAAAATTGAGTCCATCGAAGTAATATTTTTCGGTACTTTACAGCCAGGAAAAAATCGCGCAAGAGTGAAAAATCACGAAAGTCTCGCAAGCCTTCGTCCGACAATGAGAAATCCGACAGAAGCAAGCCCGGCAGCAGCTCCGATTCCGACGACGAGCGTAAACATATGGAAAAAATGAAGCGTTCTCGCGACACGAGTCGAGCTGGTGAGTAATACGGATATGAGTAGAAGACCGAGAGCAACGTTCATTGAGGGCAAACTTATCTTGTTATCCCCTTTCTTCGACCCCTTAAGAGGCTGCACCTACCTCGAGGCCCGAAAAAATCGCCGAAATCCGATTTTTTTTTGGAACGGTTAGCGAAGAAAGGAACGCAATTTTTTTTCACCATAAAGGTACATGAGACCATTTTTAAAAAATCACCAAAAAATATATAAAAACAACAAAAACATGGCCGCCGAGCAGATGAAGACATTTTTTGCGCTTTTTGGTGGCGGACGCAAGCTTTTATGTTAACAATAAATACGAGTCGTTGACGATCGTCGATTTCCAAAATCATTCTTTTTAACAATGTGGCGACGAATTGAAACTCGAACACTAAATTTATGAAAAAAAGTCGTTATTTTTACGTAACAATTCAAAAATGAAGATCGATTTAAAAAAACTAAGATCGTCAACGACCCGTAAATGTTTCTCATCATATCTCCTGTAAAATTGGAAACAATCCATCTAGTGGTTCTCAAGATGGCATGCCCGCCGACTTTGAAAACCGTATCGTCTGCCAGAGGCCATGTTTTCGTTGTTTTTTTGGTGATTCTTCTTAAAGGCTCAAGATACCGGGTGTCCCATTTTAATCTTACACCTGATTTATTTCGAAAAATACTGCTCCGATCAAGTATTGAGTATAATAACACTTTTAAGTTTCGAAGAAGGACCATCAAAAAAATCTTTTGGTCTAAAATTTAAAATGGCGACGTTAAGATGTCCGACATGTTGTTCGAAAATGGAATCATGCATTTTTTTCACCAAAAAATGTATCGGGCCAAAACCTTTTGTAGGAACATTTTCTTGATAACGTTCATAATTTTTAGGTTAGAATAGCATCTTTTAGGCGAAGTGACGAGCCGCGAAGAGCTAATCCTTGTTTGGGTTACCGAAAAAACCCAAACAAACACACACCCACACTTTTGTAGGAAAAGTTTTTTATAACATCCATAATTTTTAGGTTCGAATACCATTTGTAGTCGAAGTGACCTAATACTTGTTTGGGTTTGTTTGGATTATCGAACAAACCCAAACAAAATCACACACACACACACCTACACTACGGATGTTGAAGACTTTACCTCCTCGCGGTATATTCTGGATAGCATTGAAATAGTAAAAACAAATGCTATTTTAACCAAAAAAATTATGAACGTTATCCAAAAAAACTTTTCCTACAAAAATTGTTAGTTTTGACCTGAAAAATTTGTTGATAAAAAAATGCATGATCGCATTTTTTTTAACACGTCGGTCATCTTAACGTCGCCATTTTGAATGTTGGACAAAAAAAAACATATTTTTGGTAATTCTTTAGATAAGTAACTTTTCGGCGTATAATTATTGCGAGCAACAAATAATTATAATTGTTTGGGTTTGGGACCTAAGTGACCTAATTAGGCGGCGAAATTAAAAAAAAACGTCCTATTATATCACGTGTTTCCGCGAACTTGAAAACCCCATAACTTTTTATGGGGACGTGAATTTCTGCTTCCCCCGACTGAATATCATCATTTATAACCCAACAAATGAGAAAATAGCAAAACAAAAAATGTCAAGGTCACTATTCAGAAAAGTCACTTATCTAAAGAATTACCTTTTTTTCTAACGTCCCCCGTTTTGAACTCTAACAGTTTTGTTATACTCACTATTTGATGGGGGCAGTATTTTTCGAGATAAATCAAATAAATAGATAAGTCAAATTTAAAAACTGCCGAATTTAAGCATTTTTTCAGGCCTCTAGGTAGATGTAACCCCTTAAATGTGTTTTTCCAAAGTTGCGACCGGCCTTTACCGCTGTCTCTTTGAGAATACAATTTGCAATTATGGAAAAATTTCTCGTGCAACAACTCGATTCAATTGATCTAACGTGAAAAAAGTGATTTAAAAGATATCGAAGTCTCGAAGCCCAAAAAAATACGCCATTGAACATGAAAATTGACGACGGTTTCCAATTGATTGTTCCCGTTAGATTCGACCGACGATCGCAGCAAGGAGCGCAAGGATCTAAAGAAGCGCGGCGAAGTGAGCGAGATCGAGCTTCGCAAGAAATCGAAGAAGGACGGCGAGGATGAAACGAAGAAGATCAAACGTTCGAGGAAGGATTCGTCCTCGTGCGAGGAGGAACAAAAAGCTAAGAAAATCAGCAAGAATGAAGACGACAAGTCAAGATCGCGAAAGCTACGGAAAGATTCGAGCTCCGACGAGGAGCCGAAGAAATCCCGTAAGCGTCGCGACAGCTCGTCCGACGGGGAAAAGTCGAAAGTTCGAAAATCCCGAAAGGAGTCTACCAGCGACGACGAGGGCCGCCCCAAGCCCAAAAAGACCAAGAGAGATACCAGCTCGGAGGACGACGAGGTGACGGAGAAGGATGCGAAGAAGAAGAGGAAAACCGACGACAGTAGCGACGAGGAGAAAGTGAAGAAGAAGCGCAAAAAGAAGACGAAAACTAGCACGAGCGAATCAGAGGTACATTTTTTTGAATATTTATTTTGTTGTCTCATTGAAAAAGCTGATGACGTTGAAGTTTGCATCGTTGGAATATAATGATTTTTTTTTTCATTTCTTCATTTTTCAAATGATCGGAAGCCTTTTTTGAGGTTCTGAATGTCTAATAAGAATACGTAAAAACGTTTGAGTGATTTTCACACCCTAAAACCGCGAACAAAAGAATTGAATAATAAAAAAGAATTAATTTTCGTTGCATTTCAACGATGCGAACTTCAACATTACGAAAGCTGGAGCACTTGAAATACTTCTTCTCAAGAGCGAGCAGTGGCAATTCGCTGAGCTCTGGATTTGCAATCCAAAAGTCCCGGGTTATCCGAAAGGACCGACGATTATCAAGGTACGCTTCGATAGTTGTCGGCTCTCTCGAATACACCGCGTCGGTGTCGAAGATGTTGCGAAAACAACAGGAACTGTACTAATTAATTCTAATATGCTGGAATTTTGATGATCTGCTCATTTGGCTTTCCTATCATACTAAAAAATTCCTACTAACTTTAACTCTCTCAATACGGCGAAAAAATCAGTTTAGTGCGCCTCATTACCGGGAACAGTTATTTCTCCTCCAAGTGATTATTACGATGAAATAACTTTTCTGTCTGAAAGTTGCTCAATAAGGGTGCGAATTCCGCACCACTGGAATGCGCTTATGTTTTTCAGTAACTGGGACATATGTTGTCCCAGCCGTAATTTTAAAAATTTTCCAGACTGGGACAGCATATGCCCCGTTAGGTGTGAGAGGGTTAAATATTAACAATGACCGGTGGTGAAATAATCATTAATGAAAACCCTTGACGGGAAATATGTGGCTTGATCTCCATATTATGACACCCCCCATTCTACTCTACGTCTGGTACACATATTTAAGGGGTTAGGCTACTGTGACGCGCTGAAAATTAAGGTTATTTAAAAAAAAAATTACAAATAAGTAAGAAAATTGAAAAATCGTTTGGACGCTTATTTTCATGTGCATTAACAAAGTTGAGTACCAAATTTCATTTAAAAATATTAATAATTCAAAAAGGTATGAACAATCTCGTGAGCGGCTCAACGGTGTACTTGATTTTCGCCACCCGGATGATATGAAATAAAAAAGAAACAATTTTTTTAAACATATAATATTGGCTAAAACTTGACCGAGCTTTTTTGTTATCGAGTTTGTTTGGGTTCAAATGATCAAAAAAAAAAATTGCATTTTTTTTTTCGATTTTTCGAGAAAAAAAGACATCATTGTTAATAACTAATGAGAAAAAAATGTTAAGAAGAAAAACGTCGGTCAAGACTAAACTGCTATTAAACTGGATATGTGTACCAAATTTCAAGTCAATCCGTTCATTAGATGTCGAGAAATCGTGTGCACCTTTTAAAAAAACATCGTTTCCAAAAAAACGCGTTCAAAGTTTGACTAGCAGTTCTATCGTTCTAATCTTAAGTTTACCTTCAATCTGGGACTTCTCCATCATATGTTGGATCTTCCTCTTGAGTTGCCTCAAGCGACGAACGAGTGTCCCTCATTTTCACAGTAGCCTAACCCCTTAAAAACAAAAAAATTCTGCTCTTGCTAGGATTGTATCTCCCACGCAGTCTCAAGCCCAACGGGCAAGCCAGGTGCTCTTAAAACCCAAGCCAAACTGGCAACCAAACATTGATAACGTCTTCCAAAAGCTGATTAATTCTTCGTGTGTTTATCCAGGAGAGCGAGATCGAGGAGAAGAAAAAGAAGAAGGACAAAAAGCACAAGAAGCATAAGAAACACAAGAAGCATAGAAAGCACAAGAAGAAGAAGGTGGCCGACTCTGAAGAGTCGGACATCAGCGAGGGCAACACCGAAGAGCTGGAGAAGAAACTTCGGGAGAAGGCATTGAAATCAATGAAAAAGGGCCACAGCATCGAACGAAGTGACTGAGTTGGAAAGTATATATATATAAATATTTGTGTATATATATATATATTTATATCTATATATAGATATATATATATGTATCAATATTTATATACTTATATTTTTCATTTTTTACTCGAGCCACTATCGCATACGCGCGACCTTAGTTGGTATTTCGCACTAACGACACGTTCCACGGGAACAAGAATGGTGTCTACCTCTTAAGTCGATTTCAATTATATCGCGTTGAACCGATCATTAATTCTCGAGGACGAATTTTCACCGTCCTCCTCGAATTGGGAGTAACAAAAAGAAAACTCAAAAACAGACTTTGTCTCTAAGCCGGCTAAAAAAAAAATCAGTGCAACGTTATTCCGTTTGTCGATAAAAGTTGATTATCGAGAATTTTACCGACGTTTTTTCTTTTCTTTATCCGTGCATCCGGAAAGACTTTTCGGTAATTCGTCAACCATCACAGTTCAGTTCGTCACACCTCGAAATGAGAGAAAGTCTTCTCGTTATTTATATATCGAACGACTCGAGCTCTCGGACGCTCCTATGCTCGCCTACGAGTTCGTTAATTGCAGTGCTTGATTTATATAATAACTATGTATCCCAACGCGATTTCGCACTGCAGACACAACCTACCGAAGGGAATATTGGAAAATACATAAATTTGAAGAAAAGAAAAACGAGACATTTTTTTCGACTTAAGGAGGCTGCTCGGGGTCTTTGCGGGGCAGACGGCAAGAGAGGGACGCATATTCTTAAAACACGAGCACACCTGTAACTGCTGCCAACCCCGAATAATCGAATTTTCGGTTACGTAAGAAAAAAATGTCAGCTAATGAATATGTGGAATGCTTATAATTGGCTGTTTAGAAATGTTATTAATCTTTTTTTGTTTTTTTTTTACATCGCGAATAAGTTATTAACCAAGTTGAAATGTGACAAACGCGCAATTTAGTTCTCAGTAACTGGTATCACTGAGCTCAGATACGAACGCCACATCGTGAGCGCGTAGCTGTCAAACGTCCTTCGCGGATTCCGTTTTTTTTTGTTCGGCGAAAATGAAAAGATGGAAGGGATAAATGTAAACCGAAAAACACTACAATCGATGGTTGGAGCAAGTACAACCTGGAAAGCGGCGGAAAAAAGTTGTTGAGCCGGAAAATTAATGCGCAGCCGAGGGACGACGCGTAATTGATTTGAAAGTTATGTCGAAACACATGCACTGCAGCTTCTGTAAAGAATGATTCAAAATATTTAAATACTCTTTATGAAACCGCGGTAAGAAATTTATAGCAAGGAAGCAATAGTTTGTGCGTTTTGAATTTTAGCGCCTATTTAAAATGGCCGACTTGACAGCAGCGTTGCCACGTGCCGTAGGGCGCTTTATCGTTTCACGCGAATCAGCTGAAGTTTCCTGTTTTATTTCACGAATATCTCGATAACGAGACAGACAAAACGCTATTCTCTTCGTTGAAATTATTCACAAAAATCTCAAGATTTTGTTTGGCCTGTTTACATTCAATTCTTACTATTTTTATTATGTTGCGTCAGTCGTATTAGAATTCTCACGAAGCTTTTGCTAAGTCGCCCGTGTATAAGAGCCTAACTTCAATAATTAATTGCTCAACAATAACGCAGACGAAGCACTTGCAATTTTACACGGAGTCTCAACACCTGTTCGCAAATATCCTCAATAAATTTCAGCAAATTCTTACTATTTCGCGATAGCTGAGCAACCTTCTTAAAATCGCACGCCTTCCCTTCGAGTTTGGAATAGCAAATCATGTCGTGTGTGTGTGTGGGCGTGTTAGAAATGAGTTTTATTATTTACAGACTAGCCAGCATAGTCTCCCAGTCGGGCGAGCAAACGAGAGTATTGTTTACTCGTCCGAGATTAACAAGTTCGCCGTTCGCCTTGTCGGAGTCTATTTTCGTAGCCACGAGGTCCTGAAACGATCGGAGAAAAAGAAATGCAGTTCTTTCGACAGGAGATACTCGAAGTCGCGTTTCATCGCTAGTTTCGTGTTTTACCTGACGAAACGAAGGTCTCGAACCGACGTCGACTATGATCGCGTTGTCGCCCACCAGGAAACGCGCTTTCCCAGACTTGCATATCTGAATTTTACCCAGAAGGCCACCCTTCAAACTGCTCAGTGTGCAGAATTCGGATTTGCCGGCGGTTTTTTCGCTCGCTGGAGCTGGCTTCTGTTCGGCCTGGCGTCGCGAGCGTGGATCCCCGCTCGGTTCTTCGCTCGTTTGCAGCCCCGGCAGACAATCGGGGAACTGCGCACAAAGATACCAATTATGACGCTAACGACAGTTTCTTAGCAGCCTTGTGTCCCGGTATTAAGGGGTCTTCTCACTTTAGACGCTAAAAAAAGGCAATTTTCGTGAATTTTTTTATAGGTGTATATTATAGATATTGATATAAAAGTTGTTACACTTAATAAATACACTTTCGAAATACATAAAAACTTTTTGAAATGTATTTATGTAACCCAAACAAACTTTAACGGGTTATACGCAGTTAGAAATTTTAAAAAATCGATTTTTTTATTGCATTTTCGGAATGTACAAATATGTGAGTATATTCCCTGAAAATTTCAAAGCGATCCAGCGAATATTCTCGGAAATACACACATATTTGTAAGGACGCTCGGAGCGCTATAAAGATTACTGTTGACACTTCAAATGCGTTTTTCTCAAAACGGTGTTTTCAAAGTCGGTGAGCACGATTTCTCAAAAACGGCTCAACCGATCGGTCTGCAATTTTAACACAACCTTGTCAGATGTATTCTTCAGGTATTGATCGAGGGAATAAGATTTTCAATAATTATTTCTACTTTTTTCAACGATTTAACGAAAAAAAATTGGTCGAAAATCGAAATTGTTTCTTTCCGGAGCCACCATTTTGTCAAAAATTAACATTTCGACTATTCCTTCGATGAATACCTGGATTCATCTATCCCCTAAAAGGATCTTTTTTGTTTTTTCATTTTAGATAATCCAAACCGGAGATACTTTGCTCACCGCCGGACACTTTTTTTTCGGGGACCTCCAGGAGACTTCCTATAGGATCAATGTTAATGAATATTTTTGCAAATAAAAAATGCCAATCTAAAGCTAAAAGATGCCACTACACTGCCTAATACTTTTCGTTTTGGCCAAATGAAATCCTTTTCCAGAAAAAAATCGTGAAAAAACGTTTTTTTTTGCCTTGCAACTGCGTATAACGCCTAAAATGCGTTTTTCTCGAAACAACGTTTTTCGACGGCTTGGTGATAAAATCTTCGAAAGTACTGAACCGATCCTTATGAAATTTTAGCCACATATTCTTTACAACTATAGATCTAGCGCATATCAAGGATTTTTTTAAATTTTGATATTTACTTTTTTTCCAAAAGCCCTGAAAAAAAACTTGTTTTTTTTTTAAATGTCCGCCATTTTGTTATTTTTGCAAATATCAAAAATCTAAAACCGTTTGATTTTTTGTTTCGGATGATCCATCTCCGAGATTTCATCAACAGCGCAGACCTAGAATTTTTAGGACATTTTTTCATCTACCATTTTCGTCTATAAATAGTGACTTAAATATTTTCTTTTTAAATGTATTTCAAAAGTGTATTTATTAATTGCGACAACTTTTATATTAATATCTATAATATAAACCTACCAAAAAAAAATCATGAAAATAGCCTTTTTTAGCATCAAAAGTGAGAAGACCCCTTAGCCACGTCCACTACAGAGGCGGACGGTAATTCTACCAAGTTGCCGATGCTAACGCAACGTAAAGCTCGCAAGGAACATTACTTAAGTGTCTGCGTTCAATTTTGTTCAAACTCGTAATATATATGTGTCTAAATAGTTACATAAATTACTAATATATACGTTGAAGTTGCTAATATATCCGTAAAAACTATTAGCACGTACATTTGAACTATTAGACACGTATTTTTTATGAGCGGAAAACGCTTTTCAGGGGGGAACCACCCCTCAACGAAAGATGGGTCGAGGGTTGATTTTTCGGCAGGACAACAAATCTGTTCTTTATTTCTCTATTCTCAAACATCTCTCTCCTTAAATATCTCATGTCTAAAACATTCATCTGCCGAAACATCTCTATTCGTGAAGAAAATATGGCCTTGTGTAGATGAGATACAGTCATGCATGAGGAAACGTGTCGCTATGGGCAACACTCGACGGTCCCTGAGGACCCGGAAATAGCCAAGGGACTAGCGGGGTTAAAGGGAAAGGGATGGTATCGTAAAAGCCCGCGAGGACATTAAAAAAATGTTGTTAAAGTACGATACTTCAGCTCCCGCTTTATCGCACCGCATATTATCATGCACGTCAACGATATTTATTCTTACCTGTATCAGTACGTAACCGTTGGTGAGATTTTCAAAGATTTCCGGTATCGTATCGTGCGGTTTCTTCTCTTTCTTGTCGATCAGAGGTTTTAACTTCTCTTTCATTGACTTCGGTGGCATAACGGCTGGAAAAGAGCATCATTACTGCAATTTTCTATTGAATAAAGTATCAACAATATATTACAAACGGGTTGTGCTGGAGTTTCGCCTACCTTCTCCGTTTGGCAGCATAATGGGCTTCACGTCAGCTTCCTCCTCTTCGACGGCAACTTTCATCTCAGTCTGAGTTTTCACCTCACTTTTGTACAATTTGCCTGTGGTATAATTTCTGTATAATTTTCAAATTGCGTGTGATCGCGGCTATTTTTTCAAGATTTCGGACGTCGAGAAAATTCTACGAATTAGCAAATTACGTCTCAAGCGGAATTACCGTCGAATTTTCGGAACGTTATAAAAATTCGGTGACGATTGAAACCTTGTGGCATCAACGTGAAAAAAAAGGGGATACTTCATTTTCGGCGATTAGTACAGGAAGTAGGAAATAACCTTGACCGAAGAGAGGTAACGAAACTGGAGCATTCTGCAGGCAAGGATCACTCCCGTCATCTATAAAGTCGTCTCGCAGCAGCGTTTTGAGCTTTTCCTCCTCGTCCACTTTGTCGATGGTTTGATTGAACTTGAGCACCGGTTTTTCCATAAACTTCGCTTCAGCACTGCCCGCACTCTCGCCGCCACGACTCCCCCACGATCGGTGCCGGCCCTGTGACGATATGCCCTCCGAGAATACACCGGTCGACTGAAAGGAACGAAGGCGATCAAGACCGTCGCGAATCTCGGATTGACTGCCGGATTTATTCAAATTTCGCTCCCAACTCGAGACATTTTATATCACAGTTAGCAACTTTTCCTATCATGTTACGAGTATATTGAACGAGAGTAAACGTGTGTACAGATATATCTGCATTTAAAAAAAATACCACACAGCAAATAACTATCATCCAGATGAGTTAAATAAAAATTATTTACCAACTTGTTTCCTTAATAGAATCCCTAAAATGACGATATTTTAAGCACGAGTCAGTCCACATAGACAAGTTTTTTCTTCTACGAAAATTTTGCTACACTCGTAGACTAAATGTGCAAAAAAAATTGGACAATTCGACAAAATGTATTTTCATTGCATTCCAAGGATGCGAACTTCAACATCGGTGCGAGTATGAATTTAATCGAAAGCTGATTGGCCTATGATAATGTAAGCTGGGAGTCAAGTGGTGAATAGAAGAAAAAATCTGACGTTATACGTCAAATAGCGTCTAGTAGGCTAGAAACAATGATTTTGTTGGCCGAAATTCTTTGAAAAATTGTTTAGAAATACTTTTCGCTTGAGTATGCCACAAAATATGAGTATAATATACGTCGGGTAATATCTTTAAACATTACTATTATAATAACATTTTATTTGTTCAAATGACATTATATTATGTTAAAAAATAAAGTTGATGGAAGTTATAATTTTAAAAAAAGCCCAAAGCGAACGGTTCCTATATTTTGCCGCGTTTTATGAGAAAATCTTTTTCCTACTGCTGTAGCATGAGAAGTGCGTTACAGTAGGGTACCATAGCTCGTTGGGGACGCGCACGATTATTTATATTTAATTTTAACTTGATTAATCTATGGTGTATTGATTAAGAGGCTATACCAGTGTGACACTTTTAAAAAATCGATTTTTTTGCCTATTTCGACAGTATATACATTCAAGAATATCATTACCATTTATATAATTTATATCAATATCATTCTATCTTGCAAAAATCGATAGTTAAATCTTTAAATGCATTTTTCTCGAAATGAGATTTTTCAAATTTGCTGGCATTCTAACTCAAAGAGCAATTATTCGATTGACTTGGAATTTGAACTGAGTACTCTTGAATATATTTACTCTATAATGACGTAGGATATTTTTGATTGGATGAAAATTGACGATTTGGCATTCGAAAAAACGATCATTTTATAGGCAAGAAAGCAGACTTTTTTCATAACTACGCCATTTTGTGAGGTTTTGATATTTTTCGAAAATCCTACGTCATTGTACAAGAGATACCTTCCAGTTTAACGACATTTTTCCCTTTTTCGGTTTCAACTACTCAATCGGCCGGAATCATGTCAGCAGTGGAGGAACTTTTTTTTGCGTCCCTGAAGATAGTCGCTTGGATCTCAATATTCTTCTATGAAATAATTATGTAATATAGGTCAAATATAGCCAAATGTATTCTTAATTTTCCGAAACATTTAATTGAGTAGTTTTCTTCCAAAAAATTCCCGAAAATCACCCAAATTTTCAGCGTTCACACTGGTATAGCCCCTGGAAGATGACTTTTACGACTTATTTCAGACTTTTTAATTTGCAAAACCGCAAAACGCAATTTCGACGTTAAATCGATTTTCTTGTCTCGGCTTGTCACAATTACTCGCGACACAAAATTTATCTACCTGGATCAAATTACTGGGTTGCTTCCCTCGACCTCGCCCACCTTCGCCCTGACCTCGACCGCGACCTCTCCCCCTTGCAGGTTTTGTTTCTTTCTTGACGGGGACTCCATCGCTTGAAACAAAAGAAATTAAACATTTTTTTATTAAGCCTTGAGCGAAGCATAATATGAACAAGGCAGCGTTCATATTTATTTCACGCGAGTCTTTTTCTTTCAACGCTTTACTGTGAAAAAGAAAGGTGTTCTTTTTGCGTCATTACACCTTCCATTGATACGTGCATACCTCTAAAGGGTGCCAAAAATATAGAGGTGGGGGAAAAAAGGCAAAAAATGGAACCTTCCATCATAAAAAAAACTACCCGACCAGTTTAATATTTTTTTCTTAAAATTTCTCTTTTCTCGATTCGATCTTTTTTTTTCAATTTATTTTTTCTCGATTCAGTTTTTTTTTTCTTGAAATTTCTTTTTTCTCGATTCAATCTTTTTTTTCTTCAAATTTTTTTTTCTCAATTCAATTTTTTTTTACTTCAAATTTCTTTGTTGTCGATTATCTCAATATTTCTACTCAAAATTTTCAATCCAGTGCATTTGATGATGTAAAAGAAATGTTTGGTCCATGTTAGGAAACCTGTACGCGATAATGAGTTTATAATTATCTCATAATCGTGAGAAACGTACTCCTTCTTCTTGTTCCTTTGTACATTGATGTTGGGTGTATAAACCTTTTTTGGCTTTTCAGTCTTTATGTTGGCTCCCAAAGTGAGATCCCTGGGAACTCGGAAAGACGTAAGCCTGGTGGTCGGGTTCGTCAAGCCAGGTTCGACTTTTATATTTTTCAGTAATGGTGGGCTCGGCGTGCTCTGCGTGCTTGACGTGCCTGGCTCCACTTTTATTTTGACGTTCGGCAGTAGGGAGTTGTTACTCTCCACCGATTTTCTGGATGCCATCTCTTACGATCTCAACTATGCCGAACAAACAATAATTACGCCTTGAACAACAGAGTCAATAATGGAATCATCGCCTTAATAACGAAATACGTTGATTATTCTTGTGACACATGATACAATTGTGGCCAAAATGTACATTTTTTTTGAATCGACGATATGTACAATTTTTTGGAATCGACAAAATGTACATTTTTTTGGAATCGACAAAATGTACTTTTTTTTTAATCGACAAAATGTACATCTTTTTGGAATCGACGAAATGTACATTTTTTTGGAATCGACAAAATGTACATTTTTTGGAATCGACAAAATGTACATTTTTTTGGAATCGACAAAATGTAATGAAATCGAAAGGGCGACTGTAGAGACATTCTAAGAGGATACGTTCCTAAATGTACTTTTACAATGCTATTCCAGCATTTGAGGAAACTAGATAATCAACTAGAAGTCGAAATACAAATATATGCGCACACATGTATCCGGACGTTTTTTCTAAATGTCATTACCCTACGATTCGAAAGACTTCAAACTAATTTCAATCGAAATCACGAATCACAAGTCTGCACGGAAGCAAAGCTTCCTCCACGGGAATCAAGAACATAAACAAAAATATTGAGAATAACCTCAAATCGGAAAAAAGTCGGAGGATCCCGGTAGTACAAATAATAATTCGAGTAGACGAGGAGCCACCGAGTCTGCTGCTCGTCGTAAATTTCTCACTCCGGATTAACAATACAAGGGAATATTACTCAAATGATAATTACTCACGTGTGTCGTCGCCGAATCGAGTGACATGTATGATCAAATGGTGCCTTCCGTGGCCTTGGTGCCTTCTTTCATACACACGCGATGACAGGCTGAGAAACCAATATGGCTGCTATCGAAATAGTCCTAAGATCGGCATCTGCAATGCCGATCGTGCTTGAGGAATTTCGAGACTAAAATCGAAATGCTTGTAGACGAATAAACTTTATATTACCGAGAGACTAAATTAGAGTTAGGCCACAGGAACGGGTATAAAATCATGTGCGAATTTAACAATTTTTTCTCGTATGAAAAAGTGATTCACTCATGAAATTAATCACACATCTATTTAGTATGAATATCAAGCTGTTAGAAAAAAAATATATATATATATATTTTTTTTTTCGATTTACAAAATGGCCGACTACTAATATTTTCTTTTGTTATTTTTTTTTAAACGCTCCGCCACGCGACATTTAGCACCCACAATTTTTTACCAAGAACAAAAAACGAAAATTCTCGTCAATCCACATTAGAATACCCAGGTAGCAATTTCAAAATAGTTGTCTATTAGTTGTCCAAATGGGTACCAAATGTCCGCTTGGAAGTTACCTATAAGTTATCATGTGTCCAACAGTTATCTTTTTGGATGGTTGTTGACTTTAAGATAACTTCCGGGCGGACATTTGGCACCCTTTTAGCCGACTTTTGGACAACTTTTTGAAAATTGCTACCTGGGTACCTGGAGAAGTACGTACGGAATTAAAAAAATATTGTTTTATTCAAAAGTTGTAGGTACTTGAATTGAGTTGTAGGTATTTGAATGAATTTTCAGTGAACAATTTCGTATAAAACTGCTCATAAAATGAAAAGTTTTCGATTAATCAGAAATTCCGTACGTACTTCTCTGCGAAATGCAATTAGAAACATAACTTTTAAATTTGAAGTAAATCGAGTGAATTTGTTGAAGTTATTCGTCACGCCAATTGGAATAAAGCTGTGTCGAGAAAACGCGTTTGAAGTTTTAGATACTCTATGGCCGTGCCAGAGGTGGGCTTGCGTTATACGATCAAAGATGGTGAAAAAAATATTTTCTTCCTATAAATCGAATAGTAACTTATTCTTATGATGATATAGCACCGTTTTAGCGAAAAAATCGATTTTTTGAGAATTCTACTGTGGCCTTACCCCTTAAGATGCATATTAACTGCCCAAAAATTAATGTGTTTCATGATACAGGTTCGAAGATTTTTAATATTTAAGTTGAATTTTGTCCATTTAGCGTCATGGCAATACATATGACGTCTCGTAAGCACTAGTTATAGGGCTGTAGGGGCTGAAATAATACTTCGATTAAATTTTTTTAACTGAGTGAAACGTGATAATAGTGATGGGAATGTCGCGTCGAAAAATTATGCGGTTTCTTTACATCGTTTATTAATACTAGTAGACAAAATATGTGAATTTTGATCTCGAACGGTTACTTTTCGGACATAACGAAACATGTACACCGCATTCTGTAGGCTTATTCTGTAACTTGGTAGCGATAGTTTTTGCGATCGTTAGCTAGCGACAACCAATCGCATGCACGATCACAGGAGAAATGGAGCCTTTTATTGGCTGTCGCTAGCTAACGATAACGAAAATTGTCTTACGAGTTACAGAATAAGCCTACTGGCTCTGTCGAGTGAGCCACTCACAGTCAAGCATTACGTGGCGGGTATTTCAAAATCTGCGGGTGTTCAAAACGTATATAGTATTACAGCATTTGAACTTTTAATAAAATGTATTTATTTATCCGGTCGACGTTTTTAACGTTTTCTCGGCTTTGTCGAATCAAAAACTCTTCATAAAACGTTGAACGTTATTTACCGTGTAAATAACCTGGAGCCGACAAGGCTTTAGCGATAGTCAGTCATGCCTATGGCAGAAACGGCCGCTTTTGCCAAGTTTTAGGTTATTTTTTTCCTGAATTAAAACGGAACGTATTTTTGTTAAATTGAAAAAATGTTAACTATTATTATAATTTTCCGACTTCGAAATAATTTACAACAACATTATGAGGTGGATATTACCCAATAATTATTTCTTTTTACACGAAATTATATTCTCGAGAAGTTGGCAGCCTGCCGAAAACTCATTGTATTTTCATCCCCACTCCGTAAAGCATTCAAATTTATCAAAGGAAAACTCTTCTCTATCATTTTTTCGTCACTTTATGGGAACTAAAACGGTCATGGCATCTTCACCTGATCTTACGAGTAGTTCCACGACTGGCCGCAGTTACGCGACGCCGCCACCTGCTTGAACTGAGATCTTTAAGAGTATTGCCTGTCAACGACATTTTCAAAAACCACTTATCATTAATATTCGAACTCTCCTTAACTGGCGAGGCGCAAAAACAATATTTTTTCACATCCCAAATTTCAATCTCCATAACTGACGCTCGTAACAATTCTCTCACGATTATTTGCCGAGCTACGAGAAAGTGTACTTTTTGGCGCGCTTCAATCTTCAATGCTTAACCTAACAGAGTAAACAGGAAGAGAAGGAAAACAATAATAATGGTAGACGAAAAATCGCTGGCGAATATACAACGTACGTTCTCGTTGTACGGTCTCGTGATCACGAAGTAAGTAGAAATGTTGCAATTTTTTATCCAATCTTTATTCGAAAAAAAGTTCATCCCATTCCGTTCGCTCGCATTTGCATGCAAGCATTTCGGTTTTTTTTAACTTATAATACTGAAATGTAATTTTTATTTTTATCGTTAAAAATACGTAACGTTTTTTGCAGAAATCTGAGTCTCGGTATCCACAAATTTTTGCAAAGAATCGATCCGCAGGAGCGCGAATCATGGCTCACTCGCATAATGGACCACATTTTCCAACAAAATCTTGGCAGTCCTCACGTGACGCAGGAGAGTATAGAGCGAGCGGTGACGGAATGTCACAGGCCTGAAAGCTCGCTGCAAGATACGGAGACCGTCTTCAACGTCATCAACGCCTTCGACATACCCAAAATAGCGTACGACAGTGGCAAAAAGAAATTTGTTCTGAAGAAGATTCAGCCTGATTTGTATTCCGAGGCGGTGCACAAATCGTCCGTCTTCAGAGACAGACTCGAGTTGCTCTGGCACAGAACGCGCAGGCAAGAACTGTTCACGCCGCTGAAACTCGGCGAAGTGGGCTCCGGGAGATGGGAACTCACACCCATTGAGTATTTACTGAGCGAGTCCAAGACTGGAAACGTTTACGTGATGGGCCTACTCTCCCAGTTGACCGAAGGGCAGTTCTACTTGGAGGATACCGGAGGATCGGTGAAAATTGATTTGAAGAAAGCCATATCCTTTTTTCACGTGGTTAAGAATGCGAGATGATGTCTTAACGGGTTATGCTCATAAATTAAGGTCGCGAGGGCGAACTCTCTGATTTCGATTAAATTTGGCATGTTTGTAGAATGGGTAAAAATAGGCGATACGTATTTTTTTTAATTTGCGGAATTTTACGGGGATTTTTACGGGGTGAAATGCATCCTCGAAAATAGGGGTGTTTTTCGTTTTTCGTCGATAATGTTATCGTTCTCATCTCCAATGGTTCTCGTTATCGTTCTCATCTCCAATACACGGAAAAATAAACGTTGCAATCTGAATTTTTATTTATATCTCGTACCGCTATAACGTTAGCGACGAAAAACGAAAAAAACCCCTATTCTCCAGGGTGCGTTCCACCCCTCAAAAATCGGGTTCCGCAGATATAAAAAAATACGTGTCGCCTATTTTTACCCATTCTACAAACATGCCAAATCCCATCGAAATCGGAGAGTTCGACCTCGCGACCTTTCCTTGTCAGTTGTAACAACCAAAAGCAGCTCATTTTTGGGATATTCTAAAAGAACGTCGTGATGATAAATTTCTACAAAAATTAGGTAATGAAAAAGTATTATCTGGAGAACACTCTAATTTTTTTGTGTAAAAATATTTAATTATAATCTAATATCACAAAATCAAACCAATTTCGGCAGTATATTAGTTTATCCTATGATTAATCAAGGGAATTTCCAAAATATGAAATTTCAAAAAATGGCGCATGTTAAAAATGAGATTCTTGATTTTTGCGACGGAAATGCGCATTTTTCGGTCATCAAATCGAAAGTATACATCGGCAAAAAAATCCTTCGATGCAATACTGTGTTTTTATATCTAGAAAACGCCCAAGAAATTGCAAAAAGATCGGTGCAGTAGTTTTTGAGATATTTTGCTCACCGACTTTGAGAACGTACCTCCCAGAATAAAGCGCTGAAAGTTTCGAACGACGCGCCGAGCGCTCCGACGGGCGTCAACATAACAGCCCCTATAAATCTGTCAATTTTCTCCTATCACCTTGATATTTTCAGGGAAGATTTATAAGACATACTGTCAAAAATATATTGGTTTTGAAAAAAGTGATTTTTCAATCACCCTTTAAGGGGGGAGAGTCCTTTACGCAGCTAAAAATGGGCGAATTTTCAAGATTTTTTCGTATCGTATCCATTTATTCTACATAGTCCAGATTTTATGTACACATTATTACATCTTCGAATTCGAAAAAAAAAACTATTTTTTTATATTTAAGAATGGGGTTGTAAGACACTCGCTTCCAAGACGGTCGCCGCCTGAGTTGTTCCACGGCGTGCAATCTAACGCCTGGTGTCTAAATGTGAACCTAAAACGTCCAGATAAAAGTGAAAATTCCAAAAATCGTATGACTGAAAAAAATATTTTATTTTTGGCATGAAATGATTACTATAGTATTTGTTAATAAAAAAAAGTGGTTTCTCCAATTATATTCAAGCAACTTTAGGTTCACATAGACGGTGATTATTTTATGGAAAAGTGTGCAAAATTTCAAAATGATCGATCACATCGTTTTTTAGTTATCTTGTACGAGGTTCACGAAAGAGTGGTTTTCGGGAAAACGCGTTTAAAGTTTCAAAACTAACAAATGTCGTGACTTAATGACCTACCGATTATTCTGCGATTCCAAGGCCATGTTAGTCTCACAGCTTCTCCGTGGAGTTGATTTTCGGCCATGAGCTCTTCTTAACGACATAAGGGGATCTCCCCCCTTAAATTCAAATGCAATTGTTGCTTGATCGAATGATCCATTGGCTTGGACTTTTTTTTTAAGCACCACCCAATCACCTTTTTTCAATTCTTAATACCTATTTCCACGTACATAAGTGAGCACAAAGAAAAATCGACAGTTATCCCGTTAAATGTCGGTAGTAGATGTAAAGATAATTCATGCCAAATTTGAGTCCTCTGACTCAAGTCTCAGTGCTAGAGCTTGATCATTTGATTTACACCGAAAATTCTCTGCCTTCAAACGTTAACTGCCTTCATGACTCAACAACTAATTAACATTTGCCAAATCCGGTTGGAAATTCATAAAACTTGGAGCTTAAGAGCTTTAAGAAAGTTTGCTTATAAATGTCGACATAATTATTTTTAGACAAATTGCAGCCGCTGGAAAATGCGGTCAATAAAATTCCACGAATTTTCTTTCCGCAAAAAGCTGTAATTTGTGTTAAAATTATAACATCGAGATTTTTTTCAAAGCTCTCGATAGCTGTAAAGAACAACTTGAAGAATTTTCGATCCGATTTGACAATTTAGTCGTTCAGTTGTTCACATTTGAGCGCAGAGATCGAATTTCCTGCGTGACTAAAATGAGGAATAACATTTATCAGACTAGAGTCAGAGAGCGCGAATTTGGCATTATTTTTTTCATACCCAATGTTCAAAGGGGTACGGGTTTTTTTTTCGCCTCGCACTAATGTCCCTGAGACGGTATAGCTCGCGATATACATGCGATAGTTCGAGTGTATTTTTCCTGACGAATAAACACAATTTTCAAGCGGGTCTCGTGACGGATGGCTGCACAGTAATTGCAAACGGCAATTACGAGGACGGAATTTTGAGGGTAAAGGACATCGGTTTTCCACCGGCGGAGCCGTCGGAAAATTCGCGAGCTGCATTCGGCGACGAGAACACCTTCGGTGGAGCCCATCCGACGAGTCTGAAGAATTCGGAAAAGTTGCGAACGTGGGAGGAGACGAGAGCGGAAACGATGATTGTTTTCGTGTCCGATTTCTGGCTGGACAATAGTCGAGTACTCGACAAATTTCAGACGATGCTCGAAGGTTTTATCGACTATCCACCCGTGGCGTTCGTTCTGTGCGGTCATTTTCTCAGCTTTTCACCGAACGTTACGAGCACCGGTAAGATGCGGGAAGGATTGTCGCGGCTCGCTGATATCATCCAGCGTCATCCCGATATAAGGAAAAACTCGAAATTCGTATTCGTGCCGGGACCGTACGATCTTGGGTCGCCGAAAATTTTGCCCAGAGGCACGTTGCCGAGGAGCCTCTTCGAAGACTTCACGAGACTTGTTCCGAACACGATTTTAGCGACGAACCCATGCAGAATTCAGTATTGCACGAAAGAGATTGTCGTGTTCAGGGAGGACATGCTCATGAAACTTTGCAGAAACACGCTAAGATTTCCAAGCGAGGGTCAAATCTACGAGCACGTAAGTTCTTGCATTTCTAACGCGTTCGGACGTTGCTACGAATTTCTTAAGTCAAGGGCTACACTGCGGTGATATCCTAACAATCACGTTGTTGAAAAAAAAGTTCGATTTTCTTCTTCTAGAGTTGTGCTTCTGTGATAATAGAACAGAATGGCAAAGAGGTTTAAGGGGTTACGCCACAGTAACGAGTATCAAATCATATGCGAATTTAACAATTTTTTCCGTATGAAAAAGTGGTTCACTCATAAAATTAATTACACATCGATTTAGTATGAAAATATCAAGCTGTTAGCATTTTTTTTCGATGTACAAAATGGCCGACTACTAATATTTTCTTTTGTTATCTTTTTTAGGCGCTCCGCCGCGTGACATTTAGCATCCACAATTTTTTACCTAGAACAAAAAACGAAAATTCTCGTCAATCCACATTAGAATACCTAGAGAAGTACGCACGGAATTTAAAAAATATCGTTTTATTCAAAAGTTGTAGGTATTTGAATTGAGTTGTAGGTATTTAAATGAATTTTCAGTGAACAATTTTGTATAAAACTGCTCATAAAATGAAACGTTTTCAATTAATTAGAAATTCCGTACGTACTTCTTCTCTGCGAAATGCGCTCGGCGCGTTCTTGGAGAGCGGAGAAAAATACAAATTTCAAAAGGCTATAATTTTGTTAATTATTGTACGAAAAAAAAAATTGTACGAAAAAATATTTAAATATTTAAAAAATTGTTATAAAAATCGCACATGACCTTTACAATGAAAATTTCAAAAAATCGTTTAATAACCTAATTGTTTCGAGAAACTCCACGTGCAAAAAAAAACGTCACCATGACTCGATGCCTCCTCCTGTACAATGAGCCTTCTGTTGGCCGAATTTTTTTGGCCCCCATAGTTTCAAAGATATTAAGGAGGTCGGAGCATTAGCCACAATCTAAAATCACTTAAAAAAAAATATCTTATTGCCTAAGCTGTCTTTACGAATAAAAAAAAATTGACCACGAAACATCACAGATAAAAAATAGTTCAATGTATAGTGCAGTGTAATAGTTCACATCCCCCCCCGGCTATATATGCATTGGAAAACAACACTTAAGGTAGTACGAGCGCGCAATCTTGATTTCTATAGATTTTGTTCAAATTTTACCCAGACATTGTTCATATCATTATGCATGTTTGAGTGAAATTTCAGAACAGTCGACTATTTAGATTGAAAGATAATGGGTTTTAAAATTGCAACTTTTAACACTGCAGGGTCCGCATTTAAATTTATACAGAATAATTTTCCGTAACAAAATATTTGTCCCCTATAATAAGAATACATATGGCAACACCGCAGAACAGTATTGTTCAATATTTCGAGAAAAAAATAATTATCGTGTTCCTAAAGTTAAAAATGTTGTCATAAAAAAATATTTGCATTATAAATATTAATATTATATATTGTTTATGTTATCTTCATTAACAAATAAAAGTGTTGGTTCATTCATAACTAATTAAAAACTTTGTTCGATTAAAAATTACTTCCAAATAAAAATTTGTGTTGCAGTATTATTTTCAATATGTCGCGCAAGATCACGTCATTGGATACGTGGAACGATGCGGTGTTGCCATACGTTTTCTTATTATAGGAGACAAATATTTTTTACGGAAAATTATTCTGTCTAAATTTAAATGCAGACCCTGCAGTGTTAAAAGTTGCAATTTAAAAACCCATTATCTCCCAATCTAAATAGTCGACTGTTCTGAAATTTTACTCAAACATGCGTAATGATATGAACAATGTCTGGTTAAAAAATGAACAACATCTATAGAAATCAAGATTGCGCGCTCGTACTACCTTAAATTCAATTGACCATTATCCATCGTCTTATCGACTCACTCTCATTTTCAGTACGCCAAGTCCATCATATGCCAGTCGCACTTGGCACCGCTGAATTTGCCGGTAACACCTACCTACTGGAAACACGACCACGCTCTGCATTTGTTCCCGACTCCCGATCTCGTCGTAGTAGCCGATGAATTTCAATCCTACACGACGAGCTACGAGGATTGCCAAGTTGTCAATCCTGGCACATTCGCGAAGAACGATTTCTCCTTCAAAGTTTACGTTCCGTCGACAGATGCGATCGAGGATTCGGCTATACCGAACGACACCGACACCTGATGAAAGCGCCTTGACGAGGCACGCGTCTCGAGCTGCAATGAGGATCTATCATCGCGAGAAAGTTTAGTCCAGCTCGGATCTTTGGACTTTGTACAATATGTATTTATTTAATTTTTTTTTTCTCGCGGGTAATAAAATCTCTTCCACTTTTACAATACTTCGAGAGGCTCGGGAAGCCTCGCACGCTGCTTAAAAAATAACAATTCTACAAATTGAGTTTCTTAGAAATCGTCTTCTTCGATTCTTCTAGTAACAATCGAGCTGTTTGGAGAATAATTTAATAAGTCATTGACAATGTGACGACGCGCGGGTATCGATCGCTAGGACCGCGCGCACGTCCGTGGAGTAATATTAACAACGGATCTTCGAAATACGTTATCGTTAACTACGGCGTTCGGAAGTTTGCCTTCTGTGCTGCTCCGGCGACGCTATTAACAACCCTTTCGTCTCTCATCGCTCGTTACACATAAACATATTCATATGTATGTACATACATCTTTACATGCCCATATATATATATATATATATATATATATATATATATATATATATATATATATATATATATATATATATATATATATATATAAAATATATAAGGGTATGTGGGAAAAATTAATTCAACTCTTACCCCTTAAGGGGTTAAGGCTACTTCGAAAATGAAAAAAAAATCGATAGTCGTTTGAGGCAACTCAAATTGGCGAGTTTGGTATTGATTTAAAGAGTATCCAACATATGGTGGAGGAATCGCAGATTTAAGGTAAACTGGGTAAGGTTCCAAACCCCCCTCCGATCGACCTGAAATTTTGCACAAACCTTCCTTTTAATATTTTAAAACAACCCCTACAGGAATTTTTAGTGACGCGCAACAGGTGTTAGGTTTGTTTGTGTTTGCTCGTTTGGACAAAACGGAGAGCGGAATAACATATATAGGTATGAACGGAAACGTCACAGATGTACATATATATATATATATATATATATATATATATATATATATATATATATATATATATACGACGCGCGATAAAAAAAAAAAAAATTCTAAATCGCGAAAATTATTGCGAGTCGCCACAAATCCCCTTAGGGGTTGCCTTAAAATATTAAAAGGATGGTTTTTGCGAACTTACCCTTAAAAAAAACCTTTAAAATTCAATATCTCGAAAACTATTAGGAGTCGCCAAAAAACCCCTTTAGGGGTTGGCTTAAAATATTGACATGAAGGTTTGTGCAAAATTTCAGCTCTATCGAAGGGCGTTTACGGAACCTTATCCGGCAAACTTATGATTGCAACAATAGAACTGCTCGTAAAACTTTAAACGCGTTTTTCTCGAAACGATGTTTTTCAAAACGGTGTACACGATTTATCGAAATCTAATTGACGGATTGATTTGAAATTTGGTACACTTATTCACTGTAATAGTAGTTTAGTCTTGACCGACATTTTTCTTAACATTTTTTTTATTAGTTATTAACAATGTCACTTTTCCTCGAAAAATGGAAGAAAAAAATTCAAAAATTTCTTGTTGATAATTGAAACATGATAACAAAAAAAGCTAGGTCAAATCTCAGCTAATATTATCTATTTTAAGAAAGAACTCGTCTTTTGTTTTCAGATCAACCGGGTGGTCAAAGGCCCTTCGCGAGATTCCTCATGACTAATTATTCATATTTTTTTATGAAATTTGGTACACAACTTTTTTATTGTACAGGTAAATAAATGTCCAAACGATTTTCCAATAATGTTACTTATTCCTGCAAAATTGACTTTTTTCAATAACCCTGATTTTCGGGTCGTGACAGTAGCCTAACCCTTGAAAGAATAGTATTAAGCAAACGAAAAATATCAATGCCATATTTGTTTGGCTCTCCAGCTCAAGTCGGCCGCAATCTTCAATAATTTCTTTCCCTGTCTGATACGCGCGCAAAAATCGCACTTTACGTTTAAACTTGAATAACTCAACAATCAATTGACATTGGACACGTATGGTCAAAGGTTTACAAATTCAACCTTCATGGATTGATAAAAAAACCTGTTTGAACCTCGATATCATCATTTTTCACAGATTACAACTTTTGGTAATTCTTTAGATAAGCGACTTTTTCGAAAAATGAGTTTGTTTGGGTTTGGGTTGAACCCAAACAAACTCATTTTTCGGAAGTCACTTATCTAAAGAATTACTCAACTTTTAAAATAATGCTTTTTTTAATGTTCGATAGCCATAGATGCATTTTTAAAATACCGTAGTTTGTGTAAAAATAATATCATCGTTTTCGAAAAAGCTTTTCGAAGCTACAATGGCCAGCTTCAACAATCTTCAACCGGATTTAACAAATTCCATCTCGTAGTTGAGTTACTCAAAACTTGAAAAAATCCAATTTTTCGTTTAACCCTTCGAGTGCACACCTCCGCCGCCAATCTATAAGTGCATCTTGGGTCAATCTGACCCATGGCGTTTTGCAAATCGTTGTATTCCGATAAATATGCATATTTTTTTTTGTAGTAAATTATCCAGATTTTATGGCCCCAAATTAATTTTTTTACGAAAACGAAAATGAAATGCCAAAACATTCGTTCAAAGTGGGGCATACGTTGAAAAATACGTACCTACACGAAAAAAATCACTGGGTCAAAACGACCCAGTGTGCACTCGCAGGGTTAAATCTAGAGGGGAGATTTTTTCTTTCGCCACCACGTAGACCTGCGTCAGAGACCTCAAATTTGGCATCAAATTTCTCGTATATCCAATACTGTTGTTTGAAAAAGTCAAAGCTGAATTCTCCTTTTCGGCATACCCTTACGTATATATATGCTCATCGCCATCGTACAAATTCTCGCAGCATCCAGTTGATGACCGTATGACGTTCGCATAAGATTTTTTTTCAGGCATGACACAGGCACTGCATCTTATTCGCTATAATTGTCAATATAAATAGGTACATACGATATTTAAAAAAAGAAGCATACGCACATACACACGCACGCCCGAAACGATGCACCGTGTCGTCCTTGCGGTACTCAGGGCTTCGAAAATGCCCAGTTTTTTCTTCTGCAATACTTGTTCGCACTCCGGGCATTATCGAATCTGTCACACTTTGCCCAAGAATTCTGTGAGGTACGCACGAAGCCTCGCGAAAACAGTCAAACAACTCGCACTGGAAGCATATAAGTTTATGATGTTGAAGTTTGCATCGTTGGAACGGAACGGAATATGTTTTCGTTTTCTGAATTTCCCAATTTTTTCTCGACAGGTTTAAGCCATAGGAGTTCACCGATCATTTTTTGGGCTCATTATGTAGCGATCTACATTCCAAATCTGCAAAATACGACTGTCGTCGAATATCCATAAGTACGAATATCAACAAGTCGAATATCCATAAGTATGAATATCCATAAGTGAGTATAGAGTAGAAATAAGTGCCAGAAATGGCGGGAAGTAGAGATAAGTGATATGTTTGGGTTCGTTTGGGTTCCATTTATACTCACTTTTCCTCTACCTCCTGCCATTTCTGGCACTCATTTCTCCTCTATACTCACTTATGGATATTCACTTATGGATATTCTACCCCAATCCAAAATACGATTCTCAATACCAATAAAAATAAGGAAGTAAAAAAAACTAATCGTTGCTTCCCGACGATGCAAACTTCAAGCCTATGTAAGTGTTACATAGATCCATTCGTCGCGTCTCACGTACTGGCCACCCTCTGTCAACCAATTCCAAATCGCTCTCGTATCCTTTCTTTTTCTAGCATCAGCGATTTTCTTTCATTCGACTGCAAGGTTGCTACACCGGCCCGCGGTATCTACGTGTGTGTGTCTGTCTCCCTCTCGCTTTCCACGTGTCCACGTGCGTGCGTACAGCAACCAGAAGGATCTCGCGGCAAATTTGCAGGCGATCTAGTCACCCTGGGGGGTGACTAGGTGACCAGGGGCGAGAAAGTTTCGAATATCGAGCAATCCCAACGAGTTCGCTGCTTCTCACGCATCATCATGATGGAGCAATAGGAAAAAAATTGTCTCTCGCCAAAGATCGAACGCTTCGGGACACAAAGTGACACGTCTTGCAACCCTTGGAGTGTCAAAAACGCCACCCGATCCCTGCAAAAGAGTATTCGACGCCGACGATCTTTTTTTATCTACTCGGGGGGTCGAAAAAATCACGAAAAAGTTGCCAAGTTATTTCGAACTTGGTAGCCCTGAAGCAAATTTACTTCGTTTTACAAAATCAAATTCTTTAAGACGAACAAACGGATCTTTGGAGTTTTGATTGACGTAAAGCGAATTTTTAAAAATCGGACGGACACGAAATGGCCTTGTTTGCAGGGAAAAGGCTAAGCAATGAAGGGAAACGCGAATAACCGCGTTCTGTTTCCACCCAATCCCAGCGCGTGGACGCTCGTTAACCGACGACAATTTTTCGCTCCAATAGTTCCGGCGCTCCATTCTCGCATTGCCCATTCATTCTTAATACATAGTAATACGCGTTACCTTGTGTTTTTTCAAAAAGAATTATTCACAAAGACGACTTTGCCCGCGATTTCGATCGCCTTGAAATATGTCGCGGAGCGAGTCATTTCACATACGTATGATGCGGTCGGATTGTCACATTTGCGAATAAACGTAAGCGGAGCTTATAATTACAGAAAAAATCACTCTCGAGCGCGCGTAAAGTCATACTCGTTCACGCAAACCAAAACGAACAATGGGGTTGAAGTTTGCATCGTTGGAAGGCAACGAAAATTCTTTTGAATTTCCTATTTTCATTATTATTCAAAATCATGGTTTGCAGATTTGTCGTAGATCACTAAATGAGCGTCCTGAAAAAGGTTTGCGTGATTTGCGTAGCTTAAATCTGCTAAAGGAAATTTACGCATGAAAAAATTTACGAATTCGAAAAATCATTTCCGTTCCAATCCAACGATGCAAACTTCAACGTCGTAACAAACACTTCATTATTCCATTTGACTTTACTTGCGTTCCGTGTTTTTCCATTTCGGTTTCTTCTGTTATCTCTGTAATTGTAAGGGTCCGATCACAATACACACACACACATGTTAGGGTGTGAGGATAAAGTCAAATTTTATGGGCTGGAATTTTGCATCGTTGGAATGCAACGAAATTTATTTTTATATTTGTATTTCATCAATTTATTAATTTACAATTTTTTTTAAATTTAATTTCTAGATCTCTAAAGATCTAGAATACATTTTTATCTAGAATCTCTGAATAGTGATCCAGAATATAAAAGGGATTTTGTAAAATATTGTTTTCATAGTGAATTTCTACATCTATGGATAGAGATCTAGAATTCAAATATGGGGAAAAAAGTATTTTGTCAAATAATAAAAACGAGGAAGTTAAATTATAAAGAAAAATTCACGTTGCAATTGAACGACGCAAATTTCAAGATTACAAAAGTTGACCTTTTAATTTTTATTATTTGACAAAATATTTTGTTCCTACTTAAAAATGAGAAGAAAATATTTTGTAAAATAATAAAAATTAATTTTCGTTGCGTTCCAACGATGCAAACTTCAAGACGACCAACTTTTACCCTTTCGGACAATATCACCATTAGCTATAAAAAAAAGTCCATGCTACATTCAAGTTCTCTAGGTGAGCTTTATAAATCTTCAACCGGATTGGAAAAAAAGTTATCAGTTGATTTTGGACGTAGAGCGAATTTTTCGTGTCAATCAAGTGAGGGAAAAGATTCCCAGCGCTTAGACTTCGACGTACTTAGAGAACTGATACTTGGCATAATTTTTTTTATGCCTAGCAATATCGTTTGAAAAGGTAAGAGATGATTTATTTTTATTTTCTTCGACAAATCCTAATGTACATACACGCGCTCCTAATACCTCGAAGCTTAGAGTCGTGGGGTGGGCCGTCTTTGTAAATAATTAATGTTTTTCAATTTTTCTTTTATGTACCGGTGCTTAGTCGCGCGTGTCTTATATTCAAGTATTTACAGTTGTTTCGGTGTGAGGTAAGATGATCGAAGGAGAGGGCCTTTTCCTGAGTCGGCCCCGATTCCGAGAGCTTCGTCGGAGGGTCCTACGAGGGCGTTTCTATCACTGCGCGTGCAGCACGCGTGCCCGGACGACGAACCTCTCCTGAAACGCACAAAGTTCACACTGTGAGACGGTGCGCTTATTCGCGATCCCCGAAAGTCTTAGTGCTCCTCGCGGCTTAAGGCAGAAGCTCTACTAGTATAGTAAACTTTGTCAAAATACATTAATAACAATGGAAAACATTACAAAACGAAAAATTACTCGAGATTCTGCTCTGTTCCAAGGTGCAAGACGGACAATAAAAATGAATTGTCGTTCCATAAGTCACCTAAAGATAAAGTCTTTTAAAAAAGTCGTTGTTGGCTCTGAAAATGACTCTCTCTAGGCCATCAAAGTGAGTTTGTAGTCACTCCACAACATTTTTTTTTCCGAATTTGTCTGAAAATGTTTGTTTGAAATTAATAAATCGAGCAACGTTAAGGGGGTCGTCTTGTGTGTCAGATCAAAAGAAGATAAAACGGCCTTGCATGACTTCTTTGAAGAAGAGGAAAGTGTACTCTATGGTCCAGGCATAGCAGATTGATGGTGAGACCATTTTTCTATTATGAATTATGGACAACAAACAAACTTTAAAATTATGGACAACAACTTTTTCTCAAAACACGATTTTTTTCAAACTGCTGCCATGATATCTCAAAATCTACTTGACTGATTCTGTTCAAATTTATACAGCATCTTTAGTACATTTATAACTACAAGTTGAACTAAAATAATTAAGATTGCTTCGTTAGTTTTCTTTTAATCAGCTGTATAGACCCCAAAAAAAAACGAAAAATTGAATTTTCTTTCTAAAGCGTCAAAAAAAATCGTTTTTCGGAATTATAACTTCATTTTAGTTCCATGTAGAGCCTCAAGTCTCCCGATTAAAATTGCGTTTCATTTTTTTATTTGAGATAAGCAGAACGGCCGGGATCATGGCAGCAGTGGAGCACCTCTTTTTATATATGTGTTCCTGTTTGGCGGTGTATCTCCGACTATATTCTATATGACTTCAAAAAATTCACAAAGTTTGTTTAAATGTTAATAAAAATTCTATACAATCTACAAATTATTTTATTTTAATAGTTTGTCAAAAAAAAATCCCAAAAAAAAGCATTAAAAAACGGCCTTCGCACTAGACGACCCCGTTAAGGTAATCCTATCGCTTCACACTAGTCATATCACTGATCATAATTGAGACTTTTACAATTTATATTTTTAACATATGCAAAAAAAATAATTTGTAATAACTGAAATTTTCGATATGTAAACGGTTTAATGAATGTTTACATTTAATTAGAAAAATGAAAAATAGTTATTCCAACGATTCGCGCAGTATTTCTATGTTTCATATTTGGCAACATTGGTTCTATCTCCGTCTCTTTTTACTCAACCAGGCGAGTTTAATCTGCATGCTTTTCAACGTCGATTTGTCAAAACGATGTCAGGTGCGGGAAATATAAAGCATTGTATTCGGGCCACGACTGGCAAAAATCGTGGAAAATTTGTGTCGGCGAAATATGTCGGTTAAAAATGAAATATGTGTGGAAATTCGAATGAGTGAGATGAGGTTAGAACTACAGTCAGCTGTTGCCTTGCTGTCACGTCTCTTTATCGTAGCAAGTGGTAATACATCCAATACCGGAAGTTCAAATTAAACTTGATATTACATAAAAATTAGGTCAATAAGCGTAATTTTTTCTGAGAGCACTGGATTACTACAAGTGTTAAGTATGTAAATCTGATTATTTTTAAGAATCTGACGGATTCCCACTACTATATACACTTTTATAGTGACCGGAAATTGGGTTCTTGCACGCGTCTCGGAATTCCTTCACAAAAATACGCAATATCAATATTTTTTTCTCTGTAATTAGGTCGATAACCAAACCTGAAATTTTACCGAGACGATTATTCATATATTTAGTGAAGCTCGTACAAGAAATATGAAAATCCTATGGATTGAAGCCTGGGGACAGAAACTTAAAAGTTATTTCTGTTATGTACAATGTATAAATATTAATTTCAGACGCGGCGTGTAGGAACGATTAGCAAGGAGGACGTGCGGGCTTTGTTAGAGTACCAACGGTAAATGGGAAATCCAGACTCACTTTCCATCTGATATCTTCGGCAAGCCTCGCTTCTCTCCTCGGCGTCGAAGTACCACAGTGTTATGGCGTATCGCGTCTCGAAAGCGGGCTGCACCTCGTGCGGATTGCGTCGATCCGACCAGAAAAATAGGATTCGATCGAACAGGGGCTCAATGTCGGCCACCTGATCCCTGCCACCCTCCGGGAATATCCTCAGCAGGCCGCCGTTCTTCTGTTGACCAAACGACAAGTCGTGAGTGAATTTTGCACCGTAAAAAATCGACTTGCTGCTCATTGAGATGTGGAAGACGCGAGTTTCTCTCTCGCTACGCCACCTGGTCCTCGCGACAATTTCTCTCGGACCGAGGGAACTTCTTTCGCATCACCTTAAGGGGTTGGACTACAGTGAAAATGGCAAAAACTCGGTCGTCGCTTGAGGCAGCTCGAATTTAAGAGGGAGGTCCGACATATGGTGTAGCAATCGCATATTTAAGGGGGGAGAAACCTTGAGGCGAAAACATTTTTTGGATTTTTTCGTTGTTTTTTTAAGGAACGATTTTTTTAACATTTTTGAGACTTAGAGTATGTTTTATTACTATTTTTGGCTGTTTTATATATTTTTATTATTAATCTTTAAAAATGACGGACGTATAGCTAAAAAAACCAATCGATTGATTCGAATTAAATTTGGTCTCAAAGATAAACCTAAATGCTTCTGAAAATAAAAAGGTATTTTTTTATTTTACCATGTAACAGCCAAAAGTAATAATGAAACATATCCTAGTTCCAAAAATGGTGAAGAAATCTTTCTTCTTATAAAAAGATCATAAAAATCAGCAATTTTTTCCTCGCCTAAAGCAACTTCCCCCCTGCTCCCCACTGCTGGTAAAATTTTAAAGGCGTTTTCCCAAAACTACGTTCTTCAAAACGGTGTACACAATTTCTCGACATCTAATCAATGGCTTGACTTGGAATTTGGTTCACTTATTCAAGGTAACAGTAGTTTAGTGTTGACCGACGTTTTTCTTCTTGACATCTTTTTTCATTACTTATTGACATTAGTGATGTTTTTTTTTCCTGAGAAAAAATTCAACATTTTTTTTAATTAAAACACGATAAGAAAAATAACCTCGGTGAAGTCTTAAGCAATATGATGTCTTAAGTTTTAAGAAAAAACTCGTTTTCTTTTGAATTAAAAAAATTAAATTAAACAATTCCTTTTAAATAATCCTAATTTTCGGGTCGTCACAGTAGCCTAACCCCTTAAGGGGCAACACCACTCTAAACTCTCGGGATAAACGATTCTTTTAGTATCAAATTATACTTTAAGGTCTTGGAAAAAAAGTAGTGAGTCACGTACCGACGAAATGCTATTTCAACTGCAAAATTTCCAGCGTCAAACTCAAAATAATGTGACGCAATCGCTTGAACGCGTTTTCCCGGGATGATGTTTTTCAAAATGGCCTGAATCGAATAAATTTTGTCCGATTAACTTCAAATTGTCACGTTATGTTCGAGACTGTGTTCTCCACAGAAATACGTAGGGACATCTCGATTTGTTGGAAAATCATATTCTTATGAACAATTTTACACGAGTCTATTTTTCTGAAAAAGGATCTTTTTTCAAATAATTTCTATTTATATGGGAAATAATATTTATAAAAATCCCGACGTTTTTCGGAGCTATTGTACAGATCATAATAAATTTTGGTTTTTTGTGCGAGGGGGATGCCAAAGTAGAACGTAACTGCGGAGCGGGAGAGAGAGAGAGAGAAGGACTGACGGAGAATGTATGTTCATATTGCGTTGAGGCCTTAGGCCACAGTGACGGGTATAAAATCATGTGCGAATTTAACAATTTTTTTCGTATGAAAAAGTGATTCACTCCTAAAATTAATTACACATCTATTTAGTATGAACATCAAGCTGTTAGAAAATATATATATATTTTTTTTCGATGTACAAAATGGCCGACTACTCGAACCTTCTCGAAACAGCTTTTTTCCAATTGGCGTGACAAATAACTTCAACAATTTTCACTCGATTTACTTCAAATTTAAAAGTTATGTTCCTAAATGCATTTTGCCGAGAAGTACGTGCGGAATTTCTGATTAATCGAAAACTTTTCATTTTATGAGCAGTTTATCAGCAGTTATAACGAAATTTTTCACTGAAAATTCATTTCTTAAGTTCAAATACCTACAACTTTTGAAGAAAACAATATTTTTAAAATTCCGTACGTACTTCTCTAGTTATTCTAATGTAGATTGACGAGAATTTTTGTTTTTTGTTCTAGGTAAAAAATTGTGGATGCCGCGGAGCGCCTAAAAAAAAGATAAAAGGAAATATTAGTAGTCGGCAATTCTGTACATCGAAAAAAAAAAATTCTAACAGCTTGATATTCACACTAAATAGATGTGTCATTAATTTTATGAGTGAATCACTTTTTCATACGAAAAAAATGGTTAAATTCGCACATGATTTTATATCCGTTACTGTGGCCTAATGCCTTAAGGGCTAACACCACTGCATAACGTTCGGAAGCTTGATTTTTTAAATTGGCTTAAGAGATGCTTTGAACGATCTAGAATAAGGGGGAAAAGTTTGGTACTCGTTAAAAAAAAGACCCGCAAACCCGTGCGGGCCTGCGGTAGCAGTGGCTGGCCCATGTGCGAGGCGTCGAGCGTTTTTCTCGGAACACAATTTTTCAAAACGTCACGCAGCATAACTCCAACAATTTTCATTCTATGCACTCCAAATTTTGAGCACATCTTTTAAATAACATTCCGAACCGAAATACCTTTGGGATTTTCCATGAGTTAATTACAACATTATTTATTAACAAATGATTGTCCTTTTTTCTGTCGAAAATTGAGTTTTTACTTTAAATGCTTGTCAATTACACCAAAAAAAAAATGTCAAAGTCCCCTACGTAATTCTCTAGCTATACTCGTGAAAATGAATAGAAACTTCTCAATTTTTTTCCACATTCAAATTTTTTAATATAATTTTTTCTTTATTCACTTGAAGATATGACTAATAGCATCCTTGAATATTATTATCCTCTTACTTGTCCTTCCACCCAAAAAAAAATCGCAAAAAACCGCTGAATTTTAGGCGTTTACAGTGGTGTTACCCCTCAAACTCGAATATCAGACGACGTTGAAGTTTGCATCTTTCGAATGCAACGGAAGTCAATTGTTTTTACTTGCTCAAAAGTTTTTTATGGCCGATTTAGACTACAGAAATCACTTGAACGTTTTTGCGTATTCATATTAGACACCTGCGGCCGCAATTTGCGAAAAACGAGCCTTTGGATGACGAGAAAAAAGGAGGAATAAAAAAAAAGAAAAAAGAAACTGTTGCATTCCAACAATGCAAACGTCAACGACATATCGGTTTTAATGTGAGAATCGGATGATCAACGATTTCCCACTACGTACTTTGATGTCCCAGTCCTTGTTGAGGTAGTAAATGGCCGTGATGCACCGACCATCCCGATTTGGATTGTCCACGTGTTTAACGTAGTGCGACCCACGGCCGGGATAACAAGCGACCATTGCCTTAAACATAAAAGCACAATCGTATAAGTGAACTCGGCCTTTTTCTTTGACAAATTGCTCGAGGCGAATTAACAAACGGATCTATTATCGGTAAATGGAAAAGATATAATGAACTGTCCAAAAATACACGTTAAAGGCATGAAAAAAATTAATCGGACATTGTCACAAAAATATATGTTTAAGGCGAGATATACATTTACAACGATCGAAAAATCGATTTTTTTCAACAATAGAACTATATATGTAGAATATTTTCCCAACGTTTCAAAGCCAAATTCGAAAAACTCCAAACGTTGCAGCCCATCAACGTTCAGGTGCGCAACGCGCGCCGCAGTTAGAAGCGAGAGCGCAGAGGAGCAGGCAGAGATGGGCAAAAAGTAATTTGAGTTACGAAAATCACGTGATCACTTTTTTAGCGATCTGCAACGTAAATATACAAAATATGATTTTCGATAATAATAAAAATAAGAAATTGAGAAGAATTTTCGTTGCTTACCAACGATGGAAACTTCGACCTCATTTGAAACTTGGCAGAAATATTGATAATATTGGTACCTTCTACGTGACGAGAATTGTTCGTGAATTTTTTTTTAAAAGCTACTTTTCAATCCAATTTTTACAGAAATTTTGCGTGAAATGATTTTTTTCGTAAAAACGTGACATTCTGTTTAATTTGCATTTTCTTTACTTCAATTACTGTTAAATAAAAACTAAACATGAACTAAATGGAGAAATTTGGAATTTCTTTGCATATCAGTCTTCGGGATGCTAGACTGCACGCCGATTCGCAACTTCTGCGGCAACCTTGCTGTAACACTCTGTCACGGCCATTTTCATGATGAATGAATTAAAAAAATTGTTTTGTATACTTGAATATATTATTAAAGTATACCTACAGTTTGATAAATGTAGAATAATTATTTCTTAGTTTCAAAAATCCCTCACAAAATTGCTTAATTTTTTCCCGTCTAAATGTATATTCCGCCTTAACGTAATGACGTTGAAGTTAGCATCGTCGGAATGAAACGAAAATTATTAATTTTTGTTTTCATTTCACAAATTCTTCAGCAGACTTAAGCTACGAAAATTACGATTTTTTTTTTCGGAATTCTTATTTAGCGATCTACAACAAGTCTGCGAAAAGTTTTCTTGCATAATAACAAAAATGAGAAATAAAAAAGAATTTCCGTTGCCTTCCAACGATGCAAACTTCAACCTCATCTTGACGGGTAACTAAAGGTCACATATGTTTCTTATAACTCTGGAAAAAATGTAAGGGTAAGTATTGAATTTTTTTCTAATTTTTTTCTAATAAATTTTTCTTTTTTTCTAATAAGAATTAAAAAAAAAGAAAACCTTTTTTTAAATAAAGAAACAGCATTTTTTTCTAATAAAAAAATGCTATTCTTTATCATTATTTTCGTTCTGGAGGTACTGATAAACTAGTCGTATTATCACGACGAGCACTCTTGTATGTAATCGAGCACATTTGTTTGAGAAAAATTAAAATTTTCTGTGTCCACGTACTATCATATCTAGAAATGTCAAATTTATACATTTAATTAATGATTTTTTTGTTTCCTGAGTTTTTTTATTCCCTCGTCATTTTCAAAGATAAATGAAAAAAATACCATCTAACAGCCAAAAGCAGTAACAAAGCATACCCTAAGTCTCAAAAATGGTAAAGAAATCTTTCGTTTAAAAAAAAAATCATGAAAATCAGCCAATTTTTTTTCTCGCCTAAAGGTATCTCCCCCCAGGGTCAGAATCATTATAATTTTCAAAAGACAAAAATTGCAATGTTCTTCACGAGCTTTTCCCTGAAAAGCTATACTCAACGTTCCCATTGATATTTGTCGCACGTGCGGAAGTAATAATAAATGTTCTGAGAAGTTGGACTGTAATTTCCGCGGATGATTTATAAATCCAATCACAGTTTCACTGACGTTTTTCCACCGGTCTTTACGGGCAAGTTGTTCGACCTTAGCGATTTAACGATCACGTTATATTTGCTCTCTCGAATTAAACGAGGCGGGCAAAAAAACGTTGAGCTCAATTACCGTATTTGAGAACGCTTTCCTGCACGAGCAAATAAAATTGCGAATCGTTATCAATATTCATTCGGAACATTTTTATTTATTTTTTTTGCATTTATATATCTCTGCCGTATCAATGAGGAAAATACGGGAATAATTCGTATATTGAGAATACTTTTCCGCAAGTGCGCATAAAGTTAAGAATCTTTATCGTTTTTTATCTCAAAAAGTCTCCGCGTCATATGTGATCCGAGTTTCGACTAATCCCGAAATGTACCGACGCCTGCGAAGATACAAGTGAAAAAAAACCGCAGCGATTCACGACGTTGAAGTTTGCATCGTTTCCAACGATTTTTTTCTTAATTTCTTCATTTTTTAAGTGATCGAAAGTCTTTTTTGAGATTCTGAATGTCTGATAAGAATACTTAAAAATGTTTGAGTGATTTTCACAGACTAAAACAGCAAAAAAATAATTAAACAAATAAAAAGAATTAATCTTCGTTGGATTCCAACGATGCGAACTTCGACATTATGGCGATTTTTATCTCGCTCGCAGGGATGTCCGGTGCGTAGAGCCGGGCTCAAACCTCCTCAATCACAATTTCTCTGGACATTTTCGGACAAAGGATGAATACTAGAAAATTACGAATGTTACAAGCCTCGTCTGTATATTAATGAAAAACGAATCTCAACAACCGAATCTTCTGAATTGTCAAATTAATTTGAAAAATTAGCGTTCGATGATTGCGGGGCTTAGAATTATGCATGCAAATCTAATTTGAGAGTTCATTGAACTGTGTGAAACACATCCGTTTTCCGCTCTGTCTCGAAACATTAGTCTCGCATGATGTTGAAGTTTGCATCGTTGGAAAACAACTAAAAATAATTATTTTAAATTTTTCCAATTTTTTTTTCATTGTGATCAAAATCTCTCCATCGTTTTTACGTATCCTTATGAGAGATTTATGACCTCAATTTGCAAAAAATTTTGAATGAGCATGATAATTGACAAATTTGCAAAAAACTTTGAATGAGCATGATAATTGACAAATGTAAAGTGAGATAAAAAATCGTTGCATTCCAACGATGCTAACTTCAACGTCATTGTCTCGCGAACAAATGACATTTCGGGAAAACGAAAAGTACCACCTTTTTTGTTGCAAAAAGACAAAGGGTAAGTATCTCATCGTTGGCTCGAAATGTCAATCGTCTACGAGGAAGCCTTCGTCACGGGTCCTCCCGATCGACCGTACGTCGCTTTAAGGGGTTAGGCTAGTGTCAAAATGACGAACACTCGTTCGTGGCGTGAGGCGACGCAAATTGAAGAGTTTTTTTTTAATAGTTATTAACAATAATGATCTCATTTTGCCGCGAAAAAATCGAAAAAAAAAAAATTCTTCGATGATTGAAACACGATTACAAAAAAAGCTCGGTAAAGTCTTAGCCAACATTATTTATTTTAAGAGGGGAGATACCTTTAGGCGAAGAAAAAATTTGCTGATATTCATAATTTTTTTAAAAAGGAAATATTTCTTCACCATTTTTGAGATTTGAGGTTTATTTCATTACTACTTTTGGCTGAACAACTAACCGACCGATTCTGATGAAATTTGGTATAAACCATTCCAACCTCATTGTATAAAACAACCCCCTAAATGTTTGTGAAATAAAAAACAAAACTATTTTTTGCAAAATGTAGCCATTTTTCCCAATATTCAATCTTTTTGTTTCAAAGCGTACCATTCCATCGATTTTCAACATTGCTCACTTTTTCTCGGTTCATATTCTGCGTACGAGTGTTAATGAAAGAAAAATCTTCGTTGCTTTTTCTTCAGATTGATCCCGCCGGCGCTACGTGTCACGCCGGCTGACAACATCCGCCGCAACCCGTTTAGAAGACGATGTTAAAGTTTGCATCGTTGGAATGCAACGAAAATTCTTTTCCATTTCTTTATTTCCTCATTTTTAGTGTAATCCGAAACCTTTTCTTGCATATTTAGGCTGAAGATCTCTAACAAGGATCTTGAAAAAAGTTTCAGTGATTTTGGAGGGCTAATCGTGACAAAAAAAATTGGTCTACGAAACTTTCATTTCTTTCCAACGATGCGAACTTCAATGTCATTTTAGAAGACCGTGCCATACGTCCGCCATTTTTAAAGATTAATAAAAATAAAAAAAAATACCACGTAACAGCCAAAAGTAGTGATAAAACATTCCCTGAGTTAAAAAACGGCGAAGAAATCTTTGCTGTTAAAAAAAATCATGAAAATCACTAATTTTCTTAACCATATTTTTACAAACCTATTTTTTAACAATTTTTTTATTAACCAGATTGTTTATAACTTCTTTAATTATTAATGTTTATATGACATTTGGTACACAACTTTGTTAATCTACGTACAAATAAATGTCCAAACGATTTTTCAATAATCTTATGCCTTTGAATTTGTTTTTTTTTTAATAACCCTGATTTTCGGGACGTCACGGTAGCCTAACCCCTCAACGACCTTGTACACGAGCACGTATGGGCTTGCCAACGATTGCACGCAATTTCGACGATCCAACAATAATAACAGCAACGCGCAATTCCACGCGTTATCGGCGGATTCGAGATTAGCTCCGAGAAAAAATAGAATGCAATTTCGCTCGTGCGTGGCTGGTCTAGGCTGAATAATCGCAAGGTAACGCTAGCTTTGGAGAAATGGCTAAATGCGAGTGAAAGCCAACGGCGAAGAGAGCCCACGACCGATCAATGATGGCCTACGTGACGAATCACGCGTCCCACAAAAAAAAAATAATCGATCAGATACAGAGAAATAAAGTAAATTTCACTGATAAGGATAAAAATTGTAAGAATAAATAAACGGTGAAAGGCGAAAACGAGACTGAAGCAGCCTGCGGTACGAGCTGCCTTTTTTGTTTTTTATAACGTGACTCTTTTTTAAATACACACCTGACGTTTTTTTCCGTTCTTTGGGAAGAACAAATAAATGTACCACGTGACATACGAGTGCGACAGAGATATCTACAATTGGTGAACGAATCGGCCTTAAAACGTCAATTTTTCATAATGGAAATCAATTAAAAATTGAGTAATGCAGGGCTGTATGCTTCGCTTCTGTTGAACATTTCCATAATATTGAAGTTTACATACTTGGAGCGCAACGAAAATTCGTTTTCCAGAATCATTAACTTGTTATCGTTCACATTTTTTGCCTGTTCAGGCTACGAGAATCAAAGGTTTTTCTTTGGGATTTTTATCTAAGTTCAACAACCTAAACCCGTAAATAAATATTTTGGCTGATAACGAAAATAAATAGAAAATCATAGTAATTTTCATATGATCTTGAATTTTGAATCGTCGGATTGCAGCGAAAATTGATTTTATGTACTTGACAAGATTTCTTTTTCGCCGGTTCAGGCTATGCAAGTCACTGGAATACTTTTACGTATTCTCATTAGAGATTTATTATCACAATTTACTAAAATAAAAACAAGATGTTATATAATAATAAAAATAAATAAATGAAAAAAAAAACGAAGAAAAAAAAATTGTTGCGTTTCAACATCGCGAAGTTCTAGGCCATACATTTCCGTCGCATTGATAAAATGTTATAATAATTGTTATACAGCCTACAATGTTCTGTCGTTGAAAAAAAAAATTGCTACAAAAATAATCGAACATCTTTCGGCACTTCTGGGCTCTCAAATAAAATGTGAATAGTTTAAAGCATTGTTTTAATTAAACTTATGATATTTTTTTTTTGGTTTGCGTTAATTTTATCTTTTAGTAAAACGTGTAAAATAATAATGCAATAGATCGCTCTAAATGTTTGTTTCAACTGATGAAAATGAATAATTTAAGCTTTTTAAAATCATTTGTAAATAATTTTAATCAATCAGTGAACAACCAAATGATTTGTCTCAATGTATAGGATTTTTCAATAATTTATAAATACGTTGTGTAGTGCGTCATCGTACAAAGAAGGATAAAATTAAGTATTAATATCCGGAAAGTAATAAACAACAATGCCAATAAATAAGACGCATAAATCAATCTTGCAAGGAACATCCCTCAGGTGTCGTCCTTCGATTTTGTTGAAACTTATCTATGCTATGAAGCTACGAAAACTAAGCAGCACGTTTTTTTTTATTGCCGGAAAACGGTTTTAAGGGGGAATATACCTTTGTAAGTTTTTTTTTGTCATGTTTTTCCTACATCTTCCAGAAAAGAAGAAGAGCAAGAGAATGTGAAATTAGGAGGACAATCGTATGGACCAGGCATCGCCAATTAAATGTAAACACGAAATTTCCATGATTTTACAGTACTTAAAACTTTAAACGCGTTTTTCTCGAAACTATGTTGCTTCTTCACAACATTTCCTAGTCCAGTACGTAAGATTTTTTCGATAAGTTGAAATTTAAAAATTTTATGTTCGATATACGACCGACTTTTTTACGATCTTTTTTTCTTCATATTAACGCCATTTAAAAAAAATATATATATTTAAAAAAAGCCCTCCGTACTGGAGTAGTTTTTTATATCTAGTTTCAAAATATTTTTCGTTTTTTGTTCTAGTTTGAAAATTATGACCTGTACGAATACGCCCGTAGAGGACTATGAAGAAAGGGGTTTTCTTTTTTCATCGACTACTGCGCCACCATTTTGTTTCAAAATATATTTTTTTTTTAAATTCTTGTACTTTGAGACTTGTACTGACATGTATAAAAAACCGAATTTAAAAATATTGCTTTGTTTTTTCTTAAATAGATTGTCAAAAATGAGCCTTGATTTTGCCCTCACAAAGGTATATTCCCCCTTGACGGGTGAAACCAACCCTTGAATAAAGGCATGTCAAGGGCCCACATCAGTCGACCGATCGCAATGAAACAAAAACGAAAATTCTTCTAATCCGAAGCGATGAAAAATCCACTAGAGAGTTATCGCAAAAAATATAATGAAGGGGTCAACCACCCCTATTCGAGGGCTGGTTTCACCTCTTAAAACCGTTTTTTCGCCGATAAAAAAAATACGTGTCGCTCAGTTTTCAATGCTTCATAACATATATCAGTTTCAACAAAATCGCAGGACGACAATTGAGGGATGTTCCTCGATAGTTACTACACAATCTTTGAATAAAAAATGTTAAACAATAGTAAAGTTAAGATCTAACAAAAAATCATTTTTTTGCGTTTAATTTAAGCGTGCCCGAAAATGAGTTTGCAGTTTTATTAGAATGCAATTCACCAAAAAAGCTAAAAAATAAAGATTTTTGAAGAAAAACGAAGTAAAAAGAAAAACGTCAACGATCAAACAAAAAATTTGGTCCGGCTCCAATTGTTATCACCGTCCAAAATAATGCAATAATATCGGTGATGTATGAATGAAGGACCTTCATACCCCATCCTTCAAGAGAATAAAGCCAGATATCCTTTCAGTCTTGAAACTGCTTTCACCGATTTCATTTTGCACACTCAATTTGCCCTTCCTCAATGAGAAACATCATTTGGTTTTTTAATTCGTTCAACCCAAACAATTTTAAGCAAATGCGAAAAATTTATTTTCGCCGACTTAATCCTTGTCGTATCTCGAGTATCCTTGTGAATTTCGTACGTGTGTATGCGTTTACGTTCCACTCATCATGTGGCTCGTGCCTTTGTCACCCTCGAGGCTTAAAATCCCACGTCGAATAACAAGCTCAGGCGATAAGTTCACAGAGATTAAGGGTGTCTCAAAATGGCCTGACATTTTAAATTGCGGGCCATTTTTTTGTGGCGAACGTAAAGTGCTAATCTTTGACAACTGGCATCAGGAAGTATTGAGGTTTAGTCATGGAGAATTACACGATCGAGCAACGCATTTTTTGAGAAACACCTTTGCGGTGGACACGATTACTAAAAAACTATTAATCCGATCCATACCAAATTTATACCACTTATTTATTATGATAATAGCTAGGGCCTGGACGAAAGATTTTGAATTTTGTTGAAAAAAAAAATGTCTGTAACAAAAAACCGAAAATTTAGCACTTCAAAAAATTATTTGTCTGTTAAAATTATCGTAATTTTTTTTTAATTAAAATGTTTACAAATCCTTCGTCCAGGCCCAAGCTAATGCAATATACTAATGAAATCTTTTCAAATTCTGATTTCAGATGAACCGTTCTCGGGTTATCATGTCCACCGCAAATGATGCTCAAAAGAAGGCGCTCCTGGAAGACAGCTGGGATTCCGCCATTTTGAAATATTTTTGAATAAAAAAAATTGTACAAGTACATGAAAATATGTACTAATCGATGTTGTTCACATTTTTTTCAATAAACATTTGTTATCCCATCGGAAAAAAAATCAAGTAAATCACGTCCCTTCGCCCGCTACAAGTGTATACAAGGCCTTGATTGGCCACCAAGATCGTGTGATTTGACGCCATTGGACTTCTTTCTTTGCGGTTTTCTGAAAGGAAAAGTGCATGCCAATGATCCACAGACCATTCCTGAGCTCAAGGAAGCAATTGGACGCACCATTAATGAAATTAATCCGCAACTATATCAAAATGTTATTGAAAATTTCGTCAAAAGAGTGAACGTTTGCAAACAGGAACGAGGCGGCCATTTATTAACACAATTTGTACCTTATATTAAAATAAAAATATTCGTGCTTTTCAAATAAATAATACGTTTTATGATTAAATTAAAATGGCAGGTCATTTTGGGACAGCCTATATATCCGAAGGGAAAGGGTCGGGTTGAAATTTCGAACTTTGAATGCTCCGACGGTTTAAAATTCCTAATTTTAATGTTCCGAAATTACAAGTTTCGTAAAGATCATGCCAGCGAAAGTCTACATAGTTGACTGTAAATGATGTAGAACGTATAACATTGTCTAGACAAATTTCAAAATCGACGTAAAATCACTTCTTAATAAAAAATCATTCTATAAATAATTCGTCGTTTTATTGAAATTTGTTTAACTTTCCAGAATTCCATAGCCGAATTATTTTGACGGTGTTCAGATTTTTGGAGTTTTAGTCATTCGGGTAAAATTCTCTCGGAGTTTTGATCCTTTCGGAGTTTTGAGCATTCTGATCATTCAAAGTTCGGAATTTCAACCCGGCCCCGAAGGGAAATTTTCGCGATATTTAACGGTGAAAGCCTGCATGAAATCGCGGCGGGTGTCCCATTCCAAACACGATGGATTCGTGATGATAAAGTATGCATGGCTGCCGCGCAACTATTTCTTTTCATCCAGCAATTATTCTCCTAGTTTTATGAGGTTGAAGTTTGCATCGTTGGAACGCAACGAAAATCAATATTTCCGAATTTCATTTATATCTTTTGGTAAATTTTTCCCACAAAAATCCTTCAACCATTTTTTAAGATCTTTGTTTAGTGATCTACAATATAAACCTACGAAAAAAATCTACTATGATGATAAAAATATGGAAAATAAAATGGACAAAAGAACTTTCGTTGCGTTCCAACGTTGCAAACTTCAACTCCATCCTAATTTTCATACATTATTTATACCCAAATTAATTCGGGGTTTTTTTTGCAAATTTCCTAGAGTATTAACGCGGTACAAAGGTTGGTTTTATTATTTTTTTATAAAAAGATAATCCACGATTATCGTTCAGTGTAATCGAGCGGTGTAAAATTTTGCTAAAGAAAACACAGCTCTGTAAATTCATCATCTAGAGCATTGTAATATGTCATTTATCGTTTTCGCACAATGACGCGATTGTTCTGATCGATACATTTGAGCGAAACAATCGCCGTTAGTATTATTCGAGTTGCAATCATAAATTCATACAATTTGCATGGATTGTTTTTTTATTCCGCGAGTATAAACTCCCGTCGAAACTATTTAATGTTTACCGAATATCGATATTCTATTTCGAATTTCCGACTGCAACAGAGCAGGAAGTCACGACAGTGAAGTTTGCATCATCCGAATGCAACGATTTTTTTTTATATTCCTTCATTTTTGATGACGTTGAACTTTGCATGGTTGGAAGGCAACGGAAATTCACTCTTTTAAATTGCTCAAATATTTTTGGCCAATTTTGGCTGTAAAAAAACGCTCCATTTTTTTTCGTATGCTTATAAGAGTTGGCTGTACCTCAATTTGCAGAAGAAGACCTTGAATAATGATAAAAATAATGACAAAAATCGTTGCATTCCAACGATGCCAACTTTAACGTCATCATTTTTGTTGTCATCCAAAAACTTTTATTTTGCAAATTGAGGTCGTATTTCTCTAACAGGAATACGTAAACAAGCGATTTTCATAGACCGGATGGGTGCATTTTTTTTTATAAATTATAAATAGGCAATTTCCGTTGCCTTACAATGATGCGAACTTCAACATCATCGTGAAGGCGACAAATACGACCGTTGAGAAACTGGTTTCTTTTGACAGATTCGGAAGTCTTGATCGGAAATAAAATACTATTGTTGTCTCGCGTATACAAATGCGAATCAAAAGAAAAAAATCAATCCAATCGCACGTAGTATTTTACTTCGTGATGTTTGACGGGTAATTTTCTTTTCATCGGGCCGATTGTTATCGGGGAATTCGAACGTCTATTTTTGTCACAGCGTCACAAAGATTTTTGTCAAACCGTCAATCACGCTACAATGTTGAAGTTTGCCTCGTTGGAATGCATCAGAAATTCTTTATATTTGCATTTTTGCTTATCATTATTATACATGATCGTTTATGATTTCTAATTAGAATCGTGAAAATAATTTGAGCGATTCTGGAGGGCTAATAGTGACAAAAAAAATTGGTCTACGAAACGTTCATTCCGTTCCAACGGTGCAAACTGCAATATTATTTTAGAAGCCCATGACATACCTCCGCCATTTTTAAAGATTAATAAAAATAAAGAAAGTACCATGTAACAGCCAAAAGTAGTGATTAAACATTCCCTGAGTCTGAAAAACGGTGAAGAAATCTTTCCTCTTAAAAAAAAACACGAAAATCACCTATTTTTTTAACCAGTTTTTTTTATAACTACTTTAATTATCCGTCACTATATTGTTCATAAATTTTTTAATCATTAGTATTTGTCAATAAAATTTGGTACGTAACTTTGTCAATGCACATACAAATAAATCCCCAAACGATTTTTCAATCATCTTACTTGTTCCTTCAAAATTAACTTTTTCAAATAACCCTGATTGTCGAGTCGTCACAGTAGCCTAATTCCTTAAAGGAATTCAAAAATATTAATTTTCATTGCATTCCAACGGTGCAAACTCAGTCAATGAATCTCGCTTTCCTCCGCCCCTCGTACTCGTTATAGCACACTTTATGACTTTCCTTCGTCCGCGAATTCTTATAATTCACCATAATTTCATATCACGCGACGGTGTTGACCAAAAAAAAATTCTTCGCTCCACCGACGCACGAGTTTGCTTCACTGAACTGAATTGGATTGGGCAGGGGAGAACGAGAGTCGAAACTGACCTAGGTCACCGTCTGTTTTACGGAGAGACGCAGGTACGAAGGAACCTCACGAAGAAACTGGTTTTTCGTGGATAATTATAAATCATTTTCAGCTTCAGATTTCTACGACGTAAATTTTACCGAGTTAACTGAGTGGCCAGAATTTCACGACGATCGAAGGTTCCAAAAGAGAATGAAAGTTCGGATGAGGTTGAAGTTTGCATCGTTGGTATGCAATTCTTTTCAATTCCTTATTTTTACTTTTATCGAAAATTACATTTCGTAGATATAGATTGTAGGTCGCTAAATAAGGATCCTAAAAAATGTTCTCGCGATTTTTGCAGCTCAAAAATCTGCCAAAGGAAATTGGATAAATTCAGGAAATAAATATTCCGTTGCATTCCAACGATGCACACTTCAACGTCATAAGTTCGGGCGAATTTACAAGCTCGAAAACTATAACCTCTTAAGACACGAAACGACTGGAGGGTTTTTTTTGTTCCTTTTTTTTCTTTTCCTTAATACGAACCCACGAATCTTCGAGGTCACGAAACGCTAAGTATAGACCCGACACAGGAGTCGACCGCGGCGAAAAAAAAAATTGCGCTGGCCACTGCTGCGTAGCCAGTGCCACCGACGAACTCTTTCGTTCCCTCCCTCCCTGGCTATCTATCCCTGTCTCGCTCATTTACCCATCCTAGAGCACAAGCCGTCGCGGTCGATCACCGAATTCGAGAATTCCAACGGCTACGAAATAGCGACGAACCGGAAATGAATTGGCTGCTTCTTCAGACGGCAAAAAACCTATCGTGACGTAACAATCCTCGCTGTTCGATAACGTAGAACGGACCGGAGAGACCGTCCGAGTAACAGAAGACTCGGGGAACTTGGCCTAAGTTGAGCCCTAAAGTGACAGCATGTCGAGAATCTTAAGGGATTAGGCTACTGTGAAAAATTCGAAAAATCGATCGTCGCGTGAGAAAACTCAAATTGAAGAAGAAAGTCCAACATATGGGGCAGGAATCGCAGATTGAAGGTAAACTTATGATTACACTGACGGAAAAATTCTATTGATGTTAACTAACCGCGTCTATTTTATTTTTTTTAAATTTGAATTGACTAGATTTTTTGCGAAGTCAATTTTTTCCTATTCCATTATTGGAATTATTAGTATTAAGGCCTTAGGCCACAGTAACGGATATAAAATCATGTGCGAATTTAATCATTTTGTTCGTATGAAAAACATCTATTTAGTATGAATATCAAGCTGTTAAAAAATACATGTATATTTTTTTGATGTACAAAATGGCCGACTACTCGGAACTTCTCGAAACAGCTTTTTTCCAATTGGCGTGACAAATAACTTCAACAATTTTCACTCGATTTACTTCAAATTTAAAAGTTACGTTCCTAATTGTATTTCGCAGAGAAGAAAACTTTTCATTTTATGAGCAGTTTATGAGTAGTTATAACGAAATTTTTCACTGAAAATTAATTTCTTAAGTTCGAATACCTACAACTTTTGAATAAAACAATATTTTTTAAATCCCGTACGTACTTCTCTAGGTATTCTAATGTAGATTGACGAGAATTTTTGTTTTTTGTTCTAGGTAATAAAATTGTGGATGCTAAATGTCCCGCTGCGGAGCGCCTAAAAAAAGATAAAAGAAAATAATAGTAGTCGGCCATTTTGTACATCGAAAAAAATATATATTTTTTCTAACAGCCTGATATTTATACTAAACAGATGTGTAATTAATTTTATGAGTGAATCACTTTTTCATACGAAACAAATGGTTAAATTCGCACATGATTGTATACCCGTTACTGTGGCCGTTACTGTGGTTGTTATGGGGTTAAATCAACATGTTACGACCGAGCTGAATTTTTTTCTGGACACGATCCACAGTACCGTTTTTTAGTAAAAAAAAATCGGCAACTCGACGTATTTTGTGGGCTAACTACATTACGCTTATGGAAAACTCCCGATAATTTTTCAGTACATTATTAATATCTGCAAAGTGAATGTTACCGGGGAGCTGAAAAAATAGGTAAGGTTCGAATAATTAGCGGACTATCCCTTAGTACCGTGAAAATGAGGAATTACAGTACTGTTATAAAATTATTAATATTTTTGATAGCGAATTTGTGCGAAAATCAAGCACACAAAATATTAGACTGTGCAAGCATGGCAACGTCGTAGACGGCACAAATGCTACCTACCTTATTGGTATTCGGTAATTATGCCCGGGAACCTCAAACTACTCGGTCAGGATAATTAACAACGAATATTATTGGTACTTATTCTCTTAATTACTAATAATTACTTAATATTAATTTGATAACTATGTTCAGAAATTATACATTAGACATTTCTAGGCAAAGACAAAATAACGGGGATTTGTTTTCGTACATAATTTTTTTTTAGGATATCGGAAAATTATTAAAAATTTTTATTTATTCGCGATTATAGACAGCTTAAGTACACACTTTTTCTTTCCAGCGGACATTTTTTTACTCGAACCGATATTCATTTATGACAGCTCCTTGGGCCGATATTGAGGTTACGAACGGGACGCATGTTTCTCTAACTTCACGACACTTCTGCCAACCTGGGCATCATGAAATATCAGGGTTTACGACGTTGCCAATTCGTTTCACGTTAATTGAGCAAGAAAAAGTTATAGAAAATTATTACACAAAATAATGAAAACATAATGTAATCAGCGAATGTTCAAAAATGCATATTTTTATAAATAGATGTAGAAAAATAGTTTGAAAACGCACGTTTAATATGACAATTATTTCAAAGCTAACAGTTGGTAACAGTGAATCGGCTCCGTGCATAAGCAGAGGGCGCTCTCCTCGTCTGACGGCTAAACCCCATAACAACTTTAATTAAGATTTAGCACTTTCTATTAGTTATTAACAAAAATGTTTTTGTCCTCGAAAAATCGAAACAGATTACATTTTTTTCATGTATGAAACACGGTAACAAAAAAAAGCTCGGTTAAGTCTTAGCCAATATTATCTATTATAAGAGGAAACACTTGTTTTTTTGTTTTAGATTAACCGGGTAGCCAAAATTAAGTACACCGTTGAGCCGCCCACGTTCAGAGGTCCTTCCCGAGATTGTTTATAACTTCTTTAATTATGAATATTTTTTATAATTAACATTTTAATCAATGTCCAAACGATATTTCATTCATCTTAGTTATTTTTTCAAAAATATATTTTTTTCAATAAACATGATTTCCGGGTCGACACGCCGGTCTAACCCCTTAACCGTAGGTGTACACTCATATTTTTCGCTACTCAGTTATACACACTGAGTCTGTGATACCTAGCCAAGTTTTGAATAATGCAGTTTCCTTGAAATTAAATCTATTCAGATGATTTTTTAAAATAAAAGAGCAAACTATTAAGAAAGCACCCGTAAAGAGAAAATTTGTATTCCGTTCATATTTTGTCTGAGAAAGCTGTTTGAGCCGATAAAAATGTTTTGCGAAAGAGGAAAAACGGGATTTTTGCACTTTTTGGTCGGGTCTGTGAGACCCAAGAGGGTTAAGGACCCTCTTAGGGTTAAGGATCAATTCGAGCGCTTGACATTTCTTTCGTTTCTTAATTGTCATTTTTTCATTTCATTTATCTTTCGTTGTATTTATTTTGGAATTAACCCATTCTTGATCAATTTTTTAAAAATTATCTCCTCAATTCTATTATTTTTTTTTCTTCTTTTATCGGGAATTATTTTTATATTTCTGCCACAATTGCTGTACTTTTCTGGAAAAGGTCATGTAGATTTCCACATTTTTCGTTTTTTTTAAATTACGTATTCAGAAATTTAGATGTTCATTTTTTTAGTATCCTACAGATCGAAAACTTCCATACAGGAAACTGAGTCCTCATATAGGGGGAAACAGGAAGAACTTACTCGTCTCCATAATGGTCCAATTGACTCCCAACAGACCCCCAACTCGTGAAACGCTTCGATCTCTCAACTTTAATTTTGGCACTTCAAGAAAGATATCTCGCAGATGGTCCTCCAGTTATTTTTGAGCAAAAAGAAATATCGTTTCCCGATCTTTGAGGCGCCAAAACGTGCGACGCCAGTGAAAAAAATATCTTATCCAGACAAATTGACGCCAAAGAGCTGAAACGTTTTTCCGTTTCAAAGCTAGAGTGTGCGAACTGTTGCTCGGCGATGGAAAAATAACTTTAGCCTTTTTTTCTACGTTATTGTTGAGACCCACATCCGTGAAAAGATTTTCTCCTCTGGAGTTTAAAATAATTCACACAGGTTTTTTAAGGGGTTAGCCCCACTTGCGATTTTGAAAAAATCGACTTTTTTTATTGCATTTTTTTGAAGTATAAGTATCTGAGAATATGTCCTGAAAATTTCAAGTCGATCCGATCAAAATTGACTGAGATATGAGCGTTGAAAGAGAAGAATCCCCGTTGAAAGAGTGTTGAAAGAGAAACTTTAAACGCGTTTTTCTTAAAATGGCATTTCTGAAGTCGGTGACCAAGATTACTCGAACACTAATGAACCGATCTTCTTGAAATTTTGCAGGCTTATTTAATACATAAAAATGTAGTCTTTAATCGTTCGATTTTTTTTTCGAAAAAAATGGCCGTTTTATAGCCAAAAAACGGCCGTTTTTGTTCGTTAAAATCGAACCATTAACTTTGACTGTCCGCCATTTTGTGATAAATGAATATTTTTTAAAATCCTTCGATTAAAGACTAGTTTATACTTATATTTGACTAAATCCATCCGCATTTTTTTTTCAGATGATCCACTTCGCCGCAATGTTGGTCACCGCAAACCGTGTATATAAAAACATTATTTCATTGACGGCCATTTGCCACTAAAAAATGTAATATTTTTCAATAAAAAAATTACTGAAAGTTCTTCAAGATGTGTTCTTTAAGATGCTATATTGATCGATTAAAAAAGTTTTGTAGTTTTGCTTTTAAAAATTCATGAAAAAGGCCTTTTTTTGCGCTACAAGTGGGGGTAACGCCTTTAATAATCGTAACCAATAGAGCTCATCAAGCAAATAGAAATGTGGAAGAAAAATTTGACACAACTTGCGAACTGTTATTATGCTTATAGACTTGAGAACTCTCAAAAAATCTGAAACCGTAGCAAACTCTCAACTTCGTTCGACAATGCTGATGAACGAGTTTGTTCGTTTGGGTTTGTTTGGGTTTGTTCTTATCCTCCCCGCAAACGACCATGACGTTTATCGATTTTATCCGGGCTTTATGAAATAATAGCGAATTCATAAATATTTCGCTATTGAACGAGGATATTTCAGAAAAAGCCTATTTTCCCTCAAACCAGAAAAAAAAATTCTCGTGTTAACGCTTCAAAAAATAGTCGAAAGCAGACTCCTAAATATTTCAAAATGTCCGGTACGAAAATGAAATCGAAGTTTGCATTGTAAGAATGCAATAAATGTTTTGTTCTCATAATTTTTTCGTCATCTAAGCTACAAAAATCGCTAAAACACTTTCGAGGATTTTTATTCGGAAATATATAATCTACTACTGTAAAAAAAACAATTTCGTATAGTACTAAAAATATCGAAAAAAAACATCTACAGTGAAACTTCCGTTATACGTTTTTCAAGGGGTACATCAAATATGACGTATAAGTGAGAATAACGTAGAATTGAAATACAGTATGTGTCTGAAACGCTTTAACATTCGAAAATAGCGATTGATGCATAATTCACTGTATGCAGTACCTCTTTCAATAGCAGTACCTCTATTATGTTAATGTTCGGTTTTCCAATTAAAATTTTGATTGGTAATCATTGAGTAATGAGCCAACTCAAGTTTTCGAATTTCCATTTTGAACGTTTATTTAAGGTAGTTCTGTAGGTACACGTATGAGCCGAAAGTTTGGGTCGAAGCGTATAGTAACATCCAATGCCTATACGATGCTGTTGGTTATAAATTTTTGACAGAGCTTGTAACCTCTATATGTCCCACACATTCGCACCTGATGCATAGATAGGTCTCATACTCGTATAGAGAGCGGCGCTGTAATCGTGGCAACAGCGCGATTTTCCTGCACTCATAGCGTTGAGCTTCCTACGATCCGTCTTTCGCGAAATGTTTTATATAAATAAAAACAGCGTGAAAATGTCAATCCAAATGCGATACAAAGGAAAGTTTACAAGAAAAAAGGCGCTTGCTAAAAGACTGAAAACTGTGGCAGCCATGTGTCAAGCAAATGCGGCTAAACGCGATGAGAATAACCATAACCTCAACGATCAGCAACAAAAATTCGCTGTCGAAGGACGTCGGATCGTGGATTTACAACATCTTGCCGACAGTTTAAATTGTATTCGCTGCAACACCCATGTAGAGATTGACCGTTGGCCCTGGGACGGGCCTTCACAGTTAGCCTTTCTAGAATATTGGGCCGTGAGTATTTACCAATGAGGTGCCTTTGTAGAAATGATAAGAACGGCCCGATATCGGCCAACAGAGCCAACAATTATTGGGCCAATGATTTAATTCATTGTAGCGCCAATGTTGGTGATTGCACTTGGCTCTATGTGGGCCCTCTTAAAGGGCCTATGTAGAAATTGACCACTGGCTCTATGATGGGCCTTCACAGTTGGTCTATCTAGAAGTTAGTCTATCTAGAATATTGGGCCGTGAGTTTGTTTGGGTTTGTTTAGATGCGTGATAAATATTCAACCTATATCGGGCCAAGATTGGCCCGAAATTGGTCCTTATGGATACATATTTCATGGAATAACCTTAAAATAAATTGTGATTTGCGTATATGACAGGTTTCGAAATTGGCATATTTTACTTACTTATGTGGGTTATTCACAAATGCCAATAATAGGCCAAGACTTGATTACAAAAGCTGAACTACAAAATATAGACGATTAATATATGACGTGCCAGTTATTTGCCTATTCTGGCACAATATACAGATAGTGAATAACCCAAGGCTCAAATAAAATAAAAGCAGGTATGGTCTGACCCACTTAGCCAATAAAGGGCTTAGATTAATTAAATGTAATTTCCAGTATTTTAGCATTGCCAGTTTTAAAATTGGCAAATTTCGATGAACTATCACGGCTGTTTATTGGTTTTGAAAGATGGGCCAGGATAATCTTTAGTAATGGGCCGATATTGTGCCGATTCTCAATTTATGACGGGACCAATGTAATTGCTTGTATTTTAGCATTACCAGTTTTTAAATTGGCAAATATAGTTCAACCATCACGGCTATTTATTGGTTTTAAACGATGGGCCGATATTGTGCCGGTTTTCAATTTATAACGGAACAATATTAGGCCAATGAAATTATCAGTATTTTAGTATCCCTAGTTTTCAAATTGGCAAATTTAGTTTAACTATCACGGCTATTTATTAGTTTTTAAAGATGGGCCAGGACAGGCTTTTGGGATGGGCCTATATTGTGCCAGTTTTCAGTTTGGAGCGGAACAGTAATGGGCCAATATTATTTCTCTTTTGTTGGCTTATACGATGGTCCCAATATTGGCCTGATCGTAACATTGGGCAACTCATGGCAACCTCTACATGGGCATAGATAAATACATGCATAAATTGAACAAATTAAATTTGTTTGCAGAATAAATTTATTTCACATCCGTCTCAGAATTACTAGAACTCGGGGGAAAAAACACGTTTCGAGTTCCCAGACCACGCCCCGATCAGCTGGCTGCAGCGTACACTGTTACCATTCCGTTACAGATGGTTGGGCCCGAGTTCGGTGTGGAACAAAATTACCACTTTTCATAAGTCGATATCTCCGACACTAAACGGTCGAAGTTTGTCATTTTTTTTAATCAATCCCACAATAGTACTGCGTACACGTGTGTTTTTATTTTGAAATCCTAAGATCCGTTTAGAACCTATATAGAGAAATGCGAGCAAACTCCTATCGGTTTACGTGTTAGGTATAGGGATGGCGTACAAAAATACCCAGATTCAATTGCAATTATCTCATGAACTAAACGGTGAATCGAATTGAATTTTTGGGCATCAGTCCATGGAGGTCAATCTACAGCATACTTAGATTTCGGCCAATTCCTAAGATTTGACCAAAACTACAGAACTACCTTAATGCAAGTTTGTAACACTAAGCTTTGACGTTTTAGACTAGTCAATAACAGACAGGTTCGTATTGATAATAGACATGTAAGTACATATGTACAGTACATGCATACATAGTTGAGGTCAGAAACATCAAAACATCGAACAAAACATCAAAACGCAGTCACGTGAAATTTTCTCCGCCGAGAGAATATCACGTGCGATTAACGTATAACAGAGAAAAAACTAACCTCAAAACCGACGCTGGGGAATAAAATAAATAACGTATAAGCGCGAAAAACGTCGAAATGAAACTTTATTACCATCTTCATGTGCTAAACGTATAAACGAGGTGTTTTTTTCCAAAAAGGTCAAGTACAAAAAAGATCATTTCATAGTACGAAGAAAAAAAGCAGTTTAAAAATAATATCATTTTCACTGTGGCCCAAAAACATTTTGTAAAATTGCAATTTTTGATCTATTCGACTATTGAGGGCCCTCAAAGAAACTCGAGTCATTATGCGTAGCTCGAATGCGAAGAAAAAAAAATAACCGGGCAATTAAAAAAATAACGAATATTTACTACATGCAAGCTCGAGCTTGGATTTTTGGCTACCGAGGGAGACCGACGTAAGGACGCCCGTCAAGTCCACTCGATCAGTATGTCTCGGCTCTTTTGAACGCCCGCGGTCGAATCATCGGCACACACCTCTCCCGCATTTCACCTTCACCAAGGTTAAACAAAGTGCAGCCGCCGATTTGAGCTTCGCTAGCTTCGCCCCCCCCCCCCTCCCCCGACCGCCTCGACCGTCGTTCACGCTCTCCATCTCTATCTCTCTTATCTGTTTTCGTCCCTCTCCGTCTCGTTGCGGATCTAGCAATGTGTCTCTCCCTCCTGAACCCGCGAGATTTTCAACCCCGCGTGCGGACGAGAAAGACGAGCGCGCCACGTGGTCGGATTTCTCGTTTGGGAAACGAGACTTGAGAAGAAAGGAAAAAGAAGGGCCTACGTGACCAACTGCACCTAGTTCGGTTTTCTTTACTTTCTATCAAAACGCCTCATCTAGCTAGACGGCGCCATACTTCCGTTTCTTTTTCGCTTCCATTCGCGCGTAAAACAAGAAGCGTGGTCAATTTTTCGGATTGCTGAATATACGCGCAATTTAGGGGTTAGGCTACTGTGAAAAGCGACGAACACACGTCGCTTGAGACGACTCAAATTGACGATGAAGGTCCAACATACGGTGCAGAAGTCGCAGATTGAACGTAAACTTATGATTACGACGGTAGAATTGCTTGTAAAACTGTAAATACGTTTTTTCTTGAAACTATGCTTCTCAAAAGGGTGTCCACGATTTTTCGACATGCGATGAACGGATTGACTTGAAATTTGGTACACTTATTCAGTGCGATAGTAGTTTAATCTTGACCGACGTTCTTCTTCGAAACATTTTTTTTTTCATTAGTTATTAACAATAGTATCATTTTTTCCTTCAAAAATACAAAAATTAATTTAAGGACTTACACCACTGTAAACGATGATCTTAAAGTTTGCATCGTTGGAACGCAACGAAAATTAATTAACTTTTCATTGTTAAAATTCCATTTTGGACGATTTAGCCTATGAAAAATCTTCGAACGTTATTACGTATTTTTATTACAGATTTACGACCTCAAGTTGCCAAAAAAAGTCTTAAAAATAATAGTGAAAATGAAGAAATAACGAAAGCGTCGTTGCATTCCACGATGCAAACTTCAACGTCATTGTAAACGTCTAAAATTAAGTGATTTTTCGCGATTTTTTTTTCGTGGAAGGACGAGTAAGAGGATAATAATATTCAAGGATGTTATTTGTGATATCTTTAAGTGAACAAAAAATGTATATTTAAATATTATACAAAATGGTGACGCTGTAGCCATTCTCGCGAAGCATGTTGAATTTGCGACGCTCTACGGCACTCAGTATAACTGACGCATATTTGAATTGAGATTTTTTTCTTTTTAAATTCTATTAAGGGGTGAGGCCACAGTAGAAATTGAAAAAAAAAACGATTTTTTTTCGCTAAAACGGTGCTTTATCATCATAATAATAAGTTACTATTCGATTTATAGCAAGAATTTTTTTTTTCCTCGGCTTCGAACGGATAACGTAAGCCCGCCTCTGGCACGGCCATAGAGTACCTAAACCTTTGAACGCGTTTTTCTCGAAACAGCCTTTTTCCAATTGGCGTGACAAATAACTTCAACAATTTTCACTCGATTTACTTCAAATTTAAAAGTTATGTTCCTAATCGCATTTTGCAGAGAAGTACGTACGGAATTTCTGATCAATCGAAATCTTTTCATTTTATGAGCAGTTTTATACGAAATTTTTCACTGAAAATTTATTCAAATACCTACAACTCAATTCAAATACCTTCAACTGTTAAATAAAACAATATTTTTTAAATTCCGTACGTACTTCTCTAGGTATTCTAATGTAGATTGACGAGAATTTTTGTGTTTGTTCTGGGTAAAAAATTGTGGATGCTAAATGTCACGGCGCGGAGCGCCTAAAAAAGTTAACAAAAGAAAATATTAGTTGTCCGCCATTTTGTACATCGAAAAAAATATATATATATTTTCTAACAGCTTGATATTCATACTAAATAGATGTGTAATTAATTTTATGAATGAATCACTTTTTCATACGAAAAAAAATGTTAAACTCGCACATGATTTTATACCCGTTACAGTGGCCTAAGGCCTCAAGAAAAAAAAACTTGTTTTTTTTTATTGTGTCAGATCAACCGGGTGGCCGAAATCAAGTAAACCGTTGAGACTAGGATTGCCAGCTCCCGTTTCGTGTTTCAGAGGATTTGATAAGATTAAATAAAGGACCACGGATGAAAACTAGGGACATCATGCAGTTTCAATAAAATGCTTTTTTGTGGTATCAGTAGCGACGTTTATTAATAAAAAGAGCAATTTTAATACGCAACGGATCGTAGTCGTTAATTGAAGCCAATAGTAAGTACTTAGTTATTTAATAATGAACAAAAGTAAGAAATACCTATCATAAAAACAAACACAAAATTACTTTCTTTCGACCGTATATTTGCCATTACTTTTTACTGCTTTGAGAGTTTTTTCGTTTTCTATAATGAAATTATAAAATTATTTACATTGCATGTTGAAGTTCGATTTTATTTGTAATTCCGCTTTTACAGTGTCAATATCTAGCTTATTTTGGTTCTTGGTCCACGTATTCGTACACAAGGAACATATTTTTTCGGCCTAGGCGTTAGACACTGGGATGGAAAATACGTATTGTATTATTTTTGGCAGATACTTGTTTTCATCCGTTGATTTTAGAATCTGAATGCATTTTTCAAGAACATTTTCACGCTTCTTTTCTTCTATTTTTCTCAAGGGAGGGTTTAATATACAGAACTATTCGTACATACGCAGCCGCTGACGCGAGTCAACGTATTTGCCAAACGCATGCGTTCATTTTTCCCATGATAGAGGACGAAGTAAGGGGGCATCCATTAATTACGTGACGTGATTTTGGCGATTTTTCGACCCCCCCCCCCTCTCCCCCTGGTGAGATGTCGTGAGATTTTGCTCGACCCCCCCCCCCCCCCAATCTCACGTGAGATTTTTCAAAATGCATAGGTGCACGGAAAATAAATAGTAGTAGAAGTAACTGGGAGAGTCTCCCTACTACTTTACATAGTGGAGTAAATGGAACTACAACCGCAGTTGCTCCTACTACAATTTATTTTCCGTGTTTAATCTAAATAAGTTAATCTGTGTTTGATTGCGTTGGGTTTATTAAAAAAACAATTTGATTAATTCTTTTTATTTAAGACTAGTTACGTCTAGTGTTTAAGATTTTTTAAAAGTAGTCTAGAATTACAGTTAGAAAATCGAATAACAAAATACTTAAGTAAGAACTAGTAAAATTCGTAAAAGAATATTCATATATGAATATTATTATATATGATTTAACTACTTTCTTAAAATGAATTAGTGGAATTTTACTGATTCAAACCAGTGAATGAGAATTTTACTGGTTGAATCAGTGGATTTCGCTGATTCAATCAGTGCACACACTCACGCGCATGCGCGTACACATTCTGTTTACTGATTCAATCCGTGAGTTTCACTGAATAGTATCATTCATGTTAAGAGAGTATATTTTAGTGGAGAAACATTTCTTAATTAATTTAACCCAGTTTTCTCGCAATTTTACACTGTTTCTTGCGGAAAAAAATTACATGATTTTTGCCGAAACCCCCCTCTCCCCCACGTGAGATTGGGTGAGATTTCGCTCGACCCCCCCCCCCCCCAAACGCCTCACGTAATTAATGGACGCCCCCTAATGTCCTCTATTCTCGATTTCTCAATAGGGGACAAGATTCATGTTTGGGTCGGAAAATGGGGACGTCCTTTAACCGTAAAACGACAAACCCATTTTTTCTACCTTTGAACTACAAACCGGGATAAATATTTACCCCACGCGTTGCTTGTTCTTAAAATCATTCTAAAAGCAGTAATGAGACTCGTAAGTACATGAATCTCTTCGTTTTTTTCATGCAGAAGAGAATGATGTCTTCAACAATCAAAGTTCTTCAAATAAATTTGACATTCACTTTTTCCTTAAGCCCAAAAAACGTCAAAAGTCATACCGATGTGTCGGGCCTCTGGAGTAGTGTTACCTCTCAATATTCGTGGTGTCAAAGTTCGCGTCATCCGAGCGCAACGAAAGTTCATCTAAATTTTTTTTGTTCAATTCTTCGTTTCGTTATCATCCAAAATCTTATATTGATTCAGATTATGCATTTTTCCGATAAGGATTTAAAAAAAAGCGATCGAGTTATTACCGTAGCCTGAATCTCCAGAAGTGGAATATTGCGCGATGGAAAAAAAAAAGATTTTTCCTCGCTTTCCAACAATGCAAACTCCGACGTCATCGGACGCACGGCCTAGTCTTTATTTTATTCCTATCTTTTTATCTTGCGCGTACGGAGAATAATGTAAGCGCGGCGATGATTAGTGCGCTTGACTTTGCCGTGTCATTGTGATACATTTGTTTCCTCGAATTTTCCTATTATAGAATAACGCGCTCCGCGACAGCTACAAGCATAATTCTCGTGTCGCTTACACTCGCATCGCGACAGTTGACGGGGAAAAACAACAGTGCATTTTTCCTTATGACAAGAATGAGGAGAACTTTTTAATTGAGATTTTACACTGAAGCTGTTTCTTCCACCCGTCGAGCATCTTTTTCCCGTCTTCTATTTCTCACTGTGAGAACGCAAAAGTACGAAGTCAATGACATTTTTCTTCTCGAACATTGCACTGTGAATAGCTGCAATCTTTTATTTGGGAAAATTGAACGAAGTGGGGCGTTTCGTGTTTCTGAGAGAAAAAGCAAAATCGAATCTCTGAAAATAGACGACTGCAATAGAATTTTTGGGCTTTCTCGTGGAGAAAACTTTGTGGGTGCAAAAAATGATGATGTTGAAGTTTGCATCATTGGAACGCGACGAAGATTCATTTTTTTTTCGGAAAAAAAGTTAGAGTGATCGCGTAGACTAAAACTGTCAAGAAATTCAATTTCCGAAAACTTTAATCTCCGTTGCCTAAAACTGTCAAGAAATTTGAATGGTAACGGGTTGACTAAAACTGCCAAGAAATTTGGATGATAACGCGTTGCCTAAAACTGCCAAGCAATTTGGATGATAACTCGTTGCCTAAAACTGCCGAGAAATTTGGATGATAACGCGTTGCCTAAAACTGCCAAGAAAAGTGGATGATAATTCGGTTACCTAAACCTGCCGAGATATTTAGATTATAACGCGTTGCCTAAAACTGCCAAGCAATTTGGATGAAAACACGTTGCCTGAAACTGCCAATAAATTTGGATGATAACGCGTTGCCTAAAACTGCCAAGCAATTTGGATGATAACGCGTTGCCTAAAACTACCAAGAAATTTGGATGATAACACATTGCCTAAAACTGCCAAGAAATTTGGACGATAACGCGTTGCCTAAATCTGCCAAGCAATTTGGACGATAACGAGTTTCCTAAAACTGCCAAGAAATTTGGACGATAACGCATTGCCTAAAACTGCTAAGAAATTTGGATGATAACACGTTGCCTAAAACTGCCAAGAAATTTGAATGATAACGCATTGCCTAAAACTGTCAAGAAATTTGGATGATAACGCGTTGCCTAAAACTGCCAAGAAATTTGGACGTGACGCGTTAATACGCGTTATCAGCCAAACTTCTCTGCAGTTTTAAGCAACGACGATTCATTTGGAAATTGAATTTCTTGGCAGTTTTAGGCTACGAAAATCTCTCTAACTAAAAGAAAAAAAAATGAATCTTCTTTGCGTTACAACGATGCAAACTTTAACATAATCATTTTTTACACCCACAAAGTTTTCTTCACGCGAACGCATAAAACTTCTATATTAATAAATTAGCAGTTTTAGGCTACGACAATCATTCGAAGTTAAAAAAAAAAAAATCTTCGTTGCATTCCAACGATGCAAACTTCAACGTCATCATTTTCTGCACCCACAAAGTTTTATATTCTTCGTAGCCTAAAACTGCCAAGAAATTGGGACGATAACACCTATTAACACACGTTATCAACTAAGTTTCTTGGCAGTTTTAGGCAAGTTTTGTTGGCAGTTGCCTACAAACACTCGAACTTGAAAAAAAAAATTTGCTGGTATTTTCCAACTTAAATCTGCAGCGAAATATTTTGGGCGATGACAGAAAAGAAAAATAATTATTATTTTCGTCGCGTACCAGCGATGGAACTTCAAGACCGTAAAAAATGGGATTTCTATGCCAGAATTATCCAAATGTTCCAAGCAGTCAGGATTTCGAAAAATATTGAACTTTTCGACCATCCGGTGAACGCTGCACTTTTATGGCGTTGAAGTTTGCATCATTGGAATGCAACGGAAGTCCTTTTTTTTATAAACTTCTTCATTCTTATAATAAAATTGGTTTATAATAAACCAATTTTTTTCACTCATTGAGACCAAAGCTTTCTATCAAAGACGGAGGAAATCGTTTGGCCGAATCCCGTGGCCTGGTCCAACCAAAAAACATGTGACCAATTTGAGAAAAGTTAACTTTCGTTGCATTCGAACGATGCAAACTTCAACATCATGGACTTTTCACAAATTTCGAGCAGTTTTGTTTCTCATTATACGAAATCCGAAATTTTACATTTCAGAGGGAGAAAAACACGTCTGCAGAGTAAAAAATAAATCTCTGAAAATAAGTTTGTTTGGGTTTCAGTATTTTTTCCCTTGACTGCGATAAATATAAATTCAGTTTGGCGGAGAGAGCGCATGGGCAGTGCAATTAGTGGGCGGTTCATCGAAAATAGATTGAAAAGCATTTGCGGACGAAAAAAAGAGAGAAAAAAAAAGAGCTGGCGAGGAAAGGTTGAAAATTCGCGTAAGTCTAGACAAGTGAGAAGTATAATTTACCTTTGTCCTCTCGTTGATCGTGTAATCGGCCAATTTGCCATTATTGGGCATTCTATTGGCCCTTATGATGATAGAGTCGACCTTGGATATGAGCATGCCGATGTTCTCGCAATGTTTCTCCTTGCCGTCGAGCCACGTTATCTGATCGCCCCTTATAGTTTTGAGATCGTTATTGCCGGTTCTATTGGAGACCAATTGTCCGTCCTCGAACAAGCCCGCACTGTACATATTGAGTACCTCGTTCAGCACCGAAACACCCTTCTCATGGCCGAGAAAACTGTCGACCACGCACACACCGAATTTGTTCATGTCCCTTATGACGTTTCTGCATACATCGTCGATGATGAATTCCTCGCGAGTGTCGCGATTGCTGTGCAAATAAGGCGGCAGATGGTAATCCTCCTCGAGGGAAACCTCGGGAAATTTCATCCCGTTTTTTCGACGATTGTTGCGCTCGGTTATCGTCGCGCTCATCGTCGTTTTCGTGTTCACATCTTCGTCTTCGGCCTCCTCCTCCTCCACACCCCCGATCATTCTCGAACTCTCCACCGAGGGATTCAACGACTGACCTCTCGCGCCCAGTATCGTATCCTCCGAGCTTCCGGCGTACGTTATTGGCATCGTCCAACCCTCGGGACGGCCCGTGGACGCGCTTTTTCTCGTTTCGCCGTGACCCTTCTTCGTACGCCCCGATGCAACGCCGTCCGTCTGACTCGACGACTTTCGATTGTCCGCACCTGGGGCATGGAAAAAAATATTTTGACATTTACAATCGAATTGCTTCAGATCTAGAACGTATATTTGTAATTTTTAGATTTCTCTGGTGTTGAAGTTTGCGTGGTTGGAATGCAACGAATAATACTCTTGATTTTTTTCATTTCTTAAGGGGCTATACCAGTGTGACACTTTAAAAGAATCGATTTTCTTGCCTTTTTCGACAGTTTATACTTTCAAGAATATCCTGTTAACATTTCAAGGCCGTATCTCTAATCATTTTATCTTGCAAAAATCGATAGTTAAATCTTTAAACGCGTTTTTCTCGAAATGAGATTTTTCAAATTTGCTGACATTGTAACTCAAAGAGCAATTATCCGATTGACTTGAAATTTGAACTGAGTACTCTTGAATATATCTACTTTACAATGACGTACGATATTTATGATTGGACGAGAATTGACGATTTGGCATTGAAAAAAACGACCATTTTATAGGCAAGAAAACAAACTTTTTTCATAACTACGCCATTTTGTTAGATTTTGATATTTTTTGAAAATCCTACGTCATTGGACAGGAAATACCTTCCAGTTTAACATTTTTTTCCTTTTTCGGTTTCAACTCCTCAATCGGCCGGAATCATGTCAGCAGTGGAGAAACTTTTTTTTTTGGCGCCTCCGAAGGCAGCGGCATAAGTCGCTTCGATCTCAATATTTTTCTATGAAAAATTATGTAATATAGGTCAAATATAGCAAAATATATTCTTAATTTCCGAAAATCACCGAAATTTTCAGCGTTCACACTGGTATAGCCCCTTAAGGGGCGCCACTAGTATGACACTTTCGAAAAATCGATTTTTGTTTGTTGCATTTTTCGATAGTCTATACCTTTAAGAATAACATACCAAAATTTCACGTGCGGATCTCAAACAGTTTTTGAACCACAGCCTTCTAAAGAGCAGGCGGTCTTTAAAAGGCGCAGCTGCTCTTTTATCTTTCAACGCGTTTTCCCCAAAACGACATTTTTTCAATTTGCTGCAGTCCTACTCGAATACAAATCATGCGATCGACTTGAAACTTGTTTTAGCGTATTTAGTATTTATTTCTTCATACAATAACCCTTCAGTTTTTCGATTGGATAAAAAATGTAAACTCACCATTCGAAAAACCATCAGATTTTCAAGCGTAATTTAGAACTTTTTTTTCAAAACTCCGCCATTTTGTTGGATTTTAATCTTTTTCAGAATTCTCTGTCATTGTATAGGCTATGCCTTCTAGTTTAACGGAATTTTTATTTTTTTCATTTCTGGCACTCTAAAGGCCGCAATCACTGCAGCAGTGGGAGAACTTTTTTTTTGAGACTCGGAAGAAGGCACATAAGTCGCTGAAAATTGAATATTTTCATACAACAAAATTGCTGTATATACATAAATGTATACACAAAAATATCCTCGAAAATTCAAAACATTCGATGCAATACTTTTCTTTCAATAAATTCTCGAAAATCACCTTTTTTGGCAGTCATACTGGTGGTGCCCCTTAAGGGGAGGTTACCGTCGAGAGTCATGAAAAATGCATGAACTTCGGGAATTTCCTTTTTATATGTAATATATACCGTTGGAAATGGGGTTCAACGTATTTTATTCTTCTATCAATAGAGACTGAATACCAATTTTCTTTATTTCTAAAAATCCAAAATGGCGGCTTTGGCTCCCGTCAAATGAAGCCATGCACGGCGCGTTTTGGTCTGCGTGAGTCAGCCATTGGAAAAAAACCAACTTTTTTACCCAGTTTTTTCTTTACTTCAACGAACGAAAAAAAAATTCTGAATCAATTTTTGACAAAGATCACCTCCTGAGGGCTCCGCAAATTGAATTTCCTTTCAATTGTGCAGAGATTCAGATGAATCGGTTCATCTGTTAAAACTGTAGAGCGCCCTGCGCACTGAAAAATGCTGTTTCCAAAAAAACGCATTTAAAGTTTAACGTTATAAAAAATAGTATTCAATGTTTGTTTTTGACAACTCAAACAAACCCACGTTTTCTAAACACTTTAAAGATGCAAATTATGTAAAAAGAATCAAATTCTTCATCGTCATGAACGATAACCTGTTCTTAACTTTTATTATAATATGAAATTGTTTTTTGCAGTTTTTGTTGACCAATTTTCAATAAGGATTCTCAAACATGTTTCGGTAACTTCCATAGCCTGAATGCGTTGGAATAAAAAAGATTTTGGTTGCATTCCAACGATGCAAACTTCAATACCATAGATTTCTGTTACTTTTGCCTGATCGAATCTCCCGTAGATGCTCAGAAGTTCAACGTTCGTGTTCTGCGAGGAAAACCACACGTTATCGAGTTTTCCTTGTTCGCTTTATCGACTCTTCCTCGTTTTGCCGCAACGACGCTATCATTTCCTCGCATGTATGAGAATGATTATTCGTGGCATTATTATTATTTCCTCGCGCATACACAAAGGAAGGGGCCGCTTCTCGCAAGCTGATGATCGTGGACAGGATACTCATTAACAACTAACTGATCTGAGACCTTGCGTGATAAAAATGTCCAAACCGCTCTACAATATGACGTTGAAGTTTGCATTGTTGGAATCCACCGGAAGTCAATACTTTTCAGTTGCTGAAAAGTTTTTTCGCTCGATTTAGATTACGAAAATCATTCAAACGTTTTTACTTATTCTCATTAAAGATCTGGGATCGCAAATTGCAAAGAAAAACTTTTGAATAATGAGAAAAACAAAGAAATAAAAAAATTGAAAACAAGAATCGTTGCGTTTCAACAATGCATACTTCAACGCCATTCTGCAATCTTGACGTTTCTATCAACATGACTCATAACTGTTGCAGGTACGTGCACCGAATATAATGTTGATACAATACAATCTTTTACCAAGATCAGTGAAAAATTTCTTGGTGACCGATGGACAAGTGTGCGAGTATTAAATTAATGCGATGAAATAAAATGGTACTATAGGTGCGCAACTAAGTTCCCGGGTTTCACACATGGATGGCGCTAGCGACACATGTAGTCGGCATACAGGTCTGAAATTGGGCGTCTTTATAGCTTGGACGTCTGTTAAGAATACCCAGTCGTAATATAAACAAATATCGCAACACAACGACCTTTTTTCTAACCTCGAAAATGTCAAAGTTTGTGCCAAATAAACAGCATTTGCGGGAAGCATTGCTTTTCTGCTTTAACCTAAAAAAACAGCAGCTGAAGGACGTCGGTTACGTGAGGAGGCCTACGGCGAACATATACCATCAAAAACAACGTGTGAAAATTGGTTTAAGCGGTTCAGAAGTGGCGATTTTGAGACTGGGGACAAGGAGCGCTCGGGAAGACCGCAAACATTTGCGGACGCCGATCTGCAAGCGTTATTGGATGAAGATGACACTCAAACAGAAGATCAACTTGCCGAGGCATTTAACGTGACTCGGCAATGTATTTCGTAACGTTTGCACGCCATGGGAAAAATTCATAAGGAAGGAAAGTGGGTGCCGCATGACTTGACTGAGAGACAAATGGAAAATCGACGAGCCACTTCCGAAATTTTGCTTTTGCGGCAGAACAGAAAGAGTTGCCTGCATCGAATTGTTACTGGCGATGAAAAATGAGAATTTCGAGAATCCCAAACGCAGAAAATCGTGGCAAATCGCTTCGAAAAAAAAGACAATGCTCTGCGTTTGCTGGGACCAGAAAGGAATCGTGTACTATGAGCTGCTGAAACCGGGCGAAACCGTCAATGGGCATCGCTACCGATAACAACTAATCAATTTGAACCACGCATTGCTCGAAAAACGGCCAGAATGGGACACGAGACACGAACGTGTGATATTGCAGCGCGACAACGCTCCGTGCCATCGCAGTTCCATCGTCCAGGACACCATAAAAACACTGAAATGGGATCTGCTACCGCATCCGCCGTATTCGCCAGACCTGGCCCCTTCAAACTATCACTTGTTTCGGTCGATGGCGCACGGCTTGGGTGGGCTACACTTGGCCAATTACGATGCGACAAAATTGGTTGGACGAATGGTTTCAGTCCAAAGACGCGTCTTTTTATCGTCGCGGTATTTATGTATTGCCAGAGAGATGGCAAAAGTGTGCAAATAGCGAGGGACAATACTTCGAATGAACCATTTTTTGTATTTGTCTTGAAATTTTCTATTTTTTATTGGTCAAAAAAACCCGGAAACTTAGTTGCGCACCTGCTTCATAAAAGTGGACGCAACTGCTTCTAGGCAATGCAACGTGTTTGTTTGGGGATGTGAAACATAGCGAGGCCTTTGGTGGTTTCCGCCTCGTTCAGACAGCTAATCCCCCTCACTGTACTTATGTGCTAAAAGCTTTAACTTTAAGGGATAACACCGCTCTAGGATATTGGAAAAATCGTTTTGTTTTTGGCCTAAAAAATACTTTGGGGCCATCAAAACAATATGCAATTGCTTCCATAGCGAATTTTTCTTTTAAAGGTTCAATTATCGATTTTGCCGCAGCGCCTCTGACTTCTTTCAGGCGCCTCGTACAACTTTGAGGCGGGATATACATTCAGACGGTAAAAAAATCAGCAATATTGAGGGATTTTTTAAACTAAGAAGTAATTATTCTACAATTATCAAATTTTAGGTATACTTAAATAGTATATTTAAGTACAAAAAACAATTTTTTCATATGAATTCATCATTTTAAAATGACGGAGCTGTGGCAGAATGTTACAAGGTCGTCGCGGGAGTCGCGAATCGGCGTGCAGTCTAGGCTTCCCGTAGACTTTGATTTGCAAAAAAGTTCAAACATTTTTTCAGTTGGAACATGTATAGTTTCCATGTGACGATAATTAAAATGAAGAAAATGCAAATTTAAGAAAATGGCACGCATTTACAAAAAAAATTAACATTTCACGCAACATTTCTGTAAAATGTGGACTAAAGTAGTTTTTTTTCTTCAATTTTTCAAAAACAATTCTCGTCAAGTAGACGGTACCAATATTATCAATATTTCGACCAAGTTTCAACTCAATCGGCTTAATAGTTTTTGAGTAATCCTGCACGCCAATTTCGATAATGCAGTTAAAACAAAGCTGTTTGAAGTTCACGCCCCTCCGAATCCGAGCAGTGAGGCCCAGCGTTGACGAGCTGTAACGTGTGAAGTTTTTCGAATTTCGCTTTGACACTTTAGGAAAATATTCTACTTATATAGTTCTATCGTTTGAGAAAAAAAAACAAATTGATTTTTTAATCATTGTAAATGTATATCCCGCCTTAAATGCGTCTTTCTCGAAACCACTTTTTCAAACTGGGAGGCCGGACTACTCAAACACCTTTGCATGGAGCGATTTGTAATGTTAATAGTAGCTTCACAATTACATTCTCTATGGGAGAACATAGCCGTTTTTTAATTTGTGCAAACTTTTTTTTTTTATAAACAGTTTACTGCTTATTTTTTGGGCAAAAAATCGATTTATTTATTTCAAAGTGCGCCGTTTTTTCAAAATTAGATTTTAAAAAATCCCTACGTAGTCCCATAGCTAATAATAGATTATAATTTTCTTTGGTTTTCGTTCCACGTCTTATACTTTACGAGTAAACCGTCCTCCAGTGAAGCTATTGGTAAAAAAAACACGTTTTCCAAGATGGGCTCTGTCGCCGCCATTTTTTATGAAAATTATAATAAATGTTTTTTTTAATACTTTAATATGTGTTAAATAAACCCTCTCAAAAGAAATCCTATTACTTTTTTCATACTCGCGAAATAAATTGTCAAATTTAGGCCTTATTTTCTGCCGCTACAATAGTGTAATTCCTTAAAAAAGAAAGCTTCACCTCCATGAGCGCTTTAGCAAACGATTTTTAGAAAATGCAGAGTTCTGTAGGGTCCAGTGATCTTCGTTGATGATAATGAAATTCGACGCGATTCCCTATTCAGGTAAATTATGAAGTTTGCATCGTTGTTATGCAACGAAAGATCCTTTTTCTCGAATCAATGACTCATCCAATGTTTTTTGCCAGATTCAGACTACAAAAACTGCTCAAACGTTTTTTCAAGATTCTTTGTACTTCGATAATCTAAGTCTGCAAAAAAAAGCTATTTTAAATTATACCACCATAAAAAGATGATTCCCATTGCGATCCAACAGTGCAAGATCATCGTTTGGGACGTTGTTTTCTCATACTCTCGCTGATTGACTGAGGTGATGATAAGATTTGCAACAATTCTGCCCTTTTTAGTGCGCAGAGCAGAAGACAAGCCTAGAAGAACTTGGCAATTGAGTGGTCGATGATCGCATTGAAGTTTCCGTCATTGGTACTAAACAATTTCATTTTCCATTTCTTAGTTTTTGTTATTTTCCGAAACTTTCTTCGCGGATTGAGATAGTAAATCTCTAATAAGTATACGTAAAAAAGTGAAAGTGATTTTTGGAACCAGAAACAGCGGACAAAAATATTCCAGCAATATAAATTTTTCAATTTCGTTGCCTTCTAACAATGCAAACTTCAACTTCATCTTCAGTGGTACAAATAGTTTCATATGGCATTGGATATAAGATATCTGTTAGTTCATGCAAGGCCCTTTTTCCGCGTCGAGCAGCCCTGGCCTGTGCAAATACTCGGATGGATGACCATAGACCAAAAATGTATCTGCCTGTATCGGCACGTTTTTTTTTTCACTTTCCCTTCGCCCTTGTGCAATGGTTGGCAAAACATTGAAAAATCGAACCAACACAAGACGGCGAAGACCGTGTGGGATGGAAAACGCAGCGAGACCAACGACTACAAAAACAAATCGACTTCTACCATGAAAAGCTTTTTAAACACCCTTCTCAATATCTTTTCTATTTCTTAATATTAAAGATTAAAGGTTAAAAATTCTTTTCAATTTCTTATTTCCATTACCATCAAAAATCATACTTTGTAAATTTGTTGTAGATCGCCCAATGGAAATCCTAACAAATGTTAGCGTGATTTTCACAGCTCAAATCTGCTGGACGAAATTTGGAAAATGCAAAAAAAAACATGATTTTGAAGTTTGCATCGTTGGAATGCAACAAAAATTCTTTTCCCTTTCTTATTTTCATTATTATCCAAAATCATACTTTGCAAATTTGTTGTAGATCGCTAAATGGAAAGCCTAAAAATGTTCGCGTGATTTTCGCAGCTCAAGTCTGCAGGAGGAAATTTGGTAAACAAAAAAAAAGTTCGTTGCATTGCAACGACGCAAACTTCAATGTCATGTAAAAACCACAGTACAAAGTGAATCAATAAACGTACTGCGAATTTTCTCGATTTTCCGCTCGATTTCCCGTTCGCCCGTCTGTATCCTCGTTATTTCCCCGGCAGCTTGGCTTTTGAGGTTAGAAGAAACAATGCCGTTTTTCGCGATCGTTGAGGAACTTTTGACGTCGGTGCTCGTTTTGGAATTGGGTATTCTCGTCGATGTTTTGTCAATAGTCAATTTGTTAATGTCGTAATGACCGTCAAGGGCTTTGGACGAGCAAAAAGCTTTGTGATGCCTCCAGTCGATGATCTGATGTTCCTTGGAGCAATAATTCGTCGTTTTGCATCTCGAGCACCTGAGCAATTTGTTGGTAACACCGCACACGGCGCAGCCAATTTGCGACACGGCACCTCCGGGACTCTGCGAACGACTGACGATCGGTGTTGACATGTTTTCTTATCCCTCGGCGTTCTTTCACTCTGTTTAGCTTGTCTTTTTGTTCTTCCACTTCACCACGCGCTTACGACGACATTTCAAGGTACGTCGCGGTCACATACGCCACTCGGAGTAGGCACTATCGCGTCAATCTTTCCCTCTCTCTCTCTCGCTCACTCTCGTCCTCTCGTAGTCTCCACAGAGAGCCTCCACGTTCCGTCGCACTAAATTTTCACCACTCGCGCGATCACCGCTGCGCACAATTGTCGCTAATAAAACTACGCTGATACGAGATAACTATAGACGAACGTAAACATATATACGTATATATTATTGTGTATATTGCGAATTCCTTGCGGACTTCCCCGGATAAAATTACACTGATCATTAGCCGTCTATACAGACAGCTAACCACGCTTTCAGTGCTGCGTGCACACCCCGTCCTCCGGCCGAATCAAACAAGTTATAATTATTCCTGTGTTATTATGATCAGATGTTCGATGGTGTTTTTTTGTTGCTTCGACGCACACACGGGTACCAATATTTCCCCTATTTACACCGGGTATGCGCGCGCACGTGTAATTTCATTACCGACCGTCGGTAATCGTGTTAGAAGTTCGGTGGAATTCTAAAAGATGGCGCTGCCGCTGTAGAGTGTGTGGGGCACGGTCTTAAATACAGGTCTGACGTCGGCGGTAGTGGGGGTAGGCACCCTTAGCGGTTTTGGCTTTTATTCCGATTTCTGCCGCTTGGTGCGTGACGGCAAGGGGAAGTAGTGGTGCGACGAAAAGAGAAATAGCTCTTCTGTCCTTTTCCCTCCTGAACGCAACGCATGTGCCGTTTGCCGTAACTTAATTTACCGTATTGTCGTGTAAACTGCATAATATACGAAACCAATAAAAAAAAATGTGTTGATTAAAAAAAGATGACTACTTTCATCGAAAAAAAACTGAAAACTTTTTGAATACATTAATTCATACCAGCACATGTTATGACCATTTACATCCTTTTTTCTCCAATGTCTCACAATACATCGTTGTTCGAAATGTATTTCGCACACGTACTGAGACTCTTTCAGTCCCGGAATAGCATCGAACCATTTTTTGTATCGTTCGACGTTTCTGGGCACGCGAAACACGGAGCATTTCTGCTTACAATTTTTGTACCCCGTTTTACAATTGCGAACTGCGCTACCCTTAGCCATTTCGCATTTTTTTCGCAAACACTACCAAAAAAAAATTCACACGCGTAAAAATACGATAAAAAATGTATCACGGTAAATCACGTAGAACCTTCTGGTATATGGTCGCAAATAAAGGTTATTTCGATAATCGCGCCACAAAAATATACGTAGACACCTTGGGCCCATTCACCGGTAAGAGGTAAGGGGGAAACTACTTCCCCTTGCTAGTAGCGACGCGTAGCGGCGCCTAGTGAATCGAAAAGTGAAGCCGATAAGCGTGCCTACCCCCACCACAAAAATTTAGCTTCGTTGCAAGACCTGCATGTAAGACCGTGGTGTGGGGATCCGCGGTAATGTTTCCACTCTTTCCGTCCCGCACATGCGAAAGTTTCCAAGCGTACTACCAAACCTACGTGCCCAGATAAAAAGAACGTAACGCGAAACGAGTAGTACAAAAGGAGACGCCATAGGTGTCCCTGACTGTTAGGGACGACGCTGGGAGCTCATTCGTTTGCTAGCTCTTGGCCCTCTTAGCCAAGTAATTTGAATTCTGCGAGAATACCGTGAGAATATTCTGGAAGATATCGAAATTTTTATGAGATAAAATTGTGAGGAAATTATTGTGGAAAAATCGAAAATGGACAAAAGTGAAACTATTGATATGCCTGGAACGAATCGTCGAAGCAACGATTGAAGATGGCGATGGATTATAGTTTACATTTTTTGGCCGAAGAAAATCTAATCCCATCAGAAAGTTCCGAAATGATAACCGAAGAACACATTCAAATGGGAAATAAAATACACGAGAAAGTAGTGGTAGTTTTATCGGAGTATCAGTTTATATGCGACGAAGAGTTGATCGGGCGCGAAGAAATCGACCAAGAAGAAGAATATCAAATGTTGGAGGGTGCCAGATCGTCGTCAAGTGATGAGTATGACTCCGATGAAAAAAAAATGAAAGAGGATCCACATTATGTTCCACTCGACTACAAAATAATGGTCGTTAATCTTGCCAAAGCGCATCCAACGTGGAGTTTAAAAAGTTTGCAAACGAAAGGAGCATCTCGCTTGAAACATATGCGAGATTTGAAAATTTGGGAACAACATATTAAAAATGGTGGAACTCGAAAGGATAAATACAATACAATTGATTCGTGGACATATGATCGCTTCGTAGAAGCGCGATGTTGTAACCAGCAAATCACCACAAAAAACTTGCAACAATAAGCACTTGCTGCTGCCAATCAATTTCCAAAGTTGGAATTCAAAGCCTCCGAATCGTGGGTCATCGACTTTAACCAAAGGCATAAGATTCGTCGGAGGAAAATTACAAGATTTATGTCGGAAAAAGAGACAGCTACACAAGAGCAAATCCTTGCTGCGGCAGATAAGTTCTGACTCCAAATTCGAGCTCTCATTCCTCAATGAGCCAACGATTTTGTTATCAACGCTGATCGAACAGGTAAGTCAAGAATTCTTATTTGTCTACCTCAAATGAAATACTCTATTTAACGGCGCGTATAATAAATTTACATTCGTATATTCTCTTCTAGGTTGCCAGTACCAGTCGACGTATAACCGAACCCTGGAACATGCAGGGGTAAAAACGGTTTTCGTAAAAAGAAAGGATATGAACAAAGTAACCCGCTTATATACAGCGCAATATGCTATGAGCCTTTCCGGAAAGCTATTGCCAAAAGTTTACGTATGCTTACAAGTGAATACTGTGGATAAAAAACGGTGGATGAATACGCAACAGAATACAAGAATGTCGTCATCACTTCTTCAAAATCTGGAAAACTTACAACAGCGTTGTACACAATTTTCTTAACGGATATGATGAAGCCGTACGTACAAGAGAACAAATTCCTTCTGCTGATTTACTCGTGGGGAGGACAAACAAATCCGCAATTATACGACGAACTCTTCCAAGATGAAGAAGGATTGCCAACGTGTAGCAGCAAAGTAATTCCCCCTAAATGTACTCCACTGGTGCAACCCTGCGATGTATGTTTTTATCGTCAGGTTAAAAACTTGATTGAAAAATACAAAATTGCTCTTATCTCATCGAGCAAGAAAAAGAAATAACTTCCCGAGAAGACTGCATAAAAATACATTCGATTGTTCATCATCAATTATCCGCGCAAATATTCGCTAACATGTTACGTTACATCGCTTCTAAACTTTGCGATGAGAGAGAATGCTTTATGAATTTTAATCAAGTATATTTTTCTATGGAGACGTTGAAACAATGATGTGGTTGTAAAAATGCGGCGTTTATAACGTGTGCTAGATGCAGAAATAATTATTGTTTCTCCCGTTTCTACGATAAATATCATCCCGACACATGTAAATCATCGAATGTCAACGAATAAAGTTTTGAATTTTCATGTACAAAGTCTTCCCGTATGCGCTTTAATTCCAATCCCTTGAAAAGTCCGAAATCCCAATTTTTTACCTTTTCTATGCCTTTTGCGTATAAATAAATAAATAAATAAAATAAATTATTCACCTCTTTGCTTAATTGGAAAATGAATAATATAAAAATTGAGAAAAAGATAGAAAAAGAAAAAAAAGTCTCCACACAGGGAGTCGAGCCCACGACCATCGAATTACTAGTCCTAGCTCTTACCGCTACGCCAACCGCTGCTTGGCAAATATGCTAACTCAAATGGCTTATACGGTGAGAGAGCCGCGTCAACATTTTTATTTTCTAAACACTTGGCCATCTGGAGTTCCCACTTCTATGTGGGAACTTATATAGCATGTCCTATAAATTTGAGCGAAATCGGTGATGACGAGTAGGGAATGCTCCCTTGTCAGAGTATTATTTTTTTGCCTCGGCAGTGATATACGTCCGCATCACATCTCATCACATCTATAAAAACTTTAAGTCTTTTGTAAAATAATAAAAGTATATCGTTTGTTCGAACACGTCTCTATGTGGATCCTTACTACAACCCCACAAGTGGCTCGCCACTTTTACGTTACGAATTCTTGAGACGGTTACAAGGAAAGAAAATTGATTAAACTTTTATATTAATAAATAAAGCAATGAAAATTCAGTATGCGGATGTTCGGAGTGGGCGTTTTTTGCTTGCCTGCTTTGACTGAAAGACCACCTCGCATGTTTCTTTCGGCGATCTTCCATAACAAATAGCCGAAAGAAACGTTATTTCCATAATTCGCAGCATGAAGAGTAGATACAAGAGACCAAACTCCAATGGGCGGCAGTGAATAAAGTGTACCTGCAAATGCGAATAATAATGGCGCGTCGATCGATCAGACCCATATATACAGTAGTAAATCGGTCAGGGGGCTGGCCCCGCCTAGCTCTTACCGTATATAAAGATGCTACGCTTTTTGACCGCTGTATTTAGTTCTACCTCTCCCCGTGGCGCTAGTAGGTCACTGACAATATTCTTATTGCGCAGGCGCGAGGCCCGCACGACGTACTTATGATAACCCAATCTACGTTTTTTTTCTCAAATTCAGAAAATTTGCGGGGCAGACAGCTGTTCGTCTATCTATTTGACGTCGTTTGGCAAAGTTTCGACGGGATCTGAAGAGCCGTTTCAGAGATTTTTGGGTATCTATAATTGTTCTACCATACCGACCGCCATGAGATGTCATTCCGTCTTAACCAACCCGACGCCGAATACGACTATTATGACGTTTGGAGTTTAAGCCGCGGTGCGGAATTGATGAAATTGCCGGAATTACTTATACTCGTGTGCTAATGCCGTGTGTTGCGCACGGTTGTACCTCAGCGTACCCGCGTAATCCCGAAAAGGTGCATTTTTCACCGTACTAGCCGATCCTCGCATTCGAAGTGTGGAAAGTCTTCGAATGATATGTGTGCGTGTGTGTATGCATAGCCCTTGCGCGCGCATCAGGATTGTCGAGAACAACTAGCGCTACAAATGGCAGAGTAGGACACTACAAACAGACGATATTTTGCGTAGCAAAAATTCTAAAAGATGCCAGCCCCCCGATATCGGTCAACGATGTGAAAGTGATCGGACGAGGTTCTAACCTCACAACAGACAGGTTGTAAGAGTATACCACTTTTAACGACTTTATTCGTTGTTTTCAAAATGTCCACACGAGAATTTTAAGAGAAAATTTGCTTCAGAATCTAAGCAGTGAGCCACTTTACAAATTGCATCATATCTGCAGACTTAAGTTTTGTAAAACGCACTTGTTTTTGTACTCCGATAAATTGCGTACGAGAACGAAAAAAAACCAAATTGTTCGATATCAAAAACTACGCGTCTGCGTGCAGTCACTGGAGAAATTATACTGCTCCATTCGCATTTGTACCAATCAGCGTATCACTTAATCTTAAATGTTATTGTAGCTGACAATTTAGGTTAGATAGGTTAGTCATCTGTCCTACAATCGGAGCAGATATTTTATAGAAACACGAAATAAATATAGCATCTACCTTTAAAAGACCGCAACGCCCCCTTATCCGTAATTTTAGGGACGAGTTGAAATGCTGAGTTTCGACTCGTGTATCTAGTTTATGTTCACGACGTAAGGGCTGCCGCGCGCGCGAAACTACCTTCCATGTTATCATAATTTTTCATAATTATTCTCTCCATTATCATATTTTTCAAAATGAGACAATTATAATGTACGTCATTCTCGATGACATCGCCGTCGTCAGGCTTTATTGTCATTCGCGAACCTGCAATCACGCTGAAACTTTTCTCGAGCGGCAGGGCGCATGCGCGTCATCGGACACCGCCCGATCACTGCGCGCCTAGCGGCAACTATTTCAGCTACATACAAAAGCAGCGAGTCCCGCGTAATTCGAGCCGCGAGACTTTTCTTTCTCGTGCGGGCAGACTTCCAACTCCCATACGCGTTTCCGCGATCGGGTAATGTTAATTAGAACCAGCGACGGCGCTTACTATGAACAAATATTTATTGAATATATCATACATTGCGTCTCCAATATACGCATAATTCTGACGACGTATATATTGCAAAGGTATAAGTACATACGCAATAATTCACTCAGCGCGTACCGAGTGAACGAAGAAAATTCACCGATTTTTATTCTTTGTTGTAACGTTTGTAGCGAGGAACTGTCATAATTGTCCAGTTACATCCTTCTCTTTTTCCATTGGCTTTTCCTCACAATACATCCAAATAGACCGCATATATTTACACATATGCAACGCGAATAATCCGCACCCGGAATTAATAGTACAGTGGAGACATAATGTCATGGTCGCGGGAGAGGACTGGGATTTCCAATGAAATTCTTACAACAAATTCTTTTCTCATTTTCTTTTTCTTCCTTTTTGATATATCGTTCGAATTAACCACCGATATATGGGTCTACCACGTGAATCATACTTGAATAATTAGATTACCTTCGAGGATCTTAGTCTAATGCCATTAATTTAGTGTGTGTGTGTGTGTCTGTTTTTTTCTTCTTTTTCCTCCGAATCCATACCGAGCGATATATACAAGGAGATTCACTAGAAATTGGTCACTCGAAAAAAAAAACCTATATTTATTTGGGTCTAAAAAGTCGGACAAAGTTGCAATTGTTTGTCAATGTTTTGGTAGCCTTAGATTGATTTTCAAGTAGAGGTATCAACTCGATTTCAAGGTCACCTTCACATTTACAAACGGAAACCCCTTTTCTTATTGGCCTCAAATTTAGAGAACAAAAAAACCAATTACCTACATCATGACCTTGGAATGACCTTGAAATGAAAAAAATGCGGATCGGTGGATTGGTAGAACCGGTCCAGTTGCCTGGCCTCCTCGATCGCCCGTTTTGATCACCATTGGACTATTTTTTTCTAGGCTGCATTGAAGAGTGAAGTCCACAGAGATGTACCAGCCACTCGGGGAAATATAAAGGAATGGACAAGCCACGCTTGTCGAGCTATTCCTAACGAAACGTTGCAGACTTCACGCATCATTCAGAAATCGTATCGTAAAATTTATCGCGGTTAATGGACAAATTTTTGAACATGTGTAAAACAGGCGCAAATGATGCTTTAGTTACCGTTTTGCACATTTTTTTATATTCCAAGGTCATCCTAAGATCATATTGTAGGTCATTAGTTTTGTTCTTCTGTGCTTTACATCTGCGGCCATTAAAAAGGGGGTTTCCCTGTGAAAAGTGCAGGTGACCTTGAAATCGGGTTACCTTCATTTGAAAAAAAAATCGAGGCTACCAGAATGCAGACGTTGACAAACGGTTGAAATTTTGTTTCCGACTTTTTAGTCTAAAATCAACATTTCTAGGTTTTTTCGAACCACTAACTTCTAGTCGATCACCTTGAATATATATATATATATATATATATATATATATATATATATATATATATATATATATGCGCATAAGAAATTATTCTCTCGATGATACTCTTGATTGCTTTACATCACCAATTATTTTTCATCCTGAACGCATAAGAACGTTATATGAAGAGACGAAAAAAAAACCCACGAAATAAAATACACTCGCACTTTGCATCGGAGTCGTATCGTCGCCACACAAAGTCTGTGAACAAGATTTCTCATGAAATTCCGAGGCATACGTCGTTATTACATGGATAGAGAAAATGAGGGCAGTACAGTCGCGGGGAGCTTAGTTTCGCATTGTAGACATATAATAATACTATATAGTGTGTCCTCGTTGAAATAGTCGCTCGTCGTTTTCGCACATTGCAATTCGATGAAAAGATCGCCAAGAGGCCGCCCACGGTTGATATTCAAAACGTCCGTTTGTTAAATTATATATAAATGTTTTATTGAAATATTTGCGATACTTTGATATAGCCGATGAGTCGGGCCATGCGATTCAGCGAGAACGGTTCTATCGGAACAGAAGTGTGTATAAAAAATATTTTTAAAAAACACGAAAATGATAATCACAATCGCAATTTGTGTAGCTCGCGGATATTCGCTTACGCATAGATGTGTGTATGTGATATAATACGCGTGGGAGAATCGCGCGGCGCAAAGTGAAAAAACGAAATCGCGTCTCCCCTCGAACATTGACGCAGATCCTGTATGAATGATGTGAAGTGATGATATTAGATGAGTACGAAAAGTCGAACGTGGAGAGGCCCCTCTCTCGTTTTATTTGCGCCGCACAATTCTCACAGCGAATTACCGGACAGTCGCGCCGTTTTTATTCTCATTCTGTTTTTCATTGTGTTCTTTTTTTTATTCTGTGCAAGTCGTTCTTGTTTCAGTCGATATATTGGGGTGAATGTCGAGTATCGATGTTACAAAAGGTTTTGTTTTTTCAATGCGCAGTATAGGCGAAGTACGAAGGAATGTTGACGCACAATTAACACTAAACGTTATCCTGCGTGGATGAAAGAATAAAACGAAGTGAAGAAAAGAAACAATTGCGAAGGGAGAATTAACCGAAATTTGAGAGCTGCCCGGCTAAATCTCTCCAACTCGCGATAAAACGCGGCTGGAAATATGTATTTTTGTTTTTGATTACGCAACTGGTGACGGCCAGACTCCCAAAAATTGCGATTAATCCGGCTGTGTACGAAATCTACAATCTGCCATTCTAATGAAAACGAGTAACACTTTTCTTCTTTTTGTCGCATTCGTACGAACGACGTCTGTGGATCTTATTATAAGCCGTACATGTCTCGAAGAACTGTATTTCTCGAGCTTCGGAGTGACAAAACGGAAAGATTACGGCCATGATGGACTCGATAATAAAATGTCTGCATTTTTTATTGTACCCACGGACCGACAGTGCGCTTTCATTGACACGAGAACAAATCATGGAATGAACTTTATAGATCGATTTCAGAAAAGAAAGGAAGGAGAGACAGAGAGAGAGAGAGAGAGAGAGAGAAGAGTCAAGAACAGAAAACATTCGCTCGATCGAAATTGTCCGGACTACGAGAAGTGATATCGTTTGAAGATACAATACGACGAACGGTGTTTTCGGTAGTAAAATATACAATTGTTAATCAAGCGATATTACGATAACTGGGGGAGAGAGAGAGAAAGGGAGGTTACAGCTTGGGCCTTCGAATGTGCCCAGGACAAAGGTCCGAGACGCATTACGCGAATTTCGGGGCGACTATTTTTCTACAAGCTGGTATTTTTGTTTTCTTTCGAAGCGTTCAAGAATTTCGAGCCGAAAAAAAAGAATATTAAAAAATATATATCTATATATACGTTACGATAAATTATACAGTATTATTGACTAAATCGCTCGACGTAAGAGAGTCCATACTCGAAATCACGCACTCGGGGAGGGCCAATTTTTCCCGTAGATTCGTTTTCATATGAAGAATAAAAAAAAGGAGTGTCCGAAGTACAAAAACAAAAATAATTCTCCACTCGTAAATGCATAAAGTTCGCGCGAGGTGTTTTTGATGGACTGCATATAATCGACCTCGAAAGCTAACCCGCGAATTCCGAAACGGCGTTTCGTACAATTTCGCAAGTTGTGAAAAATCGCCCTCGAGAAGAGACGCGCTCTTTCTTTCGACTTTCCTTTTTCTTCCTCTCTTTACACGGTCACGGATCACAGTCAATTTTAGCAATGAAAATAATAAATTATTAAACTCCGAGCTCAATTCCAAACTCATATAGATTAAGAAAAAATGGCTGCCAATGTTCGTTCTCAATTTGCACAAAGTTGCGTACGATGATCTCCGACGAAAAAACGCTAAGCAGTCTTGACATTTTCGTTTTTTTTTTCTCACAGCAGGTCCCAAAATTACGTATCCTCGTGGGACTTTGATTTTTTTCGCGCGTTGCGCCGTCGGATCATTCGCGGTAGCTTTCTCGGTCGTTCGATGCCTTAAGTACGTTTTAAAAAGGACCCTACGCGAGCTCGCCGAGCCGAAAAACGGAACCACAATTCACGCGATATTTCGGGACAGGAACTTGAAAAAAAAAAAAAAAAAGGTGCGGCGGAGGATGATAGGAAAGCAAGTCGAGGCTCGAATTAACCGCATCGAGTGAAGATCGAGAAAACTACAAGAGTCGCTAGCAGTATTTCGAGAAAACTGAATGCCATTCGCGAAAATACAATATTTTTCGAATAGTGTCAAAATGAAGAAAAAAAAGGGAAAAAAAAAACAATAAACAAATTATTTTGGCACAATACATTCAGCACAGCATTACTCCGTCAGTCGCGATATCCAACTATCCTATAGATTATCGTATTCGTAGACAACGGTGTATCGATAATAAAAGAAAAAAAAATCATGAGTATATGCTCAGTTCGCGACGCGTGAAAAAAAAAAAACATCGGCACTGGCAAATCGTGTTCACAGCGTGTGACAAATTCGATCGTCCTCGTCGCAATGACAAGTTTTCAGAGTCAAGATTCTAAACGTGAATTGAAGAAAAAAAAGAAGAAAAAAAAACACGATACAACTCGGAGTCAAATGCTGAAAAGTGTCTTCGAACTTTCGACAAGATCACCCGAGTGACAGTCTCGATTGAACGACATGCGAGTGGGCAAGGGGGATATTCATTTTAAAAAAACCTTACTTTCTAGTCAAGAGTACACGATTTCACATAAGTCACGATACAAAAATTAAAATTAAAAAAACAAGTGCCACGATCCGCACAAATCACGTCGTAGTCCGAAGGAAAGAATACTTTTAAAAAAATGAAGTAAAAAAAAACAATCGAATCTGCGAGGCGCTACGCACGATTTGTCCGGTCTCTTTTCTCTCTTTTTGTTGTTGTTGTTGTTTCTTTTATCCATACTGTATTTAAAGGAACGATAATCCCGTGAGCCATATCTTAAATTATCGCATTATGCTTAAATGTCGTACGATTCATGTAAGGTGAGGGGTGGTTCGGGGCAGGATCGGGAATAATTGAGGTCGAAGGATTTCAAACTTCACGGTTGTTTCTCTTTTTTTTTTTTCGTTTATACTATAAGATAAGTACTGGATCGAGGACTTTGGGTATAATGTATGAAGGGGATAGGTTAGGGGGGGTGGGAGGGGTTGTTTGTTTTTGTTGTTGTCTTAAAATGTTAGAGCGAAGGAGATTAGGACGTCGCGGCGACTGCTACGGGTGGAACAACGTCGGTTTCCCCGCCTCCGGCACCATCGACGATCGTCGAGTCAACGACCTTTTTTGCCTTTATCGATTCGGCGGATGACGCGGCAGCGGCGGCGGTGGCGCTCGCGGCGGCACCGGTCGAACTCTCCTCGGTTTCGCCGTTCTGCGAGCTCGAGGTGGTGGCGGCCGCCTCGTCGTTTTGCGCCGTATCGCCGTTGCTCTTCTCGGTCGACGACGAGGTGTCTCCGTTCAGGCCGTTTCTGTGTGGCTTCTCGTTCTCATTCTTGTCCGTGTCCTCGGTCATGCCGTTCAATTTTGGATCGTTGCTCTCGGCGACGACTTTGGTGGCCTCCTCGGGGCTCGTTTTCGCTTCCGCCTCGGTATCGTTCTTTTTCGCGCTCTCGACGCTCATCGGCTCCGTCGTCGTTTTTTCCTCGATTTTTTCGGTCTTGGCTGTTTCGGCGGTGGCAACGGGGCTCTCTACTTTCTCACTTTTCGAGGTCTCCGTGACGTCGGAGGTCGTTTCTTTTTTTTCCGCTGCCGAGGTTGAGGATTGAGCCTCGTCTTTTTTCGCGCTTTCGCCATTTTGCTTCGTGTCTTCCTTGGCTTTGTCATCGGGGGAGGGCGTTTTGGCGCTGGTCTCGGGGATTTTTTCAGTTGCTTTTGGCGCTGCGACGGCGGTTTCGGTCTTTTCGACGCTCGCTTTCTTCTCGGGCTCGGTGGGCTTCTTATCGGGCTTGGCGACCTCCGTTGATGGAGCCTCTGTACTGGGGGACTTGACGGGGCAGCTCGTTTTCGCGTCTTCAACGGGAGCGGTTTTTGTCTCGGTGGGGGCCGCCTCGATCATCATCGGCTTACTCGCCTCTGTCTCCTTTCTCGGCTCGGCCTTTGCGGCCGTCTCGACGACGGGCTTCTTCGCGCATGTTTCAGTCTTGTCCTCTGTTATCGTGGCGTTTGTTTCCGATTTCGACGGTTGAGTGTTCTTCTTGTCCTCTGTTATCGTGGCGTTTGTTTCTGATTTGGACGGTTGAGGGTTCTTCTTGTCCTCGTCCATTGGCTCGCTGTCGGTTTTCGCGGCAGTTACGGGAGGGGCTTCCTCGGCTTTCGTTGTTTCGCTATCTTTTTTCGCCACCTCGTCGTCGCTCTTTTTCGCTGCTGCCTCGGTCTCCTTTTTCGCGACCTCCGCCACCTCTTTCTTCGGCGTTTCAACCGTCTCGGGCTTTGCAACCACTGCCTCCTCGGCGCTCTTCGCCGTTGGTTTTTCCGTTTCCTTTTTCGCGATCTCGCAAACAGCCGGGGCCTCGTTGCTCGGCGCGCTCTTCTCGATCGTCTTTGACGGTTCTTCCTCCTTCGTCTTCTTTTCTTCGGGAACTACGGGCTTTTCGACCTCGGCAGCTTTCTTATCAGTCTCGGCGACTTTGTTGTCGACTTCCATGCTACCGTCGGTCACGGATGATTTTTCGACAATTGGCTTAGTCTCTTCGACTTTGGCAGGTTCGGCGAGGGCGGGCTTCTTGGACTCGTCGACGACGATCTTCTCGCTCTTCTCGGCCTTCTCGGCGACGGCGGTCGCGCTCGGCTCCGCCGCTGGCACCTCCTCCGATGTGTCCATCGGCTCGTCCACCGAGGCCTCGGGCTTCGACGCGATAACCTCTTTCTCCTCGACTTTCTCTACTTTTTGACGCTTCGCCGATGTTTGAAAGGACAAATCCATGAACGATTCAATAGTTGCAAACGTTACCTTTTCCTCGTCGGTCAGCGGTGCGTTGCCCGGGCGAATCACGATCTTTGCTGATATGCCGGCCTCCTTGGCTGCCTGTGCCTCTGTTGAATTCAACGCAGATGTTAGGATAGAATTTGCCGGAGGAAAGTTCAACGCGGAGTTAATCTTTTACGCGCATAGACAGTATCGACGGTGGATGCGCGGACGGGCCTCTACTCGGATGGGTGACCGCCCAGACGCGCACTGGCTTGAGGCGGGATATACATTTACAACGATCAAAAAATCGATTTTTTTTCTTTAAACGATAGAAATATATATGTAAAATATTTTCCTTAAGTTTCAAAGCGAAATTCGAAAAACTTCGAACGTTACAGCCCGTCAACGCCGTGCCTCACCGCTCGGATTCGAAACGGGCGTGAACTTCAAACGCGTTTTTCTCAAAACTGCATTATCGGAATTGGCGTGCAGGATTACTCAAAAACTATTAAGCCGATTGAGTTTAAACTTGGTAGAAATATTGATAATGTTGGTATCTTCTACTTGGCGAGAATTGTTTTTGAAAAATTGGGAAAAACTACTTTTTTAATCCACATTTTACAGAAACGTTGCGTCAAATGTTGATTTTCTTTTGTAAATGCGTGCCATTTTCTTAAATTTGCATTTTCTTCATTTTAATTAACGTCACATAGAAACTATACATGTTCTAACTGAAAAAATGTTTGAACTTTTTTGCAAATCAAAGTCTACGGGAAGCTAGACTGCACGCCGATTCGCAACTCCCGCGGCGACCTTGCTGTAACACTCTGCCACAGCTCCGTCATTTCGATGATGAATTAATTTTAAAAAATTGTTTTATATACTTGAGGAGTTAGGCCACCCTAGAATCTTCGAAATTCGATTTTTTTTTAATGGTCCCCTAGGCCCTCAAAAATGATGTCCCAAAAGATTATGGCCGGGAAAAATCTCTATGTACTCGGTTTTAGAATTTTAGTACAAGGCCGCCTGGTCCGCAGCTCACTATTCAAAACTTCAAACGCGTTTATCTGAAGACTGCTTTTTTTAAGTTGGCCGGAAACATAACTCAGACAATTTTCAACCGATTCACTTGAAATGTTGAATATATTTTGAAAAATACATTGTCGCTGGAAGTACGAAGGATTTTTTTTAATATTGCATAGTTCATTTGTTATTAATAATTATCCGACGATTTTTCAGGCAAATTTTTCACTTTCCACTTTAGAAGTGCGCCATTTGGCCAAAAATCAATATATCGAAAAAAATTCATTGGCTCATTATAATTCAAAAATTACAGGAGCTGTTTGTCCGGCCGTGGACCCTGGAAAAACGGAGACGTCATCGCAAAAACGCTGCACAGCCGCCATTTTGAAATTAATCGCTTCAAAAAAGTTATTGTATACAGTCACTGATATGTATGATAAACACCCTTTTTTGTAATCTCGATTTATTTTGTAGTTTTTCCGAGAAAAAAAATCCCCAAAAAGTCTATTTTTTCGGCCTCTAGAGTGGCCCAAGGCCTTAAACTTACTATTAAAGTATACCTCAAGTTTGATAATGGTAGAATAATTACTTCTTAGTTTAAAAAACCCCTGGATATTGATTTTTGTTTCCTGTCTAAATGTATATCCCGCCTTAAGCTTCGACCACCAAATGAGACCGCAGTTTTACTGCGTCTTCGATCGTGACACAAGTGAAACAAGTGAAAATGTAGCTCCATCGCTACATGCTTTGCAGTTTCCCAGTGCCCTCGTGATGGGATCGTAAAAATGCGCGGAGGCATACGTGGAACATTAATAATAAATAAATACTTTCAACACACACACGCGCGCGCGCGGAGAAACTATCAGTCGAGCTTTCTACTCGGGGGAAAAGTAGTATATGTATTTTGTTTTTTCTTTTCAGCGACCACACGAACCTTTCACTACGTCGGTGAGGAACATCACACTCGATGGCTCGGCATCGATTTTCGCCAGCATGTTCTTGTAGCTGGAAGCTTCTTGCTTCGCACCGATTTCGGTGTCGAAATAGTCGCTCAAGTACTGAAAAGACGGTAAATTAGGTTCAGATTTCGCTACTATTCACACCCGCGAATTCAGAAAATATTTCTAGCTAGAATCGACCATCATCCTGTACTCGTTAGTTTGATTACTGAGCACTCGAGTTACGAGATGTAAAGGTAAAGTGACCCGATAACTTCACACTAATTCTCTAGCTAGAATTTTATTTACATATAACTATTAAATTTGTTTATCGTGATAGTTGATTTTATTTATTTATTTAGTAGCTGATTTTATTATGTTGCAGTTTGAATCGTTAGAATGCAATGAAAATTCATTCTTTTTCATCACTCAAGTTTTTCTTCGGCCGATTTAGACTATGAAAATCACTCGACCGTTTTCGGATATCCTTATTAGAGATTTACGATCACAATTTGTAAAAAAAAGGCTTCAGATGATAAAAAAAAGCATATAAATAAAGAATGCCGAAGAAATCGTCGCTTCACAACAATACAAACTTCAACATCATCTGATTTGCACAGTATTGTCCGATGAATTGAACTCGTCATTCTGAAACGTGGTACAAGTCCATCGAAATATTCGCTTCTACCAAGTTCAAAATTTATCAGTCCGACGCAAATCCTGAAGTAATTACAACGATATAAAAAACACTTGTGCGGCATCCTTTATTTTTCTCCGATACTTATATATACAGTATCGAAATTTCGTCTTAAGAGGTTAGGCTACCGTGACAAAAAGTCGATAGTCGCTTGTGGCAACTCAAATTGAGGAAGGTCCAACATATGGTGCAGGAATCGCAGGGTGAAAGTAAACGTAGTACAGTTTTCGAGAAAGGCATGTTTACATATAGTCAATTAGGTACCACTCGGATGAAAGAACACAAATCGGAATTTCAAGGTCAATGACTGATTAAATTGCCTAAATAATAATATTTTTTCTTGTTTCCTTGGGAATTAATCGGTAGAAGTTGCAAAAATCTTGATGTCAAGGGATCAGGCTACTGTGCAAATTACGGACACTCGTTCGCCGCATGCGGCAACTAAAATTGAAGAGGAAGGTCCAACATGTGGCGCAGGAATCGCAGATCGAAGGTAAACTTATTATTACAACGATAGAACTGCTAAAACTTTAAACGCACCTTCCTTGAAATTATGTTTTTCAAAACGGCGTACACGATTTCTCGACATCTAATTAATCGATAGACTTGGAACTTCGTACACTTAGTCAGTGTAATAATACATTCGGTTTAATAATGATTTAGCCTTGACCGACGTTCATCTTCGCAAAATTAAAAAAAAATAGTTATTAACAATAATGATAGAATTTTACCTTAAAAAAAACCGAAAAAATATTCAACATTTTTTTTTCATTATGACTGAAATAGGATAACCAGAAAAGCTTGGTCAAGTCTTAACCGTGATTGTCGTTTTTAACCCTTTCTTGACACACTTATGGCCACGGATTTGACACACTGGGTCAATTTGACCCGGATAGTACTTCATCCACCTGCCCGTAACAACCCTTGGGTCCCTTTTTATTGAAAAAAATCTGGGATACACTTTACACATTTCTTAATATTTCTGCATAAATTAAAATCCGGAAAGCATAAAGTTGAATTGTTTTGAAAAATTATTGAAAACTTTCAATTTCGAGCGAGCATTTTATTTCAAATTCGTCCGGGTCAAAATGACCCAGTCTGTTAAGGAAGGGTTAAGAAAAAAACTCTATTTATTTGTTTCACATCAACCAAGTTGCTAAAATCGAGCCCCTCACGTTTAAAGGTCCTTCACGAAATTGTTTGTAACTCCTTTAACTATTAATATTTTTTAATAAAATTTGGTACACAATTTTGTTAATGTACATAGAAATAAATGTCCAAACGATTTTTCATTCATTTTATACCGTTAAAATTAATTTTCTTAAATAACCCTGATTTTCGAGTTGTCACAGTAGCCTAACCCCTTAAAATGTTTTCCTCTACAGAATGCTCAAGATCTCCCTTTATCGTCCCTTTAAGGTGGCACGTACACATGAACTAGTAAAAAAAATGTGTTTACCATGGAAAATCACTTGATTTTATGCTTTACAATATGTAAAGTATTGGGCCAGGACCAGTTTCGACTCCCATTATTCTATTTGTCAACATACCCGCCTGTGGGTATTATCTGTAGCATGTAAAAAAGATTATCCAGCAATGTGATAACCAAAAACGTGCTCGTGCTACCTTAAGAGCTCCGATCCTCCGCTTAAAGCTCCACGAAGAATTGCATCTCCACTCCCAAACGAGCGTTTGTAAAAGTGTCTCAACGTTCGCGACAACGATCCCAATATTTGTTTCTCAATGCAAAAATTGTAGAGTATTATTTTTTTAATTCGATTAATCAAATTAATAAAATAATTTTTCTTCCACGGGTAGAAGCAGAAGAGTTATCCCAACAAACTTCAAAACAAAATTGGGTCGAAGAACAATGAACTTCAAACGTTTTTTTGTGTGACACAAAATACGAATTACGAAGTGAAAACCTACTGCTAATGCACATCGTGTATTTTTGTTGTATAGACTGACAAGTTACGTCGACGAGTGCTTAGAAACGACGAATGGATTCGGCAACAGCTAAGATTTTTTTAAATATTTTTTTTTCTAAATCTGCATGAGTTCAGGATTTTAAAAGATCATACAACAAATTTGTTAGTATATCGCAAAATAATAATTTGAAACTGTATAAGTTACATTAAGAATAACGGAGTGACTCCCCGTCCGGTTATCGGACGAATAAGCGTTCGTTATTCTTCCGGATAGCGGCTTAGTTCACGCTGTATTTCAAGTAGGCATACATATTATTGTGATTCGTGTCAGCTAGTATCCGAACGAATAACATATATATATAATCGTCCGGATAGAATGTGTTAAATTGTTAACCCTTTGCGGCATGGTGTAACACTGATGTTACACCTAATTCAATTGAGATTTTGACGATTTAAAAGTGTTTTTTGAATTAAATATGGCGGTTGTAAGTGCGTTTCAAGGTTCCCAGGACTTCAATAACTACTAAAACATACCTATTAATTTTTTTATTTTTCACCTAGCCGGTGCCATCAATAACGAAAGTGCAAAAAAAACGTGCAGATAAAGAAAAATGTATGCTTCAAAGGGTTAAACGAACTATCCGGACGAATAACTTACACGCATTCGTCCGAATAAGATCTTTATAATTTTGTTCGGGTTTGTTTGTTTGGGACGTTGTACAGCGTGAACCGCGTGAACTGAGCCGCTATTCGGACGAATAACATAGGCTTATTCGTCCGATAACCGGACGGCTAGCCGCAGCGTAAAAAAAATAATAGGGTATTACACCCTTTTTTGAAAGGTATCTCCATTCGATCCTTTAGTGGTAATAAACTGCCACAATTTTTATTTCTATTTTATGAAATCGACCAATGCCATAAAAATGCATTTAAATTTAACATTTCAAATTTCCGCGCGTAAACGCTAGCCGCCATGCTGCTTCGGTTAGTGACGTCACTTGCATAGTGAACAACGACGCTGCGCGAATTGTGAATACGTGAATTTTCGGTTAAAAGTGAGTTACAATCGCTATCATTGGTGTCTTTTTCCGAAATGTAAGAATACTAGTGTAAAAACACCGGGAAAGTTGTCGATTAAAATGCCAATTGATATAAATGAGGAAGACTTGGTTAAGGAGGTACATCAGCTTCATACAATGTTGCCATGCTAAACCATGGTAAAATTTCAAAATGGTCATAGATCAATAAAATTTGGTGAATATATTCTTTAGTATTATATATGTCAATACAATTTTTTTCAGATTTTTTCATTGTGCCGTTATCGAGTAATTGAACATTGAAGTTCACGTGTATAAGCATAGCGTTTTTATAGATATAGGTATATATTCCGGGTATAAGAATAAACGCTTGTGAATTATTTGTAAGAAAACGGCACAACCAAAAAATCTGAAGAAATTTGTATCTACATGAATAATACTAAAGAATATATTCACCAAATTTTATTGATCTATCACCATTTTGCTGAAGCTAGTGTACCTCCTTAAAACTTGCGAGAAGAGATCCAAAGTTATAGGCCGAAAAAAGACTCATTTGTTCTTTTCTGAAGTACAGATGACTATTTGAAAATTTGCAATTAACTATGACTAACGAGAATATATAGTTGTTGACGCTTTCTTTGTTAACTATGTCAATCACGTCACGTCGGAATCCATTATGGCGGCTACCGTTTCATATGTTCGTTGAACAGATAGAAAAAGTTTTTTTTATGAATTGTAACATTTAATTTGTGTTTTTATAAATTAAAAACATGATTCGATTGCTTATTGCGAAAAATACCGTATTTATAAATTCTTGGGATTTTTCTTACATGGAGTAAAATACTCTATTGGTTATTTTTCTGAAACTGTGAGTCTACCAGAAAATATAGTTTACAAAAACCAAGCTATAAAAAGCAAAGGATAACACCTTCCTGTGAATCGATTCCTCAATGTGACCCCATTCTGGGTCACAACTTCCCAGCTGGCAGTAAATAACTCCCCCCTGTTACTTTAAACGCACCAAAACATTATCCTTCGCGCCCTCAAGTGTCTACGAACCATTTACTTTTTCGAAACCTTTTTTTTTTCAGGAATAAAGAAAAGAAAATATTATTTTGGCGAATATCTTCATTTCATTGTAAGCTCCCCTCAATCGGGCCAAGCAATATTGGATAACGAAAATAAAATAGATATAGAACGCAGGATACTAGAGATCAGGCATTTGAGAGTCACAGCTAAGACGACCGTTTAGGCTGAAACGTACCTTCGTAATGTCGCCGTGCTCGGAATGACCGAAAAGTAATTTCTGAGCGTCCACACTGCCGCTCGAGTACACGTAGATTTTCCTTCCGGATTTCGTCCATCCGTCGAACGCTTTGGGCACGTCCTCGTAAACGCTGGATGGACAAATCGTTTGAATTATTCATCTTGGTACATGCCTGCAACCCAAACTCAACGAGCGCTAATAGGGGGAGGGAGGGACCGGCTGCGCGAGCGTTTCACCGATAAATATCGTAGGATACTGATTTCCGACTGCGACGATCACACATGCCAAGCGCCGTTGGTCCGAGCCAATACTCGGATGGGTGACCGCTTAGCCGTTCATTGACCGGCGCGGCGATTCTTTTTTGAACGCATACGCGGTCAATTGACATTCAAGGAGTCTTCGTAAGTTGCACTCGGTCGTTTTCGAGAAGGACATATTTACGTATAGTCAATTAGGCACCACTCGGTGTGAAAGAGCACAATTCGGAATGTCAAGGTCAATGGTTCATCAGATCGCCTAAAAATCAACATTTTTTTCTTGTTTCCTCGGAAACTAATTGGTAAAAGTTACAAAAATCTTCGAGTCAAGGGGTTAGGCTACTGTGAAAATGACGGACACTCGTTCGACGCTTGTGGCAACGCAAATTAAGGGGATATTACGATATCTGTAGAGCCTTATTCTGACCACGCATTTGACCCAAAATGAGATTTTTTTCAAGAGTCGTAAAAATCAACATTTGACCTTTAAGGGGGTGAAACTGGGGTTCTTGAGTTTGTCTGAGATGACATACTTTTGGGTCCGAGTTACTTGAAACTTGGCGTAAATACTCTACAATACAAATGATTAAACACGTATTTCAGCGATTCCTAAAATTCGACCCTTGAGAGGATTGAACGGAGGGGTTAAAGTTTGTATGAGACAACATATTTTTTTTTCTCAGATTTACTTGAGCCTTCGCGTAAATACACTAAAATACGAATCATTAAATATGTATTTTAGCAATTTCCAAAATTTAACCTTTAAGGGGGTTGAACGGGAGTGTTGACGTTTGTGTGAGAAAACATATTTTTTGGCCAGATTGACTTGAAACTTACAAAAATTTATTTTATATACAACACGATATGTTTTCCTCGCCGTTCGGTGTGTGTAGACAGTCAAGTAATTCTCTTAACCCCTTAACTGTGTTTGTTTGGGTTGACAGTATAATAATTATAATTATTGGAGTGTATTTATACCAAGTTTCGAGCAAACCCGACCAAAAAATATGTTGTCTCATATAAACTTTAAAACCCCCGTTTCACCCCCTTAAGGATCGAATGTCGATTTTTACCGCTCTTGAAAAGTCTTATTTTGGGTCGAATATGAAGATTGCATGGTCAGAATTGGGGGCCATAGATATCGTAATACTGCCCAAATTGAAGAGGAAGGTCCAACATGTGGTGCAGGAATCGCAGATTGACTTAAACTTATGGTTTAGTCGTGACCGACGTTTTTCTTCTCAATATTTGTCATTCATTAGTTACTAACAATAATGATGTTATTTTTCCTCGAAAAAGTCTGAGCCAATATTATCTGCTTTGAAAAAAAAAAGTTTTTTCTTTGTTTCAGATAACCGGGTGGCCAAAATTAACTACTCCCTCATGAGATTATTTATAACTCCTTTAATTGTTATTTTTTAATGAAATTTAGTATACAAGTTTATTAATGGAACACAAATAAATGTCCAAACAATTTTTCAATCATCTTACTTATTCCCTCAAAACGAATTTTTTTAACAACCCTGATCTTTCGTGCAGTAGCCTAACCTTTTTATTGAAATTCAAGAAGTCTTCGTAAGTTGCACTGGATTATTTTTTAAAGAGAGAGGGAGAGATATTTATGTATAGAAGTGAATCAGGCACATTTCGATATGCAAGAGGACAAATCAGAATTTCAAGGTCAATGACTGATCAAATTGCCAAAATATCAACGTTTTTTTTCCTTCTTTTCTCGAAAACCAATCGGTATAACTTACGAAAATCTTTAAGCTTTCATCGGTCACGTCCGCATTTAAAAGAAATAAAAATTAAACAAAATGTCCTTTAATATCAATCAACGGAGTCAATTAATTAATATTTAATTAAGTAAAATCCGCTGAAGAAAAGTAATAACACGCCGAAGATTTTCTCACAGCCCCAACTGTTATTCATAATTTCGCAAGTCACTCGTATCGACAGTGACGAAAACAGTTATTTCCTTCCGAAAATTTGGTAGTGTTTTTTTTTTACGACGATTAGTGTATATCCCAACGTGAAACGCCGAAATTTTACAGGTAACGCAGAGATTCTTTAGCAATTGAAAGGAACTTACTGGCCCTTGATAGCGCCCGACTTGTATCCTTCGCGCCAAATGTGCCCTTGAAGTTGCTTGAGCGCACCGGTTTTCCGATCGCCGTCCATTTGCCAGAGGACATTTTTTACGAGCGATTCTCTCTCTTCTTCGGGTGTCGCGCCGGTTATTGACACTGCGCCTTCTACTTTATCAGTCTCATCTTTCTTCGCCTGCAATATGTATTTCGTATTCACGCGTGCGAACCAGAATAAAACACGAAACCACACACGGAGTCCTTCGGGCGTCGATAAAATCGCAATTTTTCAATCAGCCACAAAACAAGGTAAAACTGCAATTCGTAATGTTTTTTCTCCTGCTTTTTTCGACGCATCTATCAGATTACTAAAAATTGTCCACACCAAGAGTTTGTTTGGGTTTTATTGAAATTTTGGTACTTTTAACACCATCCCAACAGTTTGTTCGGGTTGTCAGAATTCCTAATACTTTTCCAGCCTTTTTTGACGCAGGTAGCAAATTACTATAAAATTTACATATCGAGAATACGAGTCCGTGTAGATTGTTCGAAATTATAATTTTATTGCCATTTCGTGATGAAGTTTGCATCGTTGGAAGTCAACGAAAGTTAATTTTTCTTTTATTGCTGACGATTATTTTCGCAGATTTGGGGTACGAAAAACACTCGAACTGTTTTTACTTAGTCTCATAAGAGATCCACAAATCCACAAATATTGAATTATTTTTAAAAAATAGTAGACAACGTGAATTTCGCCATTAAAAGGACAATTGAATTCGCCAGAAAATTTGCAAACGTCGAATTTTGAGTTTAGAGAATTTGGTTTTTTTTTCAGGCAGGCCGATTTTGTACGTGGATCGCGTAAAACAGTGACTGTATCCACGCAACTATGTTTATATTTTGTTAGTGTCTGATCAGTACGCTGACCGTGCGGGCAATATAATGTTTAAACTCCGCACACATCAGACACTCATGAGAAGATTTTTTTACGAAAATATTTGTATCTTTTTTTTTTCGAGCAATAATATTTTTTGTTCGACCGTATTCAATTTTTTTCTCGAAAACCGTTAGATCTTTCTATCTGATAATATTTTTTCGTTCAACTGCATTCATTTTTTATTTACGAAAACATTTATCTATTTTTTTCGTCTAGCGGTAACATTTTTTTTCGTTCAATGGTAGTGTTTTTCTTCAACAAAACATTTGTATTTTTTGTCTAGCAATGAGAGTTTTTATCTAGGAACAACATTTTGTTGTTCAACTGTATTCATTTTTTTCTACGATACATTTATATTCTTTTTTATCTAGCAGCAATATTTTTTTGCTCAGCTGTATTGTTTTTTTTTTAACAAAACGGTATTTTTGTCTCGCAATGAGCTTTTTTATCTGGCAACATTTTGTTGTTCAACTGTATTCATTTTTTTACGATACATTTATATTTTTTTTGTCTAGCAGCAATATTTTTTTTATTCAACTATATTGAATTTTTTTTACGAAAACATTTATGTTTTTTTTAGTACTAATATATTGTTAGTGAACTCGATTTTTTCTTCAATCGTGAACATTTTGATATTTTCGCAACGACGTCTTCCTTTTTGTTTAGCAACGATATTAAAACACTTTTTTTTAAAAGAGCAATCTCTATTCATACGATTTTTGCTCCATTAGGCATAGTGTTTTTTTTTATCAGCATAGTGCTATTTTTTCTGGTTCCACTGTTTTACACGAACCGTGGAGGAACCGGTATTGGCCCCGATCTCTTTTCCTCAAAATTCGTACGTTTATCGCGAAATTTCTTGTCTTAGGATGTCACGCATTAGCCACGATATTGATCTCTTATGCCGCGGAATTCTTTTTTTCATTCATTCAACATTACAAGCGAAACTGTAAGGATAATTGATATTGCAGAGCAAGTAAACGAACTGCAAGAGATCGAGTTTTTTATCTCAACTTTTCCAATCGCGATGGAATTTTAGCAGTCACCTGAATCTTTTATTAAATTGTCTTGCGATTGTTTGGGCTTGTTCAAATTGAATGACGTTGAAGTTTGCGTCGTTGGAACGCAATGAAAATTATTTTTGACAAAAATGAAGACATTTTTTCTAAAATTCCTTCATTTTTTATTGTAAACTCATTTTTTTTCATCGAGGTCGTAGATCTCTATTAAAGACAGAAAAAATCGTTCGAGTGCTTTTCGCCCCCTGAGTCAAAGAAAAAGAAACGTGAGCAATTGAAAAAAAAAGTAAACTTTCGTTGCATCCGAACGATGCAAACTTCGACATCCATTACATTTATAATTACAGTATCTGTACAGCAATTTTTCTTTACTATTTCCGTCCATTGAGGAACTTTGAATGGAATTTGAGCTGCACCGTGAGTCTTGTTGTTTTTGCATAAAAATGATTTTGCATTTGACTAAGATCCGAACTCAGCTGTTTATTTTCGTCGTATTTCTTTTTTTCTTTAAATTTGCATAATTTAATAGTGGTTCTCCCTAACAAAAAATCTGCTGCTAAAAAAATTGATAATGCGCTAATGATTTTTTCGAGTTCCTATCAAGTGTTTATTATGCCAAGTCTTGCAATCATTCTAGCATAAAATGATTTTTCTTTCACAAAAATCAGAATCTCAAAACGCTTTCGCCCATAGCAATAATCCGAAATCAGCTGTTTGTTTAATTTTATTTCTTCATTCCTTCAAATGTCCAAAACTCGAAAGCTCCCACACGAAAAATCGACTCATAACTTTGTTTAAATCACCACCAAAAATATTGTAAATTCTCTTTAGCCACATATAATTTAAAAATAATTTCTCCTGCTCCTATCAGGCGTCCATCAGGTCAACATTCCTCTGAAAGCCCCCAGGCAGTGTTTTAAGTTTGGGTAAAGATCATTGCAGAATGATTTTGTCTATCACAATGCTTCACATCAGCTGTTCATTTATCTTACACCCTTTTTCCACTTACATTCCACGACTCTACAACATCTCCAAGTAACCCAAAAATCCACAGATCGAAATACCACAAGAAAAATTTCGTCAAATAAAATTGCCAAACCAACCCCCAAAAATTTCGTAATCTCCATTTACCCAAATAGAATGTAAAAAACAATTTTTTCCAGCAGCCCTGAAGCGTGTGTTAGGCAAAGGTTCAGGTAGGGCTCAGGCGGTGTTTTGGGACCCTGAAATTATGCATGGAATGGAAGATTCAAGGGTATACAGAAGGCCTATAGTGTGTGTTAGAGATCCAGGACAAAGGATATTTCCCTCAGGTAAAAATTCTGACAAACATCTGCTCCAAGTCCCCATTCACCCTGCCAGGCCTCCAGACCCATTCAACTTTTGGCAACTTTTCACCAATGAGATAATACACATCCACAAAGATTTAAATAAACAACAAAATTCATCAAATATTCTTCAATTTCGTAAATAATTCGTCAAAACTGGCTCACCTGTTCCTTCAATTTTTCCAGGTCAGCCTTAAGCTCTTCGGTGTCCCAATTCTTCTCGATGTATTGCTTCAAGTTTTCTCTCACATAGGGGAACAGTGTCTCCTGCAACAATGTAATTCCAATAATTTCCGGCCCGTTCTAAAAAAAACGACCGTAGCGCGAAAAAAACCCGAAAAACGTCTCGAGCGTGGTCCCCAAGCGTCGAAAATGCCCAGTAACCGAAAATTCGGCAATTTCGCGATGTGTCGCGTATGCGTGTGCGCGCGCCTGAGCGTATGTACACGTTATCTATGTATCGCGGCCGACACATATAGCTAAGCGTCGGGATAATTTCGACTATCGGAATATTCCCGGAAACGATGAATATTCGCCGTATTAAGTTTGAAAACGTGAAAAAAACGAAAAATCTCTCGATAAAGACAAATTTCGGGGTAGAGAAACGTTGCGCTCGTGGGATGAAGGACGGTGAAAATTTTTCGTTCGCCGACATTCGCGAGCGCGTATTCTCGCGAATATCGAGGGAAGCTCTCTCCCGAGGACGAAACGACGAGCGAAAGGGAGAGAGAGAGAGAGAGAGAGAGTGAGAAAGGGGGGTCGAGAGCCGGCATACTTGGTCCTTGGTCGCGGGAGACATGATCGCGACGGAAAAGAACGATTTTTTTAAAATGTCGGCAAAACACGCCGACCGATAGTCGAAAAGTTCTTCCTCTCGAGGCTAACGTAATTTCGGCGATGAAAAAAATTCGCGAAATATCGTTCTTCCAGAGATACGAGAGAAAGTTTGCAACGAAAATGGTTGAATGCGCGTTTATGGACCGCCCGGCGCTTTTGGCTGGGCCTCTTCTCGCTCTCACTCACTCACTCATCGCGGCGTACAACACCGGCCATGCTCTCTTTGTTACCTTTACGAAGCTAATGCTGCTTGTCGTTCCTTCGATATCAACGATTATCACCGTCTCCGCATGCAGAGTATCCTCGGAATCCTGGCTACGCTTTTCTCCCGACATTTTCTCTTTTCTCTTCTTTCTTCCTCGGATCACTGCAATCTCGCTTTCGGACTCGTGCAAAATTTAACGGGCTATTACTTCTCTTCTCTTTTCGCTCGGGGGGGGACTATCGGTTCTCGCAGTTTTCTTTTCTTCCACCCTTTCTCTCTCGGCTCTGTGCGTTTTTCTTTTCTTTATCGTTTTTATTATATTATATTATTATAAATAACAGACAATGTCGGCTCTGTCGAGACAGAGCGCGCGGTGTGTAAACGTCGACGCGTTCTTGTTGAGCCGGCGAGAAGTGAATTCTGTTGGCGGCCGCGCGCGCGCCGGTCTGGTGTGCGTGCGAAACCCCTCCCCCCTCCGACGGCCCCGTCGGGCACGGCGACGACCGACCAGTAAACAGGAGCGTACTTATTTCCACACCTTTCTCTAACCCCCTGTACCACCTCTTTCATTTTATCTCGTGATTTGTCCACTTTTGTCCGTAAATATATGTGCAAATACCGTAAATGTATCTGCAAAATTTGAAAAACGACGTTTTTCGTCATCTGCGTAGAAGCTGCATCGTCGCGGCGTGCAGGAATGGCAACATCGGAGCACGTTCGAGTGCCGATTGATCGAGTTCTTTCGAGGAAAATTAATAAAAACGATTCATGTTTTTCAGACACGCGGTCGAGATCGAACGTTTATTTTGTTCTTTCGCAACCAATGTTATTCCAATCGTTTTTTTGTTCATTTTGAAAGAACGCCAAAAATGTGCGTATCGCGATTGTTCCCAGTCGAAAAGGCCGTGGCGTTTATTTTCGCCAGGCAAATGTTACGTCTTGAATCGTGTACCGGAAACGATTTTAATCGTAAGGGCAAATTGTCCGCTGCAAATTGTTATTTTGTCTTGGCGGAAAAATTGTTATTTTCCGGTGTTTATCGGCGAGGGCGCGTGGGCAACCACGGGGCACTTTTGTTCGTTACGCTCCTGGATAACGAACGAAAGTCGTGCGATTGTGTGAAGCGTGCACGTACAGGGAGAAAAGCTTGAGCACGTGTGTGTCGAGTAGGTCTCGGGTCTCGACCAATGAGCGACGCCTTCCTGCGCTACCACACCCGCCTGCCGAGCGACCATTCCTCCGCGGCCGAAAAGTAATTCGCGAGAAAATTGCGAAAATCACGTCAACGGCGAGGAAGGGATCTTCGAGGGGAGCGCGTTATCGCGAAGACGCGAGTACGCGCCCGTGCTCGAGGGGACGTTCGAAAAGATATTTCGCCGTTGGAAATGAGACGAGATGCGAGTGGAGCGAGGCTCGGCTCGGTGTGTCACTACGCCCGAAAGTAGAGCCTCGCGAAACGGTTTTGCGCTCGTTTCTACGTGAAAATGAACTCTTTTTGCATCCACGAGGGCCTCATTGACTCGTCGCAGAGCATAGCGAACGTCCGAGCTAATTATCCTTGTTAATCTTTAGCTTCCGAGACAAAGCGTTCTTTCGGTAGCTAAGGGGAAAAAAAAAATTTGCAACCCTCCAATGGGCAATGACGACGGCGCGGGCGCGCGGGGCACGCCGGCCGGGGCGGAGGGGGCGATGGGCAGAGGGCGAACGAGGAGACAGAGGCGAGGGGCAGGAAGATGGCAGACAACAGCTGAGAACCATGACCACCTGATTTTTGCGTGATCGGCGTGAACAGGATCATCGTCACACGCGGCGCAACACGAACCATTTAAATTTTGACGTTACACACGTCGCGGGGCGTGAAACACGTGTGCGCTACCGCAGCTCTCTATGACGCTTCGTTTCGTCGCAGGATCCGGCTTATCTCTCGCTGCATATTCTCCGTCTATGAACGATACTCGCTTCACCCGCACACACGATGCCCCTTGCCAAAATATTCGCACGTCCGAAAACTTTCTTTCGACAGCGCATCAACGAGATTCTTCACGATGCGAATCCATCATTGCGAGAATGAGACAATCCATTTTCTTTAGGAAACTTTTCGTCCTGGTTGGACGCAAAGTTCTCTATTCTTTATTTCTCTATTCTCAGACATCTCTTTCCTTAAATAGCTCTATTCTGGAGCACGTTTAATCGGAAACATCTCTATCTCAAAATATCTCATGTCTAAAACATTTCTCTGCCGAAACATCTCTATTCGTGAAGATCACAATGCACATCACAATCATTCGGTTCTGAAACATTACCGAGCTTGAATATTTCCATTCCACAATCTTTTCTTTCCGAAACTTGTTTATTCTTGAATATCTGTATTCTTTAAAATCTCATGTGGCATCGAATACATCTGTATTCTGACAATCTCATCTCACAATGGAATGGAGGTACTTAAGGGGTTATATACAGTCAGGAGGCCCAAAAAGATCGATTTTTCAAGAATTTTTCTTGAGAAGACCTTTAAATCTATTAACGTAAAAATTTGTACACATATTATCGTAACTTTTAATTGTAGTTTAACATTTTTTATTTGTAAAAATAATTATTCCGAAAGCTGCTGTAGCTGATCTCCGGGAGCACCACTAAAAAAAGGCGTCTTGCGGTGCGCACGATATCTCTGGACTGGATCATCTAAAATGAAGAAAAAAAAAAAAAAAAAAAAATTCGTTAATATAATGGATTATTTTGTAATTGATCGAAGGAATAAGCAAAATCATAATTTTTGACACACTGGCGTCTTCTAAAAAAAATCGATTTTTGACATAAATTTAGGCCTTAAATTGTTTACAAAATGGTAAATATTTATCGGTGAGAAAAAACTTTCGATTAACTACTAAAAAATATACTTGAAAAGCTTGTGTTAAAATTTGATCGGTTCAGCCGGTTCCGAGAAATCTTGCTCACCGACTTCAAAAACACAGTTTTGAGAAAAACGCGTTTAAAGTTTCAAAAGCACTTTCGAACGCTCCGACACGTCATTACAAATGTGCGTGTAACTTCGAGAATATTCGCCGGATTGACAAGAAATGTTCTGTCTGTGTACTTAAATATATGTACATTATGAAAAAAAAAAATAAAAAAAAATCGATTTTTCGAAAATTTTAACTGTATATAATACAGCAGTAATATTTCAGAACTGAATTATTGTGGCATTGTGATATTTACGAATAGAGATGGTTCGGCAGAGAAATGTTTTAGACGTGAGATAATTTGGAATAGATATGTTTCTGATTAAATCTGCTCCAGAATATAAAACTTTAAGGAGAGAGATGTCTGAGAATAGAGAAATAAAGAATACAGTTGTATGTAGAGAATAAAGAATACAGAAAATGAACTCCCAGAGGGAGCTGAGAGACTACGTCATGGCCCTGAATTCGCAAATGAATCGGTAGGTTATCGGGTCACATTTTTTATCCGGAAATTTTAAACAAGTTTTCGTAAAACCATTTTTTCGTGAACCTCGTACAAGATGACTCGAAAACTATCCGATAGATCATTTTTAAATTTTGCAGACTTTTAGATAACATAATTACCGTCTATGTGAATCTAAAGTATCTTGGAAATTATTTTTTTTAAACTACCATTTCATCAACAAATCCTGTCGTAAAATTTTCATGGAAAATAGAATATTTTTTCAAACACGTACCCTTTTTCGAATTTTCACTTTTATTTGGATTTTTCAGGTTCACATAGAGCGTGTGGGTCTCAGAAATCTAAAACTTCTTGGCTCCGATGGTTCAGATCAATGCACTAGACTGTCGTATAGCCAACATTTATAAATATTGAGAAAAAAAATTGGAAAATTAAAAGACGCAATAATATGTTCATAAAATTTTAATTATAGAATAAATAGTTTCGACACAAAACAATCTTGAAAATTCGCTCGTTTTCGGCTGCCTGATGAGATCTCCCCCCTTAAGGAGTTTCGACACCAAAATCGAAATCCTTGTAGATGATTAAAATTCATATGACCGAGAGATTAATTTAGAATGCATTAACTGTCCAAAAATTAATCCGTTTCACCACATAGTTTCGGAGATTTTGAAGGTTCAGGTTGAGTTTTGTTCGAGTATCATTAATGATCCAAGTGGAGAAATCGCTTACTTTTTAAACACGACATTCATGACACTAATCGCAGTTTGTTCAGTTTTTAAATTTAAATCGAAGCGTTATTTCGACCCCTACAACCCTATAACTAGTGTTTACGAAGTGCCACGTGCCATGAAGGTTCAACTTGAACCTTCATCAATCTGGTAATACACGTGGCACTTCGTAAACACCAGTCATAGGGCTGTAGGGGTTAAATAATGCTTCGATTTAAATTTTAAAAAACTGACCAAACTGCGATTAGTGTCAGGAATGTCGAGTTCAAAAATTAAGCGGTTTCTCCACTTGGTTCATTAATAATACTCGAACAAAACTCAACTGTAACCTTAAAAATCTCCGAAACTATGTGGTGAAACGGATTAATTTTTGTACAGTCAATGCATCCTAAATTAATCTCTCGGTCATATGAATTTCAATCGTCTACAAGCATTTCGATTTTGGTATCGAAACTCCTTAAGCGCTCGAACTTTTTCGGGATGCGACGTTGGAGGCTGAACCCGAAATATTCGCGGCAAGAGAAAATATCAACACTGAGTTTACGAACATTTCTTATGTACGGACACCCGTCAAAGTTACGGGTAAAAGAAAATACGCGTTTCCTTAAGTCGATTTACTTTAAATGTTAATAAGTTTCAATTATTGCTGAGTCAAATTTCTTACCCCAGAAATAGCCACGGAAGTGATAACGATTTTTAGCATAGATATGTGGAAAAAAAACCAGTCGTTTCTATCATTTTTTTCGTGAAGTGTGACATCCGTCGAATTTACGGCCTCCGCAAACCTCGTGGTGAGCGAATCACATTTTTGATCGAAAAAATCGATGATATTAAAGGGCATTACGAAGAATAAAATAGACGCCTACGATTTATTACAGCATTATTACACATTTATTCGGCTACTCTGCACTTTTTGCATTTTCATCCTTCAGTATATGTCCTTGAGGACATCTTCTCGATTTCGGTTGTTCAGATATTTTGTGACGCTGATGATATGCCTTATTTTTGGCACCCAATCAATTATTGACACTTCGCTTCTACTTACACAGTGGTCCTTGAAGCGCCAATTATTGGGCCCTTCAAGCGCCAACTATTCGACCCTTGAGGCGTCAATAATTGGGCACTTAAAATGCCAATAATTGAGCCCTCAAAGCACCAATAATTGCTCCCTTAAGGCGCCAATAGTTGGGCCCTTAAAGCGCCAATAATTGGGCTATCAAAGTATCAATAATTAGGCCTTCAAAGTGCCAACAATTGGGCCCTTAAGGCACGAATAATTGGGCCCTTAACGGGACAATAATTGGGCCCTTAAAATGCCAATAATTGGACCCTTAGAGTGACAATAATTGGGCACCTTACCGTAGTTGTTTTTTTTTAAATTCCACATCATTTATCGTAGTTTACAATTGTTATGAGTTTGCTAATCGGGCACGTTGGCGCGGATAAAAATATCGTAGAAATACGTCTTTCGTTATACGCATAGGTGATATCCTTGAACTCGGCCCTTTAACGGGTTATGCCTAATTGTAACAGTGAAAAACAGCTTTTCGGGGATTTTTTTCACAGAAAGTCGTGATAATAAATTTCTACTAAAATTAGGTATTTGAAAAAGTATCATCTGAAGAACACTGTAATTTTTTGTGTAACAAATATTTAATTATAATCAATTTACACCCGATGACCGGAAGGCACCTCTGGAAAATGTATTTTGCGGTGCGCCCTTATGAACCAGATGATCTAATATTAAACGAACACAGTTCGTTGGTATATTAGTTTACTCCATGATTAATCGAAGGCATTTCCGAAATATCATATTTAAAAAAATGGCGCGTGTTCAGTCTTGATTTTAGCGAAAAAATGGGCATATTTCGTTCATCAAATCGTAAGTACAGATCGGAAAAAAAATCGTTCGATCAAATACTATATTTTTACATCTACAAAATTTTTAAAACATTTCAGAACGACGCTCCGAGCGTTCCGACGGGCGTCAACGTAACAGCCTACAAATAAAATACTGTCAAAATGTATTGATTTTATACTAATACTTTAATACTACTGTCAAAATATATTGATTTGAAAAAAGTTTATTTTTCGACTCCTACAACTAGGCATAACCCCTTAATCGTTGCACACATTTTTTATTGGTGTTTCATTACGAAATTTATTTCCATTTGTCGAAATACAATAATACACGGGGTTCGTAGCAAGCGCGCGATCCTCGCGCTTCATACGATCGCGTATTGTTCGTACAGCAATTCGCGGACTTTGTAGTATTCCTCGGACAGGCAGCCCTCCAGGACGACCTTCCCAGCTTCGTGCTGTAAAAGGCAAAGAAAAATCGTGACACTGCTCTTTCGGCACACGAAAATTTAAAAAAACTCTCCACGAGCAAATAAGTTATCTTCGACGATTTCATCGGATTGTAATACTTGCTCGTGAACGAAAATTTCGTACTCACGCGTCGCACAGCGATACTGTTGTTGCAGCACCACAATACTCCTCCGCTGAATTCCGATGGAATGTTGCTTTTCGTCAATATTTGCTTGAAATCGGATAGTTTCAATTCGTTGATGAACGTCGTTTGGTGACCCGGTACCTGTGCGCAAACATCGAAGAGGCGATTTTTTCATTTCGTCATGGAGGTGGAGAGCAAAGAGTCTAGTCGCAATTTTAGTATCGAGTTATTAGAGCATGCAATATCGGAAGGTTTTTAATTCCGGAACTGGTTCCGGAAATCGCAACTATATAACTGTTTTTGGCTTCTAGGAAAAGAAAGAAGATTTTTATCACAAATCAAACAAGATTTATTCAATCGGTATATTAATCATTTATAATTAAACATGTTTTATCATAGTTCTCCCATAATATTCTAATTGGACATTTTAAACAGTAAGATCAACACACTAAAACGAAACTTGAACTGCAAATCAAAAACATACGGTAATTATAAATCCACATACGCTGTAGTCTTCAAATTTTCATTGTGAAATTAGATAAACTTAGCAGAATAAACATAAGATAATTTATATTTGGCAATAAACTGAGATCACATCAACAACTTATACGATAATTATTTTTTTGATAGGAACTGTTTGATTGATAGGAACCACCAGAGCTGCGAGCTAAGGATGTGTGTGAAGCCCACCAATAGGATCGCTTTATTTTCTTTTTGGTGTGCTGAGCTATGAAAATAAAGCGATCCTATTGATTGGTTTCATACATATTCTTAGCTCACATTTCCAGTAGAAAGCCAGCCTTGGATTGGGCGCGGTCAGAAAAATAAATAACCAAAATGTCACTCAATGTGTAAGATTTATAAATATCGGAATAACGATATTACTCGTCTCAATTCCGGAATTGAAATATCGGAAAATTTGTTCCGAAATTGCGGAATTTCGGAATGCGCGCCCTACATAGCGATGAGGACTTGCAGGCCCTCTTCTCAGTTTGTGTAGCGAATGAGGCGATCAGAATTGGACACTCGGAAAAAATTCTTTAAACATTGATTTTGGGCGAGAAATGTCGCTGACAAAATTGGCAGGATTTGATCGGATCTCCATTACAGTCGACGCAGTTATTTTTCCTCAGTAGAAGAGTCAAACTCATTTTAAGGTTAACTCCGCGATTTAAAAGGGAAACCCGTACTTCAAAATGTCCTTTTCGACTTTTGGATCGAAATCACTGACCTGTCGTGACCGTGGGAAGCGCTTAACGGGCTACATTTATCTAGGTGGGTCGAAAACTTGCATTTTCCAAAAATAGTTTTGGTAATTCTTTCGATAAGGGACTTTTCAGAAAAAGTACTCTAAATTTTTTTCGTTGCTATTTTCTCATTTATTGGGTTATAGATGATAAGATTCAGTCGGGGGAAGCTGAAATTCACCCCCCCCCCCATAATAAGTTATGGGGTTTTGAAGTTCACGGGAACACGTGATAAAATAGGGCATTTTTGAACTTTTCGACGGCCATATTGGGTTTGTTTGGGTTTTTGAAAAATTCGAAATTATTTTTAAGGATTTTTTGCTTGTAAAAAATGTGTTAATGAAAAATGTCCGCTTCCCCCGACTGAATATCATCATTTATAACCCAATAAATGAGAAAATGGCAAAACATTTTTTTCGGCAAAATCACTTATCTAAAAAATTACCATATTTTTATTCGATAGTCTCACCTTTTAGCTATATTCCCTGAAAATTTCATTGAAATATTCCTGAAATTAAATGAGCTACAGCTGCTAACAGACATGAGATCTCGAGAACCACTCGATGGATTGTTTCCAACTTACAAAATCGATCTTCATTTTGCAACAGTTACGTAAAAATCACGACTTTTTTCATAGATTTTGTATCCTCGAGTTTCAATTCCTCCTCACGTTGTTAAAAAAAAATTATTTGCAAAATCGACGATCATCAACCACTCGTATTCATTCTTGAGGGGTCTTCTCACTTTAGGCGCTAAAAAAAGCTATTTTCATGAATTTTTTTGATAGTTTTATATTATAGATTTTGATATAAAAGTTGTTACACTTAATAAATACACTTTCGAAATACATTTTTTTTTAATTTCATGTATTTATGTAACCCAAACAAACTTTAAACGCGTTTTTCTCGAAACAACGTTTTTCGACGGCTTGTTGATAAAATCTTCGAAACTACTGAACCGATCCTTATTAAATTTTAACCACATATTCTTTACAACTATAGCTATAGCGCCTATCAAGGTTTTCTTTAAATTTTGATGTTTTCTATTTTTCTTGCCAAAAATGGTGAAAAAAACGTTTTTTGTTTTTTCGAAAATTGTCGGCCATTTTGTTATTTTTGCATATATAAAAGATTGTATGATATAAGCCATAGTCATTGACATACTGAATCTAAAACCGTTTGATTTTTTTGTTTCGGATGATCCATCGCGTGATTTCATCAACAGCGCAGACCTACAATTTTTTTAGGACATTTCTTTTAACTACCATTTTCGTCTATAAATAGTGACTTAAATAAATAAATATTTTTTACAATGTATTTCTATTTTTACAATATCTATAATACAAACCTATCAAAAGAATTCATGAAAATAGCTTTTTTTAGCGCCTAAAGTGAGAAGACCCCTTTACTTGCATAACCCGTTTGTTTTTCTAGATTTCGAATGGCCCGTTTAAACTGGACAGTGTACACCGCCAAACTTCGCGAAAAAATGCATCATCTGCCGGCGGCCATATTTTGGTTGTTTTTCTATATTTTATAGTGATTTTTTAAAAGGCTTTGTGTGAAAAAATGGGTTTTTTTCACTAACCGTTTCCCAGAAACAATCGGAATTTGGCCATTTTTTAGCCTCTAGGTAGCCCCTTAACGTTCGGAAAAATTAATAGTTCGGCAACTACCTCGAGGCGGACAGTGAATGCGGTATTTTCGGAAGCAAGTAATCCTATTCATTAAATACCGTGCTCTAAACATTTCCCATCAACGGAGAAACATTAAGGGGAGATATACACCTAGATGGTCGAAAAAATCGATTTAGAAGCTATGAAGATTCCGTCGACCGTAGAAGACCTACACCATGGGCCTGGTATCTATGATTCCATGTAAGTTGACAAAATTTCATGATTTATTCATTCCCAAATTTTCAAACACGTTTTTCAAATCGGTACCCAAAATTTCTCGAAAACCAATGAGCCTTGAGGTTTCTTGTGGTTATTCTATACATCATTATTTAGTACTTGTCATAGAATTTTATTTCCGTTACTTAGTTTTGTTTTATAGGCAAAATAATAACTAATTTTTGGCCCAAAAATCACTATTTATGTTCAAACGTCCGCCATTTTGTCATAAATCGATATTTTCAAAATCGGCTATGACAAGTACTAGATTATAGTATCTAACTTAATAATCTTTTTGGTTTTTTTTCAGATGATTTTTGAAGAAACACCAGTGGGTACCGTATACGCAGATTTTTTTACGACGCTCCAAGGATCATACAATATCCTTGTATATTGTTGATATTTTTAAATAAAGAAAATTAAGTATATTTTTGAATGTATATACTTTTAGATTATTAAAACTCCAATCCGAAATTTCAAATAGTTTTCCTTGAAAAAATTCACATAAATGACCTTTTATCCGGCTCCTTGGTGTATATCTCCCCTTAATCGATACGATTACTAAATGATGCGTGAAGCGTTTGCATCGCCTCGTTCTCGAGTGTCCAATTTCCAGTGGCTTGGTACGTGTATAGATATGTTGTAGCTCACCTCGTTGAGTGGCAGTGGTTCCAGTGTGAGAATTTTGTCACTAGGATCGGAATCGTCGAGCTCAGCGTCGGCAACCGCGTCCGGACAAATGTGATCGCGCGCCGTCATCAACGCGTCAACCCAGGCGACCTCGGAGTCACCTCTGCCCTTTGAAAACTTCAAGCCGCTGACGAGTGCGTCGGTTAGACGAACCTTTGTACAACGAATAAAACATTATCAGAAGTAGCCGCAGAAACGTTCGTTCGGGTTTGTTTGAGTTTCTCAAGATAGCTATTAGAAAACGATGCGTATTCTAATACCATCGAATCCAACCATAGAATATTCATTAATGATTGTTAAACATTTTTTTAACAACCATTGTATTTTTTTGTGTAAATGAAGAAACGCAACGTTGAGTAATTACGAATAATGTCACGGTCGTTGAGGTTACGGTTGAGGGACCATTTTTTTTTAGAACTCGAGCTCGTGACAGCTGTTGATGTTACGTCCGACAAGTCGGTCACCTGGTAGATATGCGTCTCCGTGGTAGCGTCGAGGGTTTCTCCTCTGCCGGGTATGAAGACCCTGGCACCGGCTGCCTGTGCTTGTTGCGCCATTATTTCCGTGTCCTTGGGCGAGCCCCGTACAAACACGACTCTCCGTGGTCGCAACTGGGCCAATATCTTTTGCAGAGATTCGCCGTCCGATCTACCCTCGAAATCGATGTAAGTGATCGACGCGTTTACCGCGATCGTGCGCGTTTGTTGCACGCATTTCGTCGGTATGTCGGACGACGTTTCCGGATGATGCGCCATCTCCTCCTGCTTCAACTCCAGGTTCTCTTTGTTGTCCTCCATCTCCGGTATCGCGTCGGCTATCTTGTATTCCTCTGGCCTGAAAATAGTTCAATACAGTTGAAAAATTAACGCCCCACCTTTCGTACCTCCGGAGGATGGTTCTTTTTAAATTGGCTAATAACGACGAGGGGGAAAAAAAAGACAATAATAAGGCCGGGCGAGGAGCAAAAATAGTGTAAGAGAAAAGGAATCGTGTAAAAGAAAAGAAACGAAATAACGCATTAGAAATGCGGAAAATTGTGAAAAAAATACTGCGAACCGAAGATGCAGAAAGAAATATGGCAAAGGCGTGAGGGGAAAAAAAGGAATAACGAAAAAAGATCGACACGTGTAGAGGCACCTAATTTTATTTAGATCTGCAAATATTTCGGGAAATATTGATGCTGGAACAAAAAGTCTTAGATTAATGTTGATCAATTTTGAAGGGCCTGCATTTAGGCAAAATTAAGATTTTTCGAAATCAAGGCTTTAAAAGTGTATCGAGATCATTTCCGTTAAAAAATAGGATCGTATATTTTTTTCCATTTAGGGTTGTAATGCGTGAAGTAACAAATGCAACGACTCTTGCATGTTTGATCTTTGGATGAAGATGATCTTTAGATCATTTTTAGATCATTTTTAGAGAATCTTCGGGCAATCTTTAGATGAGCTTTATATAATCTTGAGATAATCTTTAGGTTATCCTCAGGTAATCTTTAGATAACGTCATGACGGTAACGTTTATACGATCTTCAGATTATCTTTAGATGATCTATAGGTAATCTTCAGATTATCTTTAGATGATCTATATATCATTTTCGGATTATCTTCAGATGATCTATAGATGATCTTCAGATTATCTTTAGATGATCTATAAATAATATTCAGATTGTCTTCAGATGATCTATAGATAATTTTTAGATTATCTTTAAGCAATCTTTCGATGGGTTTTATATAACCTACAGATGCTCTATAGACAATCGCCAGTTGATTTTCATATGATCTCTAGGTTATCCTCAGATAATCTTCAAATAATCTGCAGATAATCTTTAGATGATCTTCACATGACCTTCAGGTAATCTTTAAATGATCTTTAAATAATTTGCAGATAATCTTTAGATAACCTTCAGTTCATCTTTACATGATCTGTACATAAGCTTTGAATGATCCTCCACAAACAACAATTTACTCATGTTGTCATCTAAACTTGACTAAACATATACATCATGCAGTTAACAATATATATCGTTTATCAATTACTGTTCAATGAACACTGAAAATTCGCCCGAGATCAAAAACACACTTTATTATCGATGTGGATATTATCAAATTCCAAATATCGGGAAACCGGTGCACTTTCGCTGCCGGCCGCTGATTGCGGAAAATTACGAATGTCCTTACCTTATTATTTCACCGTACTCGTCAGTCTTGATCTTTTCTTCGACAAATGGAAACATGGGATGTTGCTTTTTGCTCTGCTTGAAGAAGCCAGGTTTAGTTTCTTGTTTCACAAGTAAATCGTGTTTTCCCCGACCGGAACCGACTTCAATCTCGTCCTCGGACTCGGAGCTTACGTCGGCGGTTTCCCTTAGAAGCGAAACGGATACGATGATTCGATTATTCGTTGTACGTTGGTAAGAACGACGCAAAGTATCAAAGCTTCCTTGTGAAACGAGTTATACATTTGTTCCTGCTTGATGAGCTCCTGTTTGGCCTTTTCTTTCTTCTGGTACTCCTCGAGCTCCGCACCCTCCAACTTCACGCGTTTCCTTATCTCCAACGTAATGCTCCGGTTGCCACCGTTCTCGACGAGATCGCGGGCCAGGGTGCCCGGCGACGTTCTACTTGTTATTATAATGCTGTTTTGGGGATTCGAGCACCATTGAAGGAAAAGATCGCGGGAGAAGCCGCACTCCATGTCGGGCGTACTGGCCAGAACGACCTGAGAGGGGACGAAAGACAGTTTTAATTGGCAAGAAAGAACAACGATGAGCAGAGCAAAATACGCAGCCGTCGGCAAGACTCTAGCCTAGGATCGTTAAGGAACTATGAATAGTGAAGGAACAATGGTGAAAGGGAAAGGGATGGAAACACGTTAGGTCTGGTAATCGGCAAGAGGTGGGATCACATTAGGATCGCCAATGAGTAAGGGATCACATTGGAATTGCCAATAAGTAAGGGGAGGCATCGCATTGGGATCGCCAATAAGCAAGAGATGGGCTCACTTTAGGATTGCCAATGAGTAAGAGATGGGATGACATCAGGATTGCCGATGAGTAAGAGATGGGCTCACTTTAGGATTGCCAATGAGCAAGAGATGGGCTCACTTTAGGATTGCCAATGACTAAGAGAAGGGATCACATTAGGATTGCCAACGAGCAAGAGATGGGATCACATTAGGATTGCCAATCAGCATGAGATGACATTAGGATTGTCAATGAGTAAGGGATGGAATCACATTGGAATTACCGATAAGTAAGGAATGAGAATACATTAGGATGGCCAATGAGCAAGAGATAGGAACACATTAGGATTGCCAATGAGTAAGGGGTGAATTCACATCAGGATAGCCAATGCGCAAAAGAAGGGCTCACTTCCGGATTGCCAATGAGTAAGGGAAAGGATCAAATTCCGGATTGCCAATAAGCAAGAGACGGGATCACATTAGTATTGCCAATGAGTACGGGCGACTCTTGTTTACCTTTGGACTTGGCACTTGATTAAGCTCCGCCATACTGTGACAAAGCTGCAGATGCTTGAACTGAAAGGGATTGTTCCTCGCGCCTTCGAAGCTCCTCATGAGTTTGTCGCTCATCCACTCGATCTGGGACTTTGCGAATTCGACGACGTTGTAACTGACGTTGTTCAGCAGGCCGAGGGAGTAAGCGAGCAGCCCGGATTCCTTGTTGCGCCAAAGTTGATCGAGCATGTGCGCGAGCTCCAAAACACGGCCGGCTGTGTCGACGCCGACGAGGACGTTGCCACCACCTCGCAACGTTTGCAATATGTTGGCTGAAAAATGTTTTCGCGCTCTTGTGAAATTGCATAAAAGTGCAGCGTGCCGCGATATTGCGAGGAACACTCGTCGGAGCTATAGCGAACATGCGAGATCCTTCAATCGTGACTGGTACCGGCTTTGTCCAAAATGGCAATTCGTATAATTTGAGGTAGTCAAAAATGTATGAAAAAAATGCAATTCTCACTCATGAGCTTCTCGTCTCTCGTTCTTCTTCTGGCCTGTTGATAAGTCGCATTGAAGGCGTCCGTTATCAAGAGAGAGGGCCTTTGCAATCTTTCCAGCTCGCAACCGTTCAAGTGTCTCTCCTTCTTGTGATTAAAGTCGACGGCGTAAATGATATCCTCCTCGCCGATTTTGACGATCTTCCAGATGGTGCCGCCGATCATATGGCCGGCAGGCAAGGGCGTCAAAGTGACACCGTAGCCCTTTCCCTTCATCGACACGCTTTGATTGTACTTCAGCTGAACTATTTTGTCAAACGCGGCGTCCACGTCGTCCAGAGTGAAGAGATCGAAATCTTCCATGTTGTGACGCGACTGAAATATGCGGAAGAAAATGCATTAGCCTTCTCTATGAACAGTAGATTAATGCAACAGTAAAAAAATTCTCTCCCGAATGTCTCATGAATCAACGAGGGCTGGAATCTCGCACTTTCCTCTAGAAAATCTATCCAGTTCTGGGGGCCTTCATGCCTCGCGGGTGATAGTTTTTTTTTAGCTTTTCTAGTCATTTTTCTTGGTTTCTATCAAATAGTCAAATTCGGACAAAGCATAATTTTTAACATTTTATATTGTATTACTGGCTAATTTTTTGATATATTTATTCATTTGATGATACCTAATGTTTCTTTTTTTCTATTCGAAAATTTAACTTTTTTTCTGCAGCTTGCCATTTACGCTATTTAGAATTTTTTGAAAAAGTATCTGATCATATAAAAGTTTTATTGCTATACTGAAAGTACTCTTTTATGTTTTATTTCAGATCACCCTCGTTGCCAGAGTCACGTTTTGCGATTTTATTGAAACTATTTTTTATAAAACGGTCGTATCTCAAAATCTATTCTATTATATCTATTCTATTTATTATATATATCTATCTATAATAACATTTTCTATTGTATGACTGGATAATTTTTTGATATCTTTATTCATTTGTTGATAGCAAATGTTTCTTTTTTTCTAGTCGAAAATTTAACTTTTTTTCTACAGCTTGGCATTTACGCAATCTAAAAATTTTTGAGAAAGTATCCGATCATATAAAAGTTTTATTACCATACTAAAATTACATTTTTTTCTGTATTATTTCAGATCACCCTCGGCCATGCAACAACGACGCCCCTTTGTTTAAATAATAACTTCCTTGTTTATTAATATTTTCCAATTAAAAAAACACAAATTCAGCAAGACTAAGTATCAATTATGTGTAATCATCATAAGGTTTGCATCGTTGGAACGCAACGGAAATTAATTCTTTTTCGTTGACCAAATTTCTATTTGGCCGATTCAAGCTAGAAAATCATTCGACTGTTTTTACGTATTTTTATCACAGATTTACGATCTCAAGTTGCAAAAAAGGTCTCGAATAATAATAAAAAAGGAGCAATTCAAAAAAATCGTTAAAGTGCAACAATGCATACTTCAACGTTATTGTGTCCGAAATTCCGACCGCGTCATCCCAATACTCTCATATGAAAAAAATATTGAACATCGACTTATATTCTGGGCCCCAAGCTTATGCTGATCGGTTAAAGTCCGGGTCTTTGCATTGATAGTCTTGCAGCCTGCATTTTTCAAACGCAGCGCAGTCATTTTTTAGTCTTTCCAATTTATTTTTATAGTTTTCTGAAATCTACTGTCACAGAGTTACTGTGTGGAACTCCGATGAAGTATTAAAAAAAAACGTACAAGAGATTTTTATAGCATCTATTTGAGGTATTCCTTTCGTGGAGGACTGTATTTTGTGCGGGTATAAGCAGGGCCCTTCTGAACCATTGATAAATTACAGCGGCGCTTAATCAAAAAGTAAAATACAATCAATTGTTACACCAAATGATAAACTGAAAAAAAATCGTGCAAATTTAGTAGATTTGGACATTTTTACATTTCCTCTAAAAAACCGTGGCTACGAAAATTCATCTGTTGGTCACATTTTTTCAAGCTTTATCATTAATACTTTCCTTGAACATTCGGTGACCCCCTGTTTTTTTATCGATCTTACGGATTCGTTAGAATTTTCACACGCATAGAGTAGTTGAGGATCTGGCGAACGGAACCGGTCGTGTCCACACCACGTTGAATTTTGTTATTTTCTTATTGCATTTTGTTGTGCCTAAAAACTGCCTTTTTGCTTGAAAAGGCAGTTTTTAACAAATGGTTAGGTGTTTAGGGCCGGATTTGATTCAAAATATATCGGGACCTAGTACAAATGGGCTTGAAAAACGCAAAAAAATGTAAATTAAAAAAATTTGACGTAGTATGGACAAATTCGAGTTTGTTGGACAGTTCCTCGGTTTATATCGGACTTCTAAAGTTATTTAATGTATACATTATTTGATAGAAATGTGGTCAGCGTGGTCATCTCCATAAAGCTCCGTTCAAATGACACGATTTTTAGAGTCGTAATTTTTCGTTAAAAGTTCGGTAACTTGGCTTGAAATTTTATCAGTCTACTGAGATTTTTATTTGACTATAGACGAAAATCAGTTAAGGGATAATACCACTCTAGGATTTTGGAAAAATCGTTTTTTCTTTGCCTGAAAAATACTTTGGGGTCATAGTCTCGAGACAGACTAGCAGTCACTGGAGATTAAAGAGGTGGCAGAGGAATAAGAATTAAGAATAGGATTAAGGACATAGATATAAGCGTGCAATGTATAAACTGGCGAGGGGTATGTAAAAAGCGCAAAGCGTTGTACAAGAGGAAACAATACAAATACAAATACAAATACTTTGGGGTCATAAAAGCAATATTCAATTAGTCCTGTAGCGATTTTTTTTTTTAATGTTCAATTATCGATTTTGCCGCAGCGCCTCGGACTTCTTTAAGGCGCCTCGTACAACTTTAAACGCGTTTTCCTCGAAACCACTTTTTTCAAACTGGAAGGACAGATTACTCGAACACCTTTCAATAGCTTCACAATTACATTCTCTATGGGAGTACGTAGCCGTTTTTTGATTAACTGTAAACTTTTTTTTTTTATAAACAATTTACTGCTTATTTTTTGGGCAAAAAATCAATTTATTTCTTTCAAAGTGCGTCATTTTTTCAAAGTTTGATTAAAAAAAAATCTCTACGTAGTCCCGTAGCTAATAATATATAGATTATAATTTTTTTGGTTTTTGTTCCAGGTCTTATACTTTACGAGAAAACCGTCCTCCCGTAAAGCTATTTGTAAAAAACAGGTTTTTCAAGATGGGCTCTGTCGCCCCCATTTTGTAGGAAAATTATATCTATATATATATATATATTTTAATATTTTAATATGCGTTTTTCTCCTTCGCCACGTAGGATTTTTTCAAAATTTTCATTTTTGACGGAATTGCGACCGCTGTAATTTAACATTCGTTTTTCGTTCGCAATTTCCGACGATTTTGGATTGCATACACATTTCATAAAAAAGCAATGGTTCAATCAAATGAAAAACCCCTACGTGGCGAACGAGAAAAACGATCGAAGAATATTGTATCCAAATTTGGACAAAATCGGACAAGCCGTTTTCGAGATACATCTGGCACCGACTTTGAAAACTATGTTTCGAAATAATCGCGTTTGAATCGCTTCCCGTAAACGAATTTATTTTAAAAAATTCGTAAACATACCTCAATGTACATATTTTCCAATTAAAAAACTCGGATCCAATCGAAACATTAGTTTTTGAGATAAAAATTCCCGAAATTTACCTGTTATTCTCGCCGTTTACTCAGATACCTCTCCTTAATTGTTAAAGATTCGGGTTCGTAAAATGAATACTGTAAAGCCCATTCGGGTAAGGTTGCGAAAACCTCTAATCTCCGATCGAGCTGAAAGTTTGCACAGACCTCCCTTTTCATATCTTAAGACAATCCCTAAAAGTATTTTTTTGCGACGCGCAATAGTTTTCGGGTTTGTTTGGATTTGTGTGGCTTTGGGTTTGTTTCGGTTTGTTTGGGTATGTTTGGACAAAACGGAGAGTGCTATAATATATATATATATATATATATATATATATATATATATATGTATGTATGTATGTATGAACGGAGACGTATGAGATATAGATATCGCCGGCGCATTAAAAAAAAAAAACTTAAAAATTCAATGTCTCGAGAACTATCGCGCGTCGCCAAAAACCCCTTTAGGTGTTGTTTTAATATATTAAAAGGAAGATCTGTGCAAAATTTCAGTTCGATCGAGGGGCCACAGTTTTCGGAACCTTATCCGCTCATTCCTAGCATATATTTTTAAAAATTAGGCAATTTAAAACACGTCGATTTTCATTGCATGCCGATACAAACTTCAGTATCGTTTGCACTGAGGGTATAAAAGATGTGCTCTCCACTAGTAAGGGGAGGGTAGGGGTTTCAGCGTGGAAAAAAAAACACTTTTTTGCGAAATTTTTTCATGTATATGGATTGAATAAATTTATTGAAACCTTTTGTACATTGTTAAGTGTCATTTCAAGAACATTGCGTGAAATTTGTACGCGAAAATATCCACAAACAAGCCAGTGCCGCGTTTTTCTCGAAACCACTCTTTCAAAGTCCGTGTTCACTGCCATTTAAAAACTACATGACCGATTTATTTCAAACTTGTTACACACTTTCTACACATAAAATACCTCCCCCCAACAGTTAATTTGAGATTTTTTTTACATTGAGGGGATTTTCCACCCCCAAAATGGCGGAATTTTTCGTGAAAAATAGCACTTTTCACTTTACATGACCACCAAAAATTTAGAAATGAAAAAAAAAATTATCAAAGACCATTGGGGGGAGGAGTTGATGATACTTTGACTAAATTTTAATGGTACTTGATTTCAGATAATTTCTAGCTGAGATACAGTGAACACCGCAAATCGTGTTTTTCCAAAGGCATTCTTGGAAAAGCTTTGTCACCGGCTTGTTTGTGGATATTTTCGCGTACAAATTTCACGGAATGTTCTTGAAATGACACTTAACAATGTACAAAAGGTTTCAATAAATTTACTCTATCCATATAGATGAAAAAAATTCGCAGATAAGTGTTTTTTTTTCACGCTGAAACCCCTACCCTCCCCTTAATATTCCATAGGTTTGCTCACTTAAAAGTAATCATTATCATGAATCAAGAATTCCTGAAGTACCTGATACATGTCGTACATGAACATCTGACCCATTTTGTACACCGGTATAGTGGCATAGATGGGGCAAGTGAGGCCGCACTTTCCCACCAGATAAGGCAAGGCTCCGAGATGAAGAGGATCGGGATACGAGAGTAGCACGGCGTCTATCTGATGCACGTGCCTCTTCAATTCTCTTATGAAGTCTTGATCGAACATTTCGTCCCAGCCGCAGTCGAGCAGTATTCTCAACTCGTCCACTTGGAGTATATAGCATGGAGGAGATTCGTCCATCGCGCCCGAAATGGCGTGTAACTTTATTATAGAAGTCATGATTTCCTCTATTCGTGTTCTCGCTTCGTTTGAGAAATTTACATTCGTATACCTGTTGAGAAAATCAAATTCAGTTCGTCGTTTTGAAGAGTCGAAAAAAATATATATATATTCGACACCATTGTTCGGAAAAGAATAATATTTTCATTGACGAGACGCGGCCAACAAGCAAGAAGTATCATTTTTTTCAACAAAATATCGATAAAAGTTCAACCGGTACGCACTTGTTACTTTCTAACCTAAAAAGTGTGCTACTCTCGAGTGTCCATCGTCGCAGATACTTCGTAGTCGTTTGAAAGAAACGCTACACTATCGCATGTGGAACCGGACACGATTTCATTCGATAATCTATCCGTTACCTTTATCACGTACAACGTATATAACTTTGTTTTCGGTGAAAGTTCAATAACCAAAAAATTTGCATTATCGGCGCTCGAAGTTTCGGAGCGCAGCTGATCCCCGTGTGCGACGCACAACAGAGATATTTTCGCGCGAAGGGTAGCGCCATCTGCCAGACAACGGAACATTTACTCGGTCGGTAAAGCGTTTTCGACAGAGTTTGTTTCGAATAAAAATTACAAGTAAATAAGAGGGCAGCTCCGCATGCTCGGAGGGTTTATCTAGCTCGAAGATAGAAATCCCATTGAAAAGAATGCAAATTCGTCGAAAACAATGTACTCCGTGATACCGAAGTTTTTCCGTACAAGCTCGGGAAAATGCGTCACGAGCGAATATTTACCGTTGGAATGGAGAAAATACTGACACGATGTGAGAATGAGAAGTGTATGCATTTGCATGCGGGTGTGCGCGCGCTCCGGATGAGCGTGTGCGTCGCGTCGGACGCTCGCGCTTGCAACGTCGTAGATGTGTTGCATCGCACGAGGCAAAATTCAAGTTTATTTTCACCCTCGCCTTGACGACAGACGCATCACAGCGTGGCTGCGCTACAGCGCAATTTTTTGCGAATTTCCCGTTCTGTTTCTTTTCCAATCTCGCGCGCTCGTCCTCCATCGATCTACGATTACGCGATTACGCTGTCGTAAATTCGTGTACGAAATAATTGTGACTAAAGCGAAGGGAAAAAAAGAAAGAAAAAAATAGTGTGTACGAGTGCGCGTGTTTACAAGAGCGCGATAGTTCGCGCATTGGCCGTATGCGCTCCTATCCGGAGGAGAGTAAACACACGTCGAATCAGCTGATCGGAGTGACACAACGGGAGTCCGCCCGCGCATATATCTGTGATTCATTGTTAAGCTCGGGGCAAGGGGGAGGGGGGGCTTTTATTATTGGTTATGGCGACAAGCAGCTCCGACGGTTCTTGCACGGCTCCTGCGGACTTTCAATTATCCTCGGAACTCGAGGACGTCACCAGTCGGCTAAGCCTAAATTTATTGAAGTGCCCACTCTGTCACAACAGCAGACGAATATTTTACTGCAGGCAGTGCATCCAAAATGGAGATTTCGTTCATTCTACCTCTGTTTACTCCGAACGGTGAGCTATACCTCGAGATTGCATCTCTCTTTACGTGAAAAATAAATTCTCAGCTACACATGGACGCCCAGGCGCGTCTTTTCTTCGTTTGTTCGTTGTCTAATTTTTTGGCAATGTTCGTCGTACCGTTTATTGTACACACTCGGCTGATGGTCAGTGCAAATGAACGGTGTGCTGATCGAACGTTTGGTGAATGATGAGTGAGGCTTTTTTTTTTTTTTACTTTTAAGGGTGTACGGGAGAATCGCAGGCGTTAGTTTTTTCTTAGCATGTATGCAGACCTTGAGATCCGCTAACCTGCTGAATCGTACTTGGCCTCACTCTCGGATAAAGATGTTGATGTTTGCATCGCTGGAATGCAGCGAGAACTCACTTTTTGGAATCAAAGCGTTGTCATTGAAATTTTTTGACAGTTTCAACCTACGACGATAACTTAAACGTTTTTTTTTACTTTGCTAAGTTTGACAAGTTGAATCGGCAGAGAAATGTTTTGGACGGTAGCAAAAGGGAAAAAGAGGAAATATTTTGTTGCGTTTGAAGGATGCGGACTTTAGGACCATCTTGGATGGCGGAAGGGCGTGGTGAAAAAATAGTCCATGTTTGAGATATTCTGCGTGAATTTATGTGCGAGAGAAACTTAGTGGAGAATTGTACAATGGAGGGGAGGGAATTGTAAGGAACTGAGATGCGGAATATTTTGTTGTTTGGATCCTCGGTCAATTTTTAGGAACGTTTATTGAAGCAAATCAAAAGGAAAGGTGTGATGATGTTGAAGTTTGCATCGTTGGAGTGCAATGAGTGTCTTTAATTGTTTAAATCATTTTCGGCTTCTAAAATAGCCCAAACTATGTTACGTATCCTTATCAAAGATTTTCGACCTTAATGTGCAAAAAAGAAGGCTTTGGATAAGCATAAAAGTAAAGAAATAAAAAATGAAGAAAAAATCGTTGTATAACGCCGATGCAAACTTCGCAGTGCGGTGTGAAGCACGATGCTGAAGTTTGCATAGTTTGAATGCAACGAAAAATCATTCTTTTCAGTTGTTCGAATTGTTTTTTTGGGTGTGAAAATAACTCACACGTTTTTACGTATTCTTAGTGGAGATTTACGACCTCAATTAGCGAAAAAAAACAAGCCATGGATAAGTATAAGAAAGAAGAAATGGAAAATTAAAAAAATATGCATTCAAACTATGCAAACTTCAATGTCGTGAGGCATGGCTCTTTGAGTATAAAGTCTTTTGCGCTTTTGTGTGTTTCGATCTTGAGAAATACAGATGCAACGATCATTTGAAAAAACACTTGCAAGTCTAAATTTGTAGCTTGGTGTACGGATGCCAACTACTGCGTCTTACTTTACATCTTGGACATAAATTTCTGCTAATCATGCCTGGGATTGTATTTGTCAAATATACTTGAGGGGTAAGGCTAGTCTGACGATCCGAAAATCAGGGTTACTTGAAAAAATTGATTTTGGAGAAATGAGTAAGATGTCTGAAAAAACTTTTGGTCATTTATTTATATGTACATTAATAAAATTGTGTACTAAATTTCATTTACAAATATTAATAATTGAAGAAGTTATAAACAATCTCGTGAAGGACCTTTGAATGTGACGGTCTACTTGATTTTGGCCACCCGGTTGATCGAAAACAAAGAAAACGATTTTTTTTTCTTAAAATAGATAATATTGGCCACGACTTAACCGAGTTTTTTTTTATGATATCGTGTTTCAATCATCAAAATAAAAAAATTTAATATTTTTTTCGTTTTTTTTAAGAAAAATGGCATGATCGTTAATAACTAATGAAAAAGAATGTTAAAATGAAAAACGTCGGTCAAGACTAACTTGCTATTACACTGAATAAGTGTACCAAATTTCAAGTCAATCCGTTCGTGAGATCGAGAAACATATTTTCGAGAAAAACGCGTTTAAAGTTTTACTAGCAGTTCTATCGTTGTGATCATAAGTTTGCCTTCAATCTGCGATTCTTCATATGTTGAAACTTCCTCTTCAATTTAAGCTGCCTCAAGCAACAAACGAGCGTTCCTAATTTTCACAGTCGCCTAACCCCTTAAAGCTTCTTTAGGAACTTTCTTTAGAAACTTCCTAAATCCAGTCGTTGCCGGCGATTTTTCTCATCTGCAGTTCATTGGTATTAATTATTTATCGAAAACTATCATGTATTCCTATGCATTATATGAAAAATTACAATACATTACCGTATTCTTATATTTTTATATATCGGTTCATGAATTATTTATCAGTGCCGATTATTTTTGTTGGAAATTATCATTATTTTTTTCCATCTTCAATGAACAATTTATCGAATAAAAAAAACATTTGAATTACACACTTACCGGGTGGATTTTCTGAGGCATGAGTTCACTGCACAGACAGTTGCTACGCTGAGACATTTTTCTTCTAAACGCGTACTTATTCTTCAGTTGTTTGCTAAATTAGTGTAAAATGCGTTTGCGAGATCACTCGTTATCAAAAGAATTCTCACTTCTTCCCATTGACGTATACAACAGACGCGTTTTCGGTGGACAGGAAATGAATGCGGGTTCAAAGTCAAGAGAAGAAAAATTTGTGTATTTATTCTGTGTTTTTTACAGGTTTGCAGATAAACAGTTGCGGCTGTTACGGTTGAAAGCTGCCAGAGCTCAGTTGGAAGAAAGATGCGCAGAGGCTCTCGCAAGACTCAAGCAAAAAGACAAGATGGTACGTATTTCTTTCTGCTTTTCCACTTCCTGCTCTCTTCTGGTTTCGAACAATTACTATAACATGAATTTCTGAGATTTATTCGTCGCTGGAAACATTATTAGGCTTGTTGAAAATATTACATCAGTTTTACAGGGTATTTAGGTATTTCTTCAGCTTCGCAAACCCCTTTTGGCCTTCTCTGTATCTTTATAAACGCAGCTGACCCACCGCTTCCATTTTCTCTCATGCTGAAAAATACTTCGTTATTGTCAATGACGTAGAAACAAATGTAATATGTTTCTACGTCAATGTAAATGTAATTGTAATAAATGTATTTCTCTTTTCAGATTTGTGATATTAGCGTGTGTAAAGAGCGAGTGAGACTCTTGCAGATTCTCGTTAACGAAACAAAACAGAATATTAACAGAGGTAATGTATATTTCGAAATTGCATTAATAATATTTTTAAACTTGCTTTGCATGCCCTTGGAGTCTTTTGGGATCCCATCCCTTGGACTTTACCTCATGACGTTGACAATGCAACCAATGACATGACGTTGCACCACATTATTAGAATGCAATGAAAATTCATTTTTATTTCTATTTCATTTTATTTTTATTTCATTTTTATTCATTGCAGCAAATTCATTTTTATTCCATAGTAGTTTTATTCCATTTACGTTCCATAGCAGTTTAAATCTGGCAAAAGTGCCAGATTTGAACTATGAACATCGCTTGAACGTTCAACTGTCTACTTGTTAGAAATCTGCAATCTAAATTTGCAAAAAACGATTTTGAATAACAATAAAAATTAAGATATAAGAAAACAAAAAGATATTCCTCGGACTTTTACCTTATCACATTGAAGTTTCCATCGTCGGAATGCCATTAAAATAAACTTTCATATAAATATTTGCAACGATATTGATTTATAAAAAATATTTATAACGATGACGAAGCGACTTTGAATAACGATAAAAATTGAGAAATAAGAGAACAAAAAAATATATCTCTTGGTCTTTTTCCCCATGATGTTGAAGTTTCCATTGTTGGGATGGAATAAAAATGAATTTACATAGAAAAGCCCAAATCTTTTGCCAGATTTGAACTACGAGCATTGCTCGAATGTTCAACAGTCTTCTTATTAGAAATCGGCAATCTAAATTCGCAAAAAGCGGTATCAAAAAGCGTAAAAAAATTTCGCGCGCTTCTGAGTGGTCACCCATCGGAGTGGTCGCCCAGGCCAACGCTGCTTGACACGGGAAACCGCTGAAGTCGCGCGCACCTCGTCTACTTCTCTCGCATGGCTGTTACGCACATGGAAAACCGGGAAAACTCAGGGAATTTCTTTCCTCCTGGAATAATCAGGGAAAAGTCAGGGAATTTCGAAAATTCTCTGGAATTTCTCAAAAATTCACTTTTTGCAAGAATTACGATAAATAAAATCAAATTGAAAAAAAAAAAAACTAAAAAGTATTAAATTAAATATTTTTATATATTTTTAATATTTATATTATTCTTCATTACATACAAAAAAAACTTATATTTGTGCGTAAATTACTTTACGAATTTTAGTTTTTTTTAAATTTTATTTTAATATTTAACATTTTCAGATATTTGATTTTAAAAAAGAATTATTTTCTTCATTTGATCCCAATCTCGCTGAGATATTTGCAAAACCTGTGTGAAAAACTTGAAAAAGTCAGGGAATTTATGAGCGAATAATGCGTAACAACCATGTTTCGTTTAACGGCTTCAATATTTACTCAACGAAACCCATATTTCTACAGGGTCGAATGTAGCCAAATATTGAATCATGCCAATATCTCGTATCGCAGCGTATCAATGTACCTTTCACATTGAAGATTTAATGCTCAAAGGTTGTTTTTTTTCATCGGATATCGATGACTGAGCATTTTTTGTATCAACAGGACATCAGAGGCTCAACGTTTTGAAGGACGTCAACTCTCAATTGGTACTGCGACTACCGAGGCACGAGGAGAGAATCGAAAAGTTGTACAAATATGTGGAAGACCTGAAAGTCTTGCAAGTCCAAAAGAAGGACGCGGTTGAGAGGAAGAGGCACAAATTGAAGAAATTCGTTAGAGCCGCGGCGAGACAACTGACAGAGTATATTTTCCCCCTTAAACAGGTTGTCCCCAACAGCAGGTAAAATTGTCCTATTCTTCGTACACATTTACTTTTTTCATTATCCGCCGTTTCGCTTTTAAGGGAGTGTTAGCCACGATCCAAGATTAAATTTAAAAAAATATATATGTCATTGTCTAGACCAGCGGTTCTCAAACTTTTTTGGGGACGGAACCCTTTTGACAAACTAAATATTTTACGAAGCCTTAAAACATGCAAAACCTGGTTTTATGTTTATTTTTTAAGGGGTTAGGCCACAGTAACGGGTAAAGAATCATGTACGAATCTCACAATTTTTTTTTCGTATGAAAAAGTGATTCACTCATAAAATTAATTACACATATATTTAGTATGAATATCAATCTGTTAGAAAATATATATATATATTTTTTTTCCATGTACAAAATGGCCGACTGCTAATATTTTCTTTTGTTATCTTTTTTTTAGGCGCTCCGCGGCGTGACATTTAGCATCCACAATTTTTTACCTAGAATAAAAAACAAAAATTCTCTTCAATCTACATTAAAATATCTAGAGAAGTATGTACGGGATTTAAAAAATATTGTTTTATTCAAAAGTTGTAGGTATTCGAACTTAAGAAGTGAATTTTCAGTGGAAAATTTCGTTATAACTGCTCATAAACTGCTCATAAAATGAAAAGTTTTCGATTAATCAGAAATTCCGTAGCGAAAATTGTTGAAGTTATTTGTCACGCCAATTGGAAAAAAGCTGTTTCGAGAAGTTTCGAGTAGTCGGCCATTTCATCGTTGTGTACATCGAAAAGAATATATATATATATTCTTTAACAGCTGAATATTCATACTGAATAGATGTGTAATTAATTTTATGAGTGAATCACTTTTTCATGCGAAAAAAAATTGTTAAATTCGCACACGATTTTATACCCGTTACTGTAGCCTAACCCCTTAATTATATATTTTATGAAAAATTAGCATCTATGGAATAAATCTATACCTGGTATGCATTTTTGTCGAGGTTTGTTGAAAAAAAATTCATAAACCGTCATTTGAGCGAACTAGACCGTCCGAGGGCACAGGGAAACTGTGGAAAACCCGTACCGATACACGGGGGCTAAATTTTCATCGAGTTTCAGTTGCGTCACGATCGGAAAGTCAGTAAATTTGCCTACCTCCCGGTAGTTGGCGCGCAAGCTGGTACGCGGCTAAGCGGTCACCCATCCTGGTATTAGCCCAGACCAACGCTGCTCAGCATAGGAGATCGCCGAAGAAGCGAACTCAATGCGCGTCCTCTACTCTTCCGCTTGCATTTCTCGATGAATATGAAAATTTGATCGATTTTGTAACGCAATTTCGTTGTTGTAGCTCGTGCAGCAGCGAGGACGAAAATTTGAGCACGGACAACGTGACGTGCGCACTGGCGGACGCCTCGGGAACTTCATACGTGAGGGGACGATGGATCAGTGATACTGATAATACCTTAGACGTACAACTACGTATCGTGGCTTCTACTCTGCCAGGCTCGGGAGACTACAGCGCTTATTCTCTCTGGGGTACTTAGAACAGTTGCATTTAACCCTTTGAAGCATACATTTGAAGCATAAAAGTTCGGTTTTTTGCACTTTCGTTATTGATGACACCCGCTACGTGAAAAATAAAAATTTAATAGAGTTTTAGTAGTTATTTAAGCCCTAGGGACCTTGAAACGCATTTACAACCGCCATATTTAATTAAAAAACACTTTTGGATCGTCAAAATCTGAATTGAATGAGGCGTAACACATCAGTGTTACACTATGCCGCAAAGGGTTAACGGTTTACACCACCTCGTGGAGCGAAGAAACATTAATTTTGGTGAACTTTTTGTGGGAAAACGTGTGCAGGTTTTCGTTTTTTTTCACATTCAAGGGTATGGTTTTTAAAAAATCATCCGGAATAAACAAATTACACGCATTTAGGCTTTGCATGAAATTATCTATTGCTTCGACGAAGGGTTTAATAAAAGATGGAGTTTTGATAAAAATGACCGCGGTCCAAATTAAAAGTTTCGATTTTCGGTGGAAAAAACGTTCTATTTTCGTTGATAAAAAACGAATTATGCATCGAAAAAAATTCCTTCGTTCAAGCATTGTTTTTTTATGTGTATAAGAAGCTTGTAAAATTTGACGTTGATGGGTGGAGTGATTTTTGAGATATCGTGGTCGCGCCGATTTGGAAATTCTTTTTGGAAAAACGCAATCAAAGTTCTCCGGTTCGCCTACCTATAAATGCCAATAACTCCCTCAATTTTCAACGAATCGTCTAGAAATCTTCAGAAAATATTTTTGCAATGTCATATTTTGAAAAACCGACGGAAAACAGAAATCGATGTTTGAAAAAAATTGAATGTGTAAGCCCTCAATAGAATAGAGTAAGAAGTCAGAAATAAATATCTACCACGCGAGCTGTCACAGATCAAATCGACTTTCTCTCGCCAATCTTCGCTTTTTCATTTTAGCCGCACAGGAAAGTTTTTCGGATTTTTGTTCTTCGTATTTCAATACTCACTAATCATGACATATGACAATATTTCACGTAGGATCCATTAAAATGTTTCACCTTGTGATCCATTTTTCGAATATATTGCATACGGCAGGAAAAAACAATTTGCTTCTAAAACAATTGTTTTGATTAAAAAATACAGATGTTCACAAAACGACCAAATAACCCCAAACAGGGTCGTAAATTCTTGAATGGGGTACAGCATGATGCCATTTCAATCCCGTCTTTATTCCCAGGGTACATTAACAAAGTAGTGTACCAAATTGAATAAAAAATAATAATTAAAGAAGTGATAAACAATCACGTAAAGGACCGTTGAACGTGAAGGGCTAACGGTCTACTTAATGTTGGCCACCCGGTTGATCTAAAATTTAAAAAACGAGTTTTTTCTTTCCTAAAATAGATAATATTGACTAAGACTTGACGGGACCAGGTTGAAATTCCCAACTTTGAATGCTCCGACAGTTTAAAATTCCTAATTTTAATGTTCCGAAATTACAAGTTTCGTAAAGATCATGCCAGCGAAACTTTACACAGTTGACCGTAAATGATGTAGAACGTATAACATTGTCTAGACAAATTTCAAAATTGACGTAAAATCACTTCATAATAAATAAATAAAATCTTAAAATAATTCGTCGATTTATTGAAAATTTGGAAACTTACAAACTTCCATAGCCGAATTATTTTGACGGTGTTCAGATTTTCGGAATTTTGGTCTTTCGGGTAAAATTCTTTCGGACGTTCTGATCATTCAAAGTTCGGAATTTCAAACCGGCCCCGACTCGACCGAGCTTTTTTCTTGTCGTGTTTCAATCATCACAAAAACTTTTGAATTCTTTTTTTTCGATTTTTCGAGGAAAAATGTCATTATTGTTAATAACTAATTATAGAAAAATGTTAAGAAGAAAAACGTCGATCAAGACTAAACTACTATTACACTGAATAAGTCTACCAAATTTGAAGTCAATCCGTTCATTAGACGTCGAGAAATCGTGTACACCGCATTGAAAAGCATAATTTCGAGAAAAACGCGTTTAGTTTTACCAGCAGTTCTATCATTGTAATAATTAGTTTACCTTCAATCTGCGATTCCTGCACCATACGTCGGACCTTCCTCTTCAATTTGAGTTGCCCCAATCGACGCAAGAGCGTTCGTCATTTTCCAGTAGCCTAACCCCTTAATTAAGCGAATCGAACGAAGCAGATGTTTGGTCCAAATGATCGAGACACGCTAAAAAAATATGACGCAAGACTAACAGAACGTTTATTTTGTCCTACAGTCGCTGCTGCCAAAGATGAAAAACCCGGGGCGAACAAAGACAATGCGACGCACAATCCCGCGCACAACATCAGCGCTGCTCTCACATACCTCACGCAATTGGTCAACGTAATTGCTTATTACGTCGACGTAAGATTGCCCTATAAAATTTCGTGTAGGTAAGCGATCAAACATACACGAGTCCAAGGCTCAATGCCCAGTGTAGTGACAACGGCCTTGTCTTTTTTTTTTTCGTTTTCCACAACCAGACGATCGATAAATAACAAACGATTCGAAATTCTCAGCGAATTCGGCAGTAGCGAAATGTCCAACCAGAAGTTCGCCAGAAAGGTCGCGAGGCTGAACAGCAACGTTCTTCATCTCTGCTTCACTCAGAACACGAACAGGGCCGTGCTACATCCAATGCACACGTTGCAAAATATCATTCATTTGCTCAATACGAATATTAGCGACTTCGGAAGGTACGTGAGACTCGTCATTATCAAACATCGAAAATATCTTGTTTTCCAACCAATTTTCTATCGCTTGGTCATTGTCATTCAGAATAGGTTGAGTGAAAATCTTCACCCGCTCGTCTCTTTACCTCAATGCTTCCAACGATTTGGTTTGAAAAACAGAAAACACGAATGAAAATAGCTGGCAACCAGTTATTTCTCGCAAAATTATTGTGATTACTGCAAAATAATTGGTTTCAAGAGGAAAAAAAAACAAAATCGTTTTTAATCTTATTTTCGACAATCTTTTAAAAGTAACTAGGGATTACTGGTAAATAATGGCGCTAACATACCCATAGCGTAAAAAAAAATGCAAAAAATTGCCTGCGTACCTAATGAGCTACAAAATTTTCAAAGTCCAAAATTAGTTGGTTAAGGTAGTCCTATCGCTTCGCACTAGTCATACCACTGATAATACTTGAGACTTGCACAATTTATATTGTCAACATATGCAAAAAAAAATTGTAATAACGAAATTTTCCATGTGTAAACTGTTTCATGAATGTTCACATTTAATTAGATAAATGAAAAAATAGTTATTCCAACGATTCGCGCAGTATTTCTAGGTTTGATATTTGGCAATATTGGTTCTATCTCCGTCTCTTTTTGCACAACCAGGCGAGTTTAACCTTCATGCTTTTCAACGTCGATCTGTCAAAACAATGTCAGGTGCGGGAAAAATAAAGCATTGTATTCGGGCCACGACTGGTAAAAAGCGTGGAAAATTTGTGTCGGCGAAATATGTCGGTTAAAAATGAAATATGTGTGGAAATTCGAATGATTGAGATGAGGTTAGGACTACAGTCAGCTGTTGCCTTGCCTACGTCTCTTTATCGTAGCAAGTGGTAATAAATCAAATACCGGAAGTTGAAATTAAACTTGATATTACATAAAAATTAGGTCAATAAGCGTAATTTTTTCTGAGAGCACTAGATTACTACAAGTATTAAGTACGTAAATCTGATTATTCTTAAGAATCTGACGGATTCCCACTATTATATACACTTTTGTAGCGACCGGAAATTGGGTTTTTGTACGTCGTCTCGGAATTCCTTCACAAAAATACGCAATTTTAATATTTCTTTTCTCTGTAATCAGGTCGATAAACGACCCTGAAGTTTTACATTGACGATTATCAATATATTTAGTGAAGCTCAAAAAAAAAAAAGTTACGAAAATCCTATGGACTGAAGCCTGGCGATAGGACTACCTTAACGACGATTTTTCCTCAAAACTGCGCAGAGTCGGACCTATGGAATTGGAGCCGAGTATACAGGAGGAGATGCACAGTCAGTTGGTGGCAGATCTCGAGAATAGCGAGGATTCGACGTCGGACGAGGAAGGGGACGCCTTCAATTGGGAGTGGGAAACTGTAAATATTACGGAGCTCTTAGCATTGTGTATTGAAATTTTTAATTTTTTTTTTCTTCTTTCGCCAAGTTCGCAACGATCGTAACAAACGTGTGTGTTACTCGTGTTTTTCCAGGTGCCTAACATACCTTGTCCGGAGATGACGTTACCGCATCCTGGTGGAACGATAAGCTCGCAAGCTCCGAGTATCCAAGTTAATCAGAGCGTAGCCGGTGGTTTGGTGACGAGTGCCGCCGCGAGTATCGCCTCGATCTGGCGAGGCTGGACGACCAACAGATAGACAAATCCTACGCAACGATCAACGCATTCAACGAGTTCACGCGTCGCCGAGATATCGAACGAAATCGTAAGAAAAACGGCAACGATAAAAGAAGAGAAAAAAAAACACAACCATCAATCTACGTATTTGCCACAAACGTCATCGTCGAACGATCGAGTCTGTAATGGGGAATGTACACGGACGGATGTTCGGTTTCCAAGTCGTTTCCGGTCAACTTGGAAATTCGACGATTTCTTCACCGTGAGGATTTCCGTGCGTCTGTTAAATTTCAAAAAAGGTGAAACGGAGAAAACGAGGGTACCATTTCCGAGCAAATTATATATATACATATACATATAGACACACAGACATTTTATACCGCGAAAATTCTCAATTATTATTTTCATAAGAATCGGGAGAGACGATTACGTGTTTTAACGTTTCTACACGGGAGTGAAACGATGGAGGGTCGTTGAATCGACGAAGGGACCGTGTGATTTTTATCGTGCGGCTTTGACTTCGGTACGCAGTGCACAATATAATAGTAATATCGCATTCGTATCGCGTAAGAAGCGAATACGAGTCTATCGCGGATGAGGGACAGTAAAGACAAAAGAAGAAAAAAAAACGACCGTGAAGTTGTTAACACTTATTTAGAGCATCGATATATCTAGGTAGTAGAGTACGCAAGAATAATGAGTTTTTTGTGGCACTGTATCTAATTAATACATCGGTTACATAAAGGCATATGTGATAAAAGATTTTCTCTGTAAATTTAAGTACACGCGTACAAACACACACACAGATCGGGAGCATTCCACGTCGAAGCTTCGATGCCTCGTAACGACGAATCACGAATTGCTCAAGAAAATGAAAATTGACAATCGTTCGAGAATAACTGTTAATCACGACGAAATTTCGCGCCAACTTCTTCGGGCCGAGACGTCAAATTTCACGTTGAGCGAGCGTAATTTTAGTCGGAAATTTGCTGCTACACTGAGCTGGAAAAATATCGTTGTAAAAAACGATTCGGTCTTTTATAAATCAATTCAGGAGCTTACGAGTTGAGATAGAAAATTTGTAAGTTTTTTAGAGAACGGCGATTCTTCGCGAAGACGTTTATTTTTTAACGGTACAGCGATACGACGAAACACTGACGATTATTACTCCGATGAGTATAAATTATTCGACAATTCTGTACGGATAAATGATTGATACAAATGGTATATAATTTAAAAATTATATAATTCTCGTGATTATATACGGGCAGCAAAGAATTGAAGATACGAATTGCGTTAATTCTCGAATATTCTTTGCCTTGTAAGTTGAAAGCGCCCAGTCGAATTTCGAAAGCTCATATCGCGTAATCAACAGAACGGGCAGATTTTTTTACTTTTCTTACATTTATTCACTCGTATCTTACAAAGTTGGACAACATTTCTCGGAAAATCGTCTCGAGTTGGAGTGTCAATTTTCATTTTTTTCCCCTTTTGGACCATTCTCCCAAACGAATTTCGCAAACAATTTGGCTTGTTGCGGCCTGTTGTTTTTCGTGCTAAACTTTCGAGATAACAAAGACAAAAAATGTGATAGTCGCAGCTAAATCGAGGTGGAATGTTCCGTAATTTTAGGTACTTTGTGATTTTGCCCCTATTGACTCTCTTGGTCACGAATTACCGCCGATTGTCACAAATCGATGTATCGCGCGTTTTCCAGCCGCAGGTTCTATTCGGATGTCGCGGTCTCTCTCTCTCTTTTTTTCATATTCCACATCGACGATAACGTGAGACCAAAAATTGCTAAGACCCTTTAGTAGGAGCGAGGGATTGCGCCAAAATTCAGCACAAACTCGTGTCCGCATCGAGAATGCGTGTGAAGAAAAAAAAAAAGTACAATTCGTCTTCTCAAGAGTTTCACCTCGGAAGAATTTCGAAGTTATAATTTTGTAACGCGTCTGGTTCGCGAGTTTGCGAACGTATACAGTTTTTAACCTTCGCGTTTTAAGGTTTGAGGGGTCTTGCACACCTGTGCGGCACGCGCGACCTCGGTGGAAAAAAAATAACATAAACGACGAAATAATAACAATTCAATTCGTGTGCGTGTGTGCGCGCGCGTAACGCAGACACCCACACACGTACGCAATTTATGATTGTTCCAATATCAAGAAATCTATAATGTGATAACTCGGAGAAAATAGAACGTGTTTTTGTATTGTGAGTTATTATATACGTGTTGTAATAAAAAAAATGACAAAACATATGAGTTCGAAGAACGACACGCGTCGATTCGATATTTTCTCAACGATGAGTCCTCTGGAAGAGATCGGCGAGCGGCGAGGACGGAGATACGAGCCAGAAAGCTCGCGTCGTGTTGCGAATCGGCAGGAGTCGTGCTGTATTTTTTTTTGTCTTCCTTTTTTAAGCTTCCGTAGCTACTTCGATAAGAATTTCGTCGTGTCCGTCTGTTCTTGCAACCGTAGTGGCTTGTAGCTTTCAACGCGTTAAATCGTTTTAAGGTAGCACGAGCGCGCAATCTTGATTTCTATAGATTTTGTTCAAATTGTGACCAGACATTGTTCATACGCATGTTGAGTGAAATTTCCCAAACAAACCCAAACAAACACTTTTATTCGTTAATGAAGATAACATAAACAACATAAAATATTAATATTTATAATGCAAATATTTTTTTACGACAAAATTTTTAACTTTAGGAACACGATAATTATTTTTTTCACGAAATATTGAGCAATACTGCTCTGCGGTGTTGCCATATGTCTTCTTATTATAGGGGACAAATATTTTTTACGCATAATTATTCTGTCGTTACTGAACGTTTTTAGCAAAACTGAATAGTAAAGGCAATTCAAACTTTTTTCACTCTTTCCCTAACTATTTTGCTGTCTAAACATAATTTTTATTCAAAATTTATAAACACAATGGAATGGTATGACGAATTATGCGACCTGACTTTTGGCCAATGCAGACCCTGCAGTGTTAAAAAGTTGCAATTTTGAAACCCATTATCTCCCAATCTAAATAGTTGACTCTTCTGAAATTTCACTCAACCATGCATAATGATATGAACAATATCTGGTTAAAATTTAAACGAAATTTGTAGAAATCAAGATTGCGCGCTCGTTCTACCTTAAGGGATCTTTACCGTATAACATTTTGAAAAAGTCGATTTTTGTTGTTGTTGTATTATCCGATAGTATAGACCGTTATAAACATCATATAAGCATCGCCGATTTATCGTAGGTAGACAATTTATATGAAAATTCCGCACTCGAAACTTTAAACGCGTTTTTCTTGAAATGTCGTTTTTCAAAACGGTGCACACTCTCAAAGGAAGAGTTTTCAAGCTATCCGTCGCAAATGTTGACCCAACATTCTTCAACTTGCTATGGAAGCTTTTTATTTTTTTCGAAATCTTCATATTTTTGGTAATTTTTTGCTGTTGCTATTTTCTCATTGAATGGGTTATAAATGATGATATTTAGTCAGGGGAATCTGAAATCCCCCCCCCCCCCCCCCCCCCAAAGAAGTGATGGGGTTTTGATGTTCGCGGAAACACGTGATAAAATCGGGCATTTGTGAACATGTCAACGCCTATATTGGGTTTGTTTGGATTTGTTCGGGTTGAAATGTCGAAAGGCGTCGAAATGTTCAAAAACCCAAACAAACCCAAAAAATGATATTCTGTCGGAGAAATCGGATAATATTTTTCGGAAAAGTCACTTAGCTAAAGAATTACCATATTTTTCTTAACGAAAAACTGTCGAAAAAATAGGCTAAATTCGAGACTTTTTTTCCCAAACGTCGACATTTTGTCAATTTTGATTAAAAAAAAATACCTTCATAGCAAGATAGCATCTTCCATACTGATTAATAATCTTTTTGCAAATTTTTTATTCAGATAGTATTTACGGCCACAACCGTGTACACCATGAGGACTCCTTTTTGTCGAAGATATTTTCTGTTTTTCAAAACGGTGTACACGATTTCTGGACGTCTAATGAACGGATTTACTTGGATTTTTGTACATTTATTCAGTGTAACAGCAGTTTAGTCTTGACTGACGTTTGCCTTCTCAACACTTTTTGTTCATTAGTTATTAACAATAATGATGTAATTATTCCTCGAAAAATCGAAAAAATAACAAAATTTCTTTTTTTGATGATTGAAACACGATAACGATAAAAAGCTCGGTCAAGTCTTACCTAATTTTATCTATTCTGAGAAGAAAACTCGTTTTTTTGTTTCAGATCAACCAGGTGGCCAAAATCAAGTACACCGTTGAGCCCCTCACGTTCGAAGGGCCCCCACACCGATTGTTTATAACTTTTTAAAATTATTAATATTTTTCAATAAAATTTGATGCACAACTTTGTTAAGGCGGGAACCTGAATTAGAAAGTCCAAAAAAGCTTTTTTTCGGACATTTTTTTAGAAGGGAAAAATACAAGTGAGCCCAGTAAATATTGAGGTATCTTTTCATGTATATTTGAAATGTATAGAAAAAAAATTCAATATGAAACAATAAATGACTGCAGATTTATCGGCTTATTCCTTGTGCGTCTTGCCACTGCAGTCCCCAATCGGCGGGAAAGATGCAGCTTGTCATTCTTGATTGAACCAAATAAACCAATAAAAATTTTAATTGTCATATATTTGTATTCTGGGTGAATTGAGAAAAAGCTGAAAAAATCGTGAAATTATAACTTTTCTGAGGTTTGAAAAAAAAATGTAAAAAAAAACACTTTAACGTGCAATGAAAAATTATTTAAAGACTTTTTCAACGACTTTTTAAATTCACTTTGAAGAGATGTTCATACTGAAAAAAATAAACTTTGGTTTGATATAATAGGTCGTTTCGTTTTTTTGCTATCACGCCCGCCAGTTTGGAAAAATCGTGAAAATGAAAACTGGAGGAAACGCGCGAGAAAAACTCGCGAGAATAACTGGATTCAAAGTTTTCAATAGGAATAAATATCAATATCAAATATCAATCGCTTCTCTGCTTTTGGTCTTGTATCTTCGAAAATATTTACAATTGGCCTCTGTCACTTTGTAAGTATATTCTTGAATAGTTTATCTATCGATTCAAGCAATTAAAAAAAAACGATTTTCCGGACCTTCAATCCAGGCTCCCGCTTTAATGTACATACAAATAAATGGGCAAACTATTTTCCAATCTCACTTATTCCTTCAAAATTTATTTTTTAAATAACCTTAATTTTCTTGTCGTCACAGTAGACTTACCCCTTAAGCTTTGCTTCGATATTACTATCACGTGTGTACCCGCCAAAAGTCACGGCACCGCCTTCTCGAAAATAAAAAAGACTCCAAAATGCGTCATTTTTACTCCATTTACTTATAGATTCCATTTACGTACATTTACTTAAATACTCCATTCTATTGTTGTACCGATTCTTCGAACATATTACCGATTTTATTCCCAAATTTCCACAGCTACATACGCGCGCACGCACTGATATACAATCATGCACTTATCTTACACAAAAAAGTAATATGAATTTCGACTATATCATTTTCACGATTTCAAGAAAATCAAAAGCCAAAAAATCCGCGGTCACAAATACTCGGCGTTTTATTTTTTTCGTCACACTTTGCAGAATATCATCTCGAAGATTAATCTCAAATAAAAAAAAAAAACTATTATACAAGTGACACGTGAAATCGAGACGTCAAACGACAGCTCCAATGTTTTCGTCTTCTTCATCGCTGGCCTCGGAAAGCACAAAAGAAATCATGTTTTTTCGAACCCGCGTGCAGCGCCATAGGAATGAAAAATTGTATCGTTTTTGGCGAACGGCTACTTACGGTGAGCGAGGATTTTTCTTTTTCGTTGGAATTTAAGGCATCAGGTGTGAAGTCGCCGAGAAAAAAACGTTCTCTCGGTGAAGGTGAGAAAAAAAAATGCCATGCACCTTTCAGTCCATCATCGTTCCAGGTACGCTCGAGTTTTCATGGGGAGAAAGGGGGTCTACAAAAGATGTCTACAAAAATATATAACCGTGTTTATATATACCATTGTTCATGTACATTCAGTATCGGAGAACTTACAAAAGAAAAAACAAAGGAGGAGAAACAATGAGGAAGAAAATGACATAGACGACGGACGTTGTTCTCCAAGTTCTAGAAATAGCTGGAAACTTTTCGAGCCATATATATATCTTCAATACTCTTTTTTTTTCGACGTTTTTCTGTACCCTTGGCAGAAGATGAAATGCTTTGTACAATAAACCTTAAAATCGATATATCGTTACAATTAGGTATACAAGTGTATCGCACGTAATCTTGCATTTTTTTTTCTTGTGTTCTCTTTATTTATTTTCCTTTTTTTTTTTGGTAGTGAGTAGTGAGTAACGGTGCCTGCATTGTTACTTATAGCGGTATTTTGTACACACATTGCTCGCAGAGTACTCTCTCTCTCTCTCTCTTTCTTTCTTTCTCTCTCGCTCTCTCTCCCCATTGCTGCTGCAGTCGCTGGCTGTCTCGATTTTGTCACTTTTAGCATGTCCAGTCTAGCGCACACATCATGTATCAAATATTTGAGTACATATTGAGCACACTAACTGGCGTCTGATTTCTGCAATCATATTACAGTAATGCCACTTGAAACGAAACGTAAATGCATCGGTAAAGTTTTTTTTTTTTTCATGTTGTATTAATGTTTGTTTTTGGTACTTCGTCTCAGAAATATTGCGAATCGGTTATGTCACAGGCATTGGGAGGGTATCGCGTTTCAGGGGATCGCTCGAATTGCGAGAGATTTCGAGAGATGCACTAATCGGCGAAAGGATGAATACGCCTTGCGAATTTTCGATCGGAGAAGTTGTAGATCGCGGCCAAGAAAGCACAAACAAAGTCAAAGCAGCTTTTTTTCTTTATTTCCTACTCTCTAGTATTTTTTCAAAACCAATTAGAGAACTTTGATGGTTGTCTTTTTTTTGCGATTATTTAGTACCCTTTATTAATTTTTTTTTACTTATTAGGGGACACAATGTTGAAATTTGCATCGTTGGAATACACTAAGAATTATTTTTTGAATTATTTCTTCATTTTCTTCATCGCTCAACATCTTATTCTGCGAATTTGAATGGTATTGAAGTTCCCATCGTTGGTATGCAACGAAACAATTTTTTTTTTTAGTGCTGCCGTATTTTTGTTGCCCGTTTAGGCTGCGAAAATCACTGAAACATTTTTAAGCAGCGTCGTTATTAAAAATTTATAACCATAACTGCTAAAAAAAAAAGATTTTAGATAATAATAAAAAATAAAGAAATTAAGAAACCAAGACATTTCGTTTCGAAAATCACTGAAACATTTTTAAGCAGCATCCTTATTGAAAATTTATAACCAGATCTGCTAATAAAAACAATTCAGATAACAATAAAAATGAAGAAATGTAAAAAATTTTCGTCGCGTTTCAACGATGCAAATTTCAGTATCATGAATTTGACCTGTAGATTTCTAACGAGGATCCTAAAAAACGTTTTAGTGATTTTTGCAGCCGAAATTTGCAAAAGAGGGTTCGGGCTACTAAACTTAAGTTGCGTTCCAACCATAGACATTTCAACACCATTTAGGAGACCTTCAGCATGGTTGTGTTATTTTTTAATTTTCTTAGTCTCAGAAATCCGCGCGCCGTTTTTATGACAATGGAAATTTTCCCTTGGAGGAACTCGAAAAAGTGGAGATTTGGCTCCAATGTGCGCTTGACAAATTTCTTTTCATTATTTTTATCCGCAAGATTGTCCAGCCTTTCGTAAAGTAGTGCATTTTTCGAAAATGATCTGTAACTCGAATCCTGGGGTTCAAAATAAAATATCTAGAGGGAAAAAAGCTCGATGAAAAAAAAAATTAAACAGAGTAAAGTGTAAAAAAAAAACATATTTCAGACGAATTATATATATGATTTCTTCTAGACGAACAACCGCGAAATGACCAAACCCTTCGTCGGTAATGTATCTTTCGGATACGCGCGCTCTTTTTAGATATTCACTCAACACGTTAGCGAAAAATTCGATAGATCATCAACGGTAAGTCATGCAAGGTTAATTAATGAACCAAAAAAAAAGAACGAAAAAAAGGACATTCATTCCCACGTATGAAACACAACAACCCGTTTCCTCGGCTAATGTAAATTTTGCCGCAGCGGCAAACCAAGTATGGAAGAACAATAAAATTCCAATGAAACACGTCGAGCAGCTGCATAAACTTTATTAAATAATTCAAGGTCGATATTAATTTATATCATCGTAAAGTGACTCTCTCGTTTTCTTTTCAATCACGTATATACATGACACGTAACTATCGACCTCTGTGAAAGTTGGCACAATTAGTTACTTAACAATTCGTTTTATTCTTTGTGTGTGTATGTGTGTATTTTGAGTTTTTTTTTTTTTCATTCGCACTACACAGAGCTATAACGAGATATTTTTAATTACACATTTAGGGTAGTTTTACTCCTTGGTATGTATGTAAAAAATAGTTTCCACGTCGCTCGCAAGTCCCTCCCTTTATTTTCTTTTTTCCTCCCTCTCTTCTTAGGTCTGATCCAACGTCGAAGAGTCGTCGTCGACTTTCGTCATCCTCTAAAATCATTCGTTCCCAATGAAATCTCGTTTATTGCCAAACGATCAAAATGCTGATTTGTTTCTCAAACTAGTGCTATTCGTTCTATTTTTTAGTTGCGAAAGAAAGGGCGTCGTGAAGTACGAGGGTGCCAGAGACGAGGACTTTGAAATTTTCGCAACACTCCCGAGCGATCGGTGGAACAAAAGTGCTCCTCTCGCGACAAATCGCGAGCCTATAAGATTTTCCATGCTTTCGAAGTTTGCATTCTTGGAATGCAATGAAAATTCTGTTTCGTATTTTTATTTCCTCCTTTTCGTTATTTCGAGGAATTATTTTTTTATTCTTTTTTGTTTCAATTTAGAAAAAATTTCGAAGCTAAGAACAGTCAAAAGAAATTTGAGTAAATGAAAAATCATCAATTTTGTTGTATTCCAACTATGCAAAATTTCAACATCGTAATTTTCCTTCGTACAAAGAAACGAGAGAGAATAAAAATAACGTAAAATTAGTTTGCTCCTGTCATTTTTCTCTTGCTCTCGCGCGTTCGTTCGGTCGGTTACGAAAAGATGGATTTTTCCCCCCTCTTTTTATAAGTTCGGAGTAACGAGGAATCTGGAATGGACTTTATTCGCGTTTGTATAATTACCGCGATGTTAAGGCGAAGTGAAAGCCACGCGGTAGGTGAAAATCCCGTCGCGTATTTTTTCCCGAGTCGACTGACAGCTCGGAAAAATAAAAGTCTGTTTTTGCAATGGGCGCTAAATGAGGCTACTTTTTTTGGAAAATGTCAGTCGTTTTGGAAAAAACGAGGATAAGGATTTTCGACTATCTTCTCTCGCAGTCCTATACGTAACGTGGTGAATCTTCCACTTCCCCTTAATTATTCTTCATATTTTCGAAAACAATAAACAAACGTAATGGTCCCACAAATGAAGTTCCAAACCAGACCTCTCATCGCGTTTCCCATTTTCTATTTTTCTTTTCTTTTCTATCGGAAATAACGTACAATGTGCAAAAATTCGTTGAAGCGAATACCGAAGGGGATTGCGATTGTGCATTCGGTTTTTGGAAGCTCGTCGCGGATTCGAAGCATCGAGTGACTCAATTAGGCATGTGAATTTTTTTTTCTTCCAATAATCACTCGTCTAACTCTCGAAATTCCGGGATCGATATCACGCTGAGAAAAATCTACGAATTGGGAAATGTGTGGTTTTCATTTTTTTTTACAAAAATATACGTGACTATGGAGGAAAATCGACGAAATATTCCGAGCGGGGCGGAAAGATCGCAAGTCTTTATTATTCCGTTCGATCATACTACTGCGTATCCTTTTCTCAGCGTGCTCGGAGACATTAAGGGGTTACGTGGGTTTGAAAATTTCAAAAAATCCATTTTTTTAAATTTTATTATTTAATAGTACAATGCCTAGAATATTCTCCCAAAGTTTTGAGTCAATCGGAGTAAAAGTATAGGAGAGCGAGCCTTTGGGAATTCCCCCCGTTGGGAAAGACCGGCCGGGAGCGACGCAGGTATATCGCATTATTCTCAAAACACTATTTTCGAAGTCGCTGGACACGATTTCTGAAAAACGAATTCACCGATCTTATTGAAATTTTGCACTTCTTCAAAATAGCATTGACTAGTGATTGAACGAGAGTTTTTTTATTACAACTAATTTTACAAGGCTACACGTAGTGTAAATTGTACCAAAAATTGAACTATTTTGCATACAACTCTGCCAAAAATTCAAATTTCAATTTTTTTTAAAAACCTTTGTTCAATTACGAGCTATACTTATCTACTAACAGAAAAAAATCGGTTTTTTAATTTCAGACAAAGCTATCATGAGTTATCTTGACCACCACGAGGAATTTCCCAAATTTTTTGATAAAATTTTTGAAAAGTATTGTTGAAATGTTTTATGTGCTTTGACTAAAATAATTGATATATCATATTTTAAAAAAATAAAGAAAACATGAATTTTTTTGGCTTCGAAACCCACGTAACTCCTTAACGCGGTGCTGCGACATATCAAGCGTAGGAAGAATGCCAAGCGAGAAATGAACGATTAAGAAAAAAAGGATAAAACAGAGAGAAGAAATAATCGCGAATGACTTTGATACAATACATAAGGCGCGTGTGTTCCCATGAAATTAGATTTTAATTATGTATATTATATACAACAACATAGGTAAATATTATAGTGTGAATAATTTTATAAGTAAATATTATAATAACATACACAAAATATTCATGATATATAATCCTGTTGAATTCGAGTTACACTAGAATTTCAATATTGTTTCCATATTTTCTTTTTTCCATTATTTCGCATCGAGAAATCCAGCAGGTCCCAACGTTTCATTATCAATATTTGTTATTTATTTTATTATTATTACAGATAACATCAGCAACACTTGCCTATGTACACGTACGAAAATTGATGAATTTCGTCAGCGTAGAAATCGTATTTCTACCGTAAAAATGTCACTCGTTCAATTGCGATTGTTTTTCATGCAGCCGCCGCGAATGAGGATCGTAGCCAAGACCTGACGATTTCTCCATAGAAATATTCGATAGTGAACTCGATCACATCAAGTGATTCTTCTAAATTAATTTTCATCCCCATTTTATTTATATTCTCGTGGATTTTTGTCTGAAAATGCTTTGCTGGTACTTGCTTAAATAGTTAGCCTTCGTATTGTGCGAATTTTCATGCCCGAGATTATTCGTGACAATTGGATTGTGAATTCTTTTTAGCTGATACATTTTTTTCCCCTCAGTCACTCGGCTCGGGTTTATTATTCAAAAGTGTCCCGTGACTCGCGTTGCGAGACTCCAAGGACAGTACAACGGATACAGAGGCTCACTATCCGAGAGACGAAATCGTCGCTTAGCAAAACAATTTCAGGTACACAAATTTACAAAAATCCTCCGGATTGCTCTGAGCTCGTTTTTTTTTGTTTTGGTTCAATTTCTTTCTATGCCTCGTATCCAAGGGAAACTCGTTCGAATACGATTAGGATTTTGTATTTTTTTGTTGTTGTTGTTCCTGGTTATGTGGAAAGAATTGCGTTAGGCGATCAACATCTGTTATTAAGCGGATCCAATCAAGGACTCGTCTGTCCCAATGTCAGAGGTCTCACGTTATCCGAAGCGATCTGCGAGGATCTAAGGAAAGGGCTTTTTCAAGGATCAGGTAACAAGTTTTCTCCCATGCTTCCTCTTTCCCCGCACATTTTTCGTTCAACCAAACATATTTTTTAAGCTATTTCGCAATGACTTGTATTATGACTGAGCGTCGATCGAAATTTCCAGCAAGTCGAAGCAATTTTTCACGAACGGGAAAGAGATTAAAAAAAAAAAGAACATCAGACACTGTCTCTGATGCAACTTACGGAGATTTATCTCTCTCTCTCGTACCTACAACAGTGGCGAGCATAAAGAACGCATCGTGCTATCGAGTTTCCTAATTTATACAGAATTCTTCGACTCGTTACGGTCGTGGACGGTGAAAAAATGCTTCGTATGATCTCTAACGATTCGGTGGTGTCTGTGTACATGTGTGTGTGTACAACTTTGCAGCATGCGCGAGTAAAAATCTAAAGCGATGACGTACAAAATAGTGTGTTTTTTTTCCCAACCGGAAGTTTCGAGGGGATTACAATAATTCGTATTTTTATCGCAAGAGACGAGTGAAACTTCGCGAATGACGTTTCGACGAACGAAAAAATTCAACGAATTATGCGCTCTACGTGTGTGCTTTTTTTTAAACTTCTAGTGGCTTTGTTCCTCCACATTTTCACCAGTGTATCTCGCGCAATGTACAATCGTTTTTGTTTTCTGTTTCGTGCCTAGGCTAGAGCCGAAGTTCTCCACGTATAATGGACAGTCTCATTAAGGAAGCTTCATAGTCCGTTGAGTGCAACCGAAACAAAAAAATTCTCGCTATTCCGAATGCTGGGAAAGAGCTTTACGCGGACGCGGAGTTTGAAGAGAAATAAAATGAAAGCCTCACAGAGCAAATAAATTCGGCAATTCCGGTTCAACGAACCTCCGAACTTTCAGGCATCTCCAATCCAATGAGAGCAATTGGAATTGGACATTTGTTCCCGTGCGTTCGCGAAAAAGCTCTCCCGTACGAAGCAGCCGATGAAAAATACTTAACACTTTATTTCTCGCTAACGAATAACGGGCTTTGTAAACGAGGATATTTATTTGATTAAAAAAATGAAGAAGCCTCGGCAATTGGAACGAAGCTGCGAACAAGCAGCCTCAAAAATATCTTTTCCCTCACATCTCTGAATTTTAGTTTTTTTTTTGTTTAAATACCATCGCTTTAAATTTTACACGTGTCGGGAGGAAAGTTGGACGAATATGTGCGAATGGAAAGAACACCCGATCGAGCGTGGTCTTCGTTGAGAAGCAAACTGCTCGTTTTTGTCTTCGGCCAACATGGATAGAAAGCTGCCTCAATGTGAGCATCGAATTTTCAAGTTCGGTTTGTTTATTTCTTTTTTTTTTTTTAATTCACCGACGTTAACATTGATCAGACAGATGGCCTCTGAATCCTCTACTCTTATGGCCTTGAAGTTTGCATAGTTTGAACGCAATAAAAATATGATGTTGAAGTTTCCATCGTTCGAATGCAACGAAAATTAATTCTTTTTAATTGTTCTATTTTTGGTTGGTCGTTTACGCTGTAAAAAAAAACTGAAAGGTTTCTACGTATTTTTATTAGACATTCGGGACCCCAATTTGCAAAAAAAAGGCTTTTGATGATAAAAATAGAGAAATGAAGAAAGGAACGAAAAAATTGTTGGATTCCAACGACGCAAACTTCAACGTCGCATGAAAATATGGTGCTGAAGTTTGCATCGTTGGAATGCGACGAAAATTCTTTTTGGTTTTTTTTATTTGCATCTAAATTTTTTAATTTTGTATACGTATGTATGAAATTTCCCTCGTTGGAATGCAAAGACAATGCTTCTTTATATTCTTCAATTCTTTATCTTTATTAGTATCTAAAATCGTTTTTTATTTTTTCATTTTTAATAAGGATCCTTGGAAGTGTTTCAAAAATTACCGTATTTCGAATGTGTCAAAGAAAAATCGACAATACGAAGAACATATTCATTGCAGTCCAACGATAACAAATCAGACGAAAATTATTCGTATTCAAAATCTTGTTTTCTCATTTTTAATAAGGACCCTTGAAAGTGTTTCAGAAATTTTCGTAATCCGAATGTGCCAAAAAAAATCGAATATATGAAATTTGCATCGTTGGAATGCAAAGAAAATGCTTCTTTATATTTATTAGTATCTAAAATCTTTTTTTATTTCTATTTTTAATAAGGATCCTTGGAAGTGTTTCAAAAATTTTCGTAGTCCGAATGTGCCAAAGAAAAATCGGCAATACGAAGAAAATATATTTTCATTGCAGTCCACCGATACAAACTTCCATGCCATATGGAAATTATTATCATTTTTTTAAATTTATTCTCGTCCAAAATATTTGTTCGCAGATTTATGCCGTAGAACTTGGAGAAATTCCTGAAAAAAAAACGTTCAACCCTCGTAGCCTAAACCGCCAAAAAATTTGAGTAACAAAAAAAAAAAACGTTTTTTCGTTGCGTTCCAACAATGCAAACTTCAACGCCATCAACTCTTTACAATTATCGTTGAATAATTTGGAAACGGTAGTTACCATAATCTCTAAGGAAAAAGTAGAACAGGAAGTACATTACTCAAGAGTGGTATGATAATATGCTTTGGTATGCGCGTGTTAAACGGTCTCGAAGGACGCGTACTAGGATGAAAACAACAAGAAAAAAAGAACAATCTTAAAGAGCTATCGAAAGATCTGATTCGTGGACCATACGAAGGGAAACGATTGTATTCCTCCTTTATTTTTCTCTTTCTTCTTTTAACGGTAATTATGCCGAGGAATCGAGATCATTGTAATACTTGATTCAAGTCATACGAATGTGTGACGCGAGACGAAATCCTCCATTCTCTCCTAGTTTCTTCCGCTTTTCTTCTCTCACGTGTATTCTTTTCCCTTCATTCTCCCGCTCCTCTTTATTGACTATTCTGTTTGTATCCGGTGTGAGCAACGAGATAACCGATCAAACACCTCTCGAGAAAACTTCTCGTAATTCCTACGCGAACTTACTGGTACAACGCTCTTTCCCCGAAGAAAAAAAAATCCGTTACAGACATCTGTGGAAACAGTATTTATATGTACAGGACTCGCTAAGTCTAATGTTTTTAATTGTAGTTGATCTGTTTTTTCAACGCTCCGAAAGAGAGAGAGAGAGAGAGAGAGAGAGAGAGGTAGGAGTCGGGGATAAAGAGAGAGAGGGGAAGATACAGAGAAAAATAAAACTTCTTTTTTACTCCTACAATTTACAGGTTTGATATACAGCACGATCAAAAGTTTTCGATCCCTTTGCATAATCGCTAAATTTTCATTCTCTTTGGATATTGGCAAAATTATGTTGCGAATAATATAATTAATTTTATTTCTTATTTTACAAAGATACTATATAGCTTTATAAAATGAATTACATTATTCTAATGTAATTTTGCAATTATCCAGTGATCGAAAACTTTGCAAGTGTCCAACGCGATCAAAACCTTTTCTTACATACGCATATATTTTCTTTTTCAGAAGAATCGAAAAAACTGACCACATACAAATACAATTTCCGAGCTCAAGTCCGCTAGAACTACAAAAATATATAATTCTTATACATCGTATAATATTATGCATTACTGTAGTCGACACAGCAAACGGGGCTTCCCCACGAAATATTTCACTACGCTTAACGTATTCTCGCTGTTTTTTTTTGCTTTCTTTTTCTTCATCGTTCAAATGCAAATGTAGACAACGCAATATATATATATATATATATATATATATATATATATATATATATATATATATATATATATATATATATATATATATATCTTCCATTCGTACCTCCAACGTTGTCTGGCTCGTTTTGCAAGATAAAAATCACTTCGCTCCTTTTTTCTCCCGGACAAAAAACGACCGAAGAACGTAGCAATGCCAATGCCAATGATGAGGAAACGAGAAAGAAAACCCCTTTTGATAAGTACATCGTACGCTCGGTATTTAGACTATTCTCTCACGCAGAGTTGAATACGCGACCAGCCGAACATAGTAACCCGTAATTTCATGTACGATATATATATATTATATATATATACATATATGTATACATGTGTGTCGAAATAATAACTGCAAAAATAGCTTTTTTTGACATGTCCGCGTCATGTACATATGTGTACACAATTTTCGTTATTTTTGCTTTCAACTTTAGACCCTACGAGAACAGTGTGACAAAATTGTCCTAGGACGAGCGATTACATGAGCGTGTGTGTACATATATAAGTATGTACAGGCGTATAGCGTATACACACACAGAACTATATTTGTGAGCCTTCATGTAAATTTTTCCTGTTCACTTCCGGTTACTCCATTAAAGCAGCTAATACACCCAACACGTTCCCCCGCCCCATTGATAACGACAATATCAATTGTTTCGTCATCTCGTGGATGTAGGGAAAATTCAATATGTGTGTACGTGTGTACGCATGTGTGTATAACAAACTGCAATAGTAATTGTGATTTTCCGGCTATCATCGATATTCAATTTTTCGTCCATGCATCGTTCATCAGCAGCAGTTACGGCCAAACGGTTTAATTTACTCACGTTAACTACACGGTAACTACAGCACACCTGCAGCTTATTTTATCGTATATGACGATGACGTTTGCATCGTTGGAATGCAACGAAAACTCGTTCTTTCTAATTGCTCAATTTCTATGCCGTTTCAGCTGCCAAAATCGCTCGAACGTTCCTACATATTCTCGTTAGAAATTCACGACTATAATTTGCAAAAATGGCTTTGGGTAATGCTAAAAATAAAGAAATTTGAACAAAAAATATCGTTGCATTCCAACGAAGCAAATGTCAACGTCACAATTATATATATCAATAAATAAATGTTCTCCCCTTACGGATATCATTCCCAAAAAGCGTTTCGATTTTTCGTGAGGATGGAGCGTTGAAAATTCATGGAAATTTCCCTTGTCATCCGCAATTGTATCTGCTGCTAAAGAATATATTTTGCGGACGGTAACGGCGATGGAAAGCGTTACGTTCGAGAGAAAAATGCAAAAAAGAAAAGGAGAAGCTCGACACGTCGTTCTGCGGACGAGGCTCATAAATCGAAAAGGCAAATGAACTCCAATGATAATGTACGCCTTATCGATATATGTGTATACGCACACACACACACACACGCGCGCACACATGCACACACAGGCGCGCGCTGACACACACACACACACGCGTTATTTGATTAGTTTGATAATGAAGAGTGGACTCAACTTTGAATCCTCTTTGTTCATCGACTCTTCGATTCTCTTCTTTTCCTTTCCCAAGTTAAATCTAAGCTCGAATGTTTTGGATTTTGTACAATTTTTTCACTCGAACATTCGATTATCCACAATGCATTGTGATTTCGATTCTTAAATCCCTTATGAGTTAATCTTAATGGTAAAATTTACCCCCCGTCCCTCCCTTGACCTGTGACTCCTAATAATGATACAAGGGCCCTTTTCCTCTCGGGAACATTGCTCAAAATTCCTCGTTTCATTTTTGTGTGTTTTTGGCAGACGTGATTTCACATCAACCGTTGTATTTAGCGACGCCGTGTTGTACTTTGTCTTTGTTACTCGAGGGGACAAGGGTTCAAGCAAATTTGCCCCTTTATTTCTCGCCCTCTCTCTCTCGCGCGCGCGGTCTGTAACGCAATTGTTCTGCTACCGCTCTCCTCGCCTCTCTGTAAAGTCTGCGTAAACGAGCACGGACGACGGTCCGTGCAACGTCCGTCTGATTTGTGCAATGATTGACGTTGTACATTTGATGTGATTGAGAAGAAGTCGGCGTTAGCTAAATTGAAGGGTAATCGTATCTAAGACTTACGCTGTCTGCTCTGCTGGGACATACTTCTCGAAACACTTGTTCAATGAGTGGTTGCCTGGAAAAGAGATCGTATCGATGAAGTCAGCATTGGACGCGAATGATAAATGAAATAATCGGTCAGTGAACATGAGCGGATATGTCGAAACGGGACTGCACTCGGAAATTTGGTGGATATTTTTGTTGTTGATGATTTTTGTAGGATTCTTTAAGGGGTCTTCTCACTTTAGACAATATAAAAAGGATATTTTCATGCATTTTTTTTCATAGGTTTATATTATAGATATTGATATAAAAGTTGTTACACTTAACAAATACATTAAACATTTTTTTTTTAATTTAAGTCACTATAGACGAAAATGGTAGTTAAAAAAATGTTCTAAAAAACGGTAAGTCTACGCTGTTAATGAAATGTCGGAGATGGATCATCCGGAACAAAAAAAATCAAACGGTTCTAGATTCACTATGTTAATGGCTACAGCGCATATCATACGATTTTTTATATATGCACAAATAACAAAATGGCGGACATTTTTCGAAACAAAAAAAAACGTGTTTTTTCACCGTTTTTGGAAAAAAAAATAGTAAATATCAAAATTTAAAAAAATCCTTGATTTGCGCTATAGCTATAGTTGTGAAGAATGGGTGGTTAAAATTTCATAAGGATCGGTTCAGTAGTTTCGAAGATTTTATCAACAAGCCGTCGAAAAACGTTGTTTCGAGGAAAACGCGTTTAAGGGGCTATACCAGTGTGACACCTTAAAAAAATCGATTTTTTTTTTTTCATTTTCGACAGTTACACTTTCAAGAATATGAGATGAGATTTTTATACTTTCAAGAATATTAAATGAAATGTTTCTAATTTGCCGACATTGTAACTCAAAGAGCAATTATCCGATTGACTTGAAATTTGAGCTTAGTACTCTTGAATATACTTACTCTACAATGACGTAGGATATTTTTGATTGGATGAAAATTGACGATTTGGCATTGAAAAAAAACGACCATTTTATAGGCGAGAAAACAGATTTTTTTTCATAACTACGCCATTTCGTTAGATTTTGATATTTTTCGAAAATCCTACGTCATTGTACAGGAAATACCTTCTAGTTTAACATTTTTTCCTTTTTCGGTTTCAGCTACTCAATCGGCCGGAACCATGTCAGCAGTGGAGGAACTTTTTTTTTACGCCTCCGAAGGCAGCGCACAAGTCGCTTGGATCTCAATATTTTTCTATGAAAAAATTATGCAATATAGGCCAAATATAGCCAAATATATTCTTAATTTTCCGAAACATTCAAATGAGTACTTTTCTTCAAAAAAATTCTCGAAAATCACCCAAATTTCCAGCATTCACACTGGTATAGCCCCTTAAAGTTTGTTTGGGTTACATAAATACATATAAAATGTTTTTTTAAATGTATTTCGAAAGTGTATCAACTTTTATGTTCAAGTGTAACAACTTTTATATGAATATCTATAATATAAACCTATGAAAAAAATTCATGAAAATAGCCTTTTTTTGCGTCTGAAGTGAGAAGACCCCTTAAATGATATAATGATCAGTAGTGTGGGAGGGTTAGCCCGATAAACGTTGACACACTTATTGTACGGTAATAATAGTGCTCCTGGGACAGCTATTGTACAGTATTAGTGGCAAATCGAACGAACCCAAAGAAAACCAATCCAACAATTTGCGTACATTTATTCTGGACTCGTAGTAGTACCAGTTTGGTTGGATTTCTTGGGCTTTCTCATCTAGAATATTAATTTTTATATCGTTTCATACATTTGTGTGGGGCCGGGTTGAAATTCCGAACTTTGAATGCTCCGACGGTTTGAGATTCCTAATTTTGATGTTCCGAAATTACAAGTTTCGTGAAGATCATGCCAGCGAAAGTCTACACAGTTGACTGTAAATGATATAGAACGTATAACATTGTCTAGACAAATTTCAAAATCGACGTAGAATCACTTCTTAATAACGAAAAAATTCTTTAATTAATTCGTCGATTTATGGAAAGTTTTGAAACTTTTGAAACTTCAATAGCCGAATTAATTTGACGATGTTCAGATTTTCGAAGTATTGGTCTTTCGGGTCAAAATCGTTCGGAGTTTTGATCTTTCGGGGTAGTATTCTTTCGAAGTTTTGAGAGTTCTGATCGTTCAAAGTTCGGAATTTCAACCCGGCCCCATTGTTGTATCATTCGAAAAATGTTATAGCGTTTGATTAATTTTCATATTATTTTATCGGTTTTTTTATTTAATGTTATCAATGTTTATAAAATTTTATAAATTTTGCTAGGAATTTATACATTTTTATACCATTTTGTACATTTCTTTTATCAAACGTTTTTCGCCCTCAAATTTTTATATCATTCTATTTTTATAGAGTTTCATCAAATATCATTTTATACATTTTTATGTCAAATGTTTTTTACCCTCGATCTTTTATATCATTTTATACATTCTGCTTGCATTTTACGAAATTTTGTATAATTTTATCCATTTTTATATCGAATGTTTTTTACCTTCGATTTTTTATATCATTTTATACATTTTGCTAGCATTTTACGAATTTTTGTATAATTTTATCCATTTTTATAATATTTTATACATTTTATATCGAATGTCTTGTACCCTCGAATTTTTATATTATTTTATAAATTTTGCAAGCATTTTATCAATTACTCTGTATTTTTATAAATTTCTATACCATTTTACCAATCCTTATAGCATTTTATGAACTTTGCTAGAATTTTACCAATTTTTATATTATTTTCATACATTTCTATAGCATTTTACCAATTTTCATATGATTTTATACATTTTTATATCAAGTGTTTTTTACCCTCGAACTTTTGTATCTTTTTATACATTTTAATAGCATTTTATCAATTTCATCATTATATACATTTTTACACAAAACGTTTTTTACCCTCGAATTTGTATATTATTTTATAAACGTTCATAGGACTTTATAAATTTTCATATTATTCCCCAAATTTCTACGTCAAACGTTTTTTCCCCTCAACATTTGACCCTCGAGCAGAGGTAAAAATAACGCTTGAGAATAGGAAGTGGCGGAAATTTGGGCGTTAAAGGTCTCTCACGGTCGTGCGTTCGATCAAACAACCGTATATATCGAGCGAGTTAAAGTCTAATTATGTATGTTGGAATCAAGCCAAGTTTTAATAGACTGTCGGAGGAGTCTTTGTGTTCAAAACACGGGGGGCGATTTCGGGGATGGTTTAACCTTCGCGGCCAAAAATTCATTGCGTAAACGGTTCGAAAAGATCCGGGAGAGCGCGATTTGCAGCTAAATTTTCCTCGGTATTAACCGATGCGATTTTCTCCGTTCAACGGATAATACGACGTTGTGTCCGAGCGCGCGATTCGTGATTTCCTCACAGTCCATACCGGCTCGTTCTCTCCGTGGAATTTACGCGAGAGAAGGTAAATAAATAGAGCAGCGATGGAAGTGACGTTGCGATAAGAAAAAAAAAAAAAAAAAAAAAAAAAAAAAAAAAAAAAAAAAAAAAAAAAAAAAAAAAAAAACAAGATGCAAACGATCTTTGTGAACGGTACGGCAATAAAGTGACTTCTTTTTGCGCGTTTTTTTTCATTGATCCTCCGTCCTCCACGAATGCGCGCGACCGAAAGAAAAAAAAAACCGAAAAAGTCTTACTTCGCAAGTAGGCCACCACCTGGGGGCAGATTCGGTAGCTCTTGGTCCGCAAGAAGCTGGAACAGTTGAAGATAATTGAACCCCGCGTCGCCCTCCTGCTGTGCGACGATTTCTGTTGGGAAAAAAGCAAACATAACGTAAAGTTAATTTTCCTCATCCGTTCCTACAATGTTTCATATACGTGCTAAACTCGAAAGAAAGAAAGAAATCGAGCGAAATAGAAAGAGTGAAAAAAGATACATCGCAATGTTCAGACGTGATCGCGGGTGTTACGTGTTAATAATAATTCATAGTGACAGAGTGTATCGAAAGAAGAAAAAGAAAAATGACAAAGCAAATATTGTACAAAGGAAACGATATTTCGCCTTGGAGACAAATCTTATCGGAGCGATAAACTATTCCGGATTGGAAATTTGATTGTTGATTGTGGTCGGGCGTTGATGGTGGATAGGGCGAGGAGTTGGGAGTCGTAATCAACGGGCCTAAGTTGTTCTATAGTAATTAGTATGCAGTGATAAGATTTTCAAGTGCCTTTTACGAGTCTATCGTACGTCTGGTCATCTTCGCCAAACAAGACATCCTTTCCCGATGCATTGTTCACTATAGACCTCGGACTTTGAGCGTGAATAAGAAATAATGTAACAACGATCGTAATTCCAAAGTTTCGAAATAAATACGTACGACAGGTTACGATGGTCTACCATCGATGTGTTTGTACAGAGGCATGCAGCTACTTTCGGAATTCGTAACACGTCGCAAACTTTTACTCGCACTACATTTCTTATGGAAATATGTAACTTGCAAGGGCGCGCAAAGTGACTCGTCGGGCGGCTACGAGCAACGAAAAAAAAAAAAAAAAAAAAAAAAAAACAAGTTGGCCCCGCTTGTTTCAATTGGCAATGAGCCAAACACGACTAATTGGTCCACCTGTGGAATTGTCTGCACTCGAACGTGTTTTCTTCGATTTCTCCTTACTTTTTCGTTGTTTTTCATCCCTTTTGTTCTTTAGTTCATCGCCAATACGAGAAAATATCTTCGAGCGAATAACGGCAATCGCACAATGAATCTCCATAAGAAATGCATTGCCGTTACACTACTGAGAAGAGGTTACAATATAAGAGGGTATAATTGCGAGATAAGAAAAAAAATTCCAGTGTGTTGTAAACAAGTTTGCACCTACCTGTGGCGCCTTCTAAACTATTTTTTCCCTTTTCCCTTTTACTTTTTACTACACGGATCAACGGTTTGTTCTTTATTTTCTTTTTACTCTCGACTAGTTGCTACATTGCTCTTTTTTTTTGCTTCTACTCCGAGGTTACGACAACTCCAATGGTGGACCTATTAACATTTTTTTTTTAATCATCAATCTTTCTACTACCCCGAGTCGTACTTTATGCGAAAGAAAGAAACGAATAATGAGAATGAAGATGGATAATTAGCGCCCAGAATATCGGATGAAAGAATTTATTGCAAATATTTTATGAACAATCCACTATTATATTGACTTCGTGTATGTCTTCTAAGTTTGTACTAATGTTTCTTATTTCATTAACTATACGTATATATATCTTATAGCGGTAAAATGTGTAACGTTCGGAGCTCCGAACCGACCGACGCGTCGACGATATGACAATATTTCTTCGATTTTTTATGATTACGGTTCGATTCGTTTCACGAATCGAAGATTTTAATTAATACTTCCCAAACGTTGGCACTATACACGAAGTGGCGAAAACGTGAGAGTTTTTTTGGCCACATCTCGAGCACAGGCTCACCTCGACTATTTGCATAATCTTAAGGGGTTAGGCTACTATGAAAAAGACGAACAATCGCTCGTCCCTTGAGGCAACTCGAATTGAAGAGGAACGTCCAACGTATGGTGCAGAAATCGCAGATTGAAGAAAAAATATTTACAACGATAGCACCGCTAGTAAAAATTCAAACGCGTTTTTCTCGGAAATATGTTTTTCAAAACGGTGTACATGATTTCGCGACATCTAATGAACGGATTGACTTGAAATTTGGTACACTTATTCGGTGTTATAGCAGTTTAGTCTTGACCGATGTTTTTCTTCTTAACTTTTTTTAAATTAGTTATTAAGGGGTCTTCTCACTTTGGAGGCTAAAAAAAGGATATTTTCATGAATTTTTTTGATAGGTTTATATTATAGATATTGATATGAAAGTTGTTGCATTTAATAAATACACTTTCGAAATACATAAAATAAAAATAAAATGTATTTATGTAACCCAAACAAACTTTAAACGCGTTTTTCTCGAAACAACGTTTTTCGACGGCTTGTTGATCAAATCTTCGAAACTACTGAACCGATCCTTATGAAATTTTAACCACATATTCTTCACAACTATAGCTATAGCGCAAATCTTAATAAATTCTTAATAAAAATTTTAATATTCACTCATCTTTTTGCCGAAAAACGGCGAAAAAACACGTTTTTTTTTCGAAAAATGTCCGCCCATTTGTCATTTTTGCAAATATAAAAAATCGTATGATATGTGCTACAGCTATTAACATACTGAATCTAAAACCGTTTGATTTTTTTGTTTCAGATGATCCATCTCCGAGATTACATCAACAGCGCAGAACTACAATTTTTTAAGGACATTTTTTTAACTACCATTTTCGTCTATAAATAGTGACCTAAATGAATAATTTTTTTTTAATGTATTTCAAAAGTGTATTCATCAAGTGTAACAGCTTTTATATCAATATCTATAATATAAACCTATTTTTTTTAATCATGAAAATAGGCTTTTTTTAGCGTCTAAAGTGAGAAGACCCCTTAATAATAATAGGGTTGTTACGCATTATTGACTCAGAAATTTCCCTGACTTATCCAGGGTTTCTATACAGGTTTTGCAAATTACCCAGATGAGGGTAAAATAAAGAACACTTTGTTTTCATAAAATATTTATATATTTAAGTCAAAGACCACAAGTTAAGCTTCGTTTCAACCGTACTAATATTCGTAAACGTTACAAACTATACGGGAAAAATTATATACGTAGATCATTGAATCATTCTTGTGAAAAAAAAAACGTAACACTTTTTAACCGACTTAAAAAAACAAAGGAAATTCTCAATTCGATCCTTCTATTGAAAAATGATGTTGAACTGGATGACATAATTTTTTTTAAGATCAAATATATGGAAGTGTTAAAAATTGAAATAAAATTTAAAAAACTGAAATTCGAAAAATAAGTTAAACATTGTAAAGTAAAAGAAATACATTAAAAGCATATACAGAACCTGTTCTGTATTATTAACAGAAGTTTTTACGCCGGTAACAACAAATAATATAAAACTCGGTCAAGTCTTAACCAATATTATCTATTTTAAGAAAAAAAATCTTATTTTTTGTTTCAGATCAACCATATGGCGAAAATCGAGTACACCGTTGAGTCCCTCACGTTTAAAGGTCCTCAACGAGATTGTTTAAAACTTTTTAATTTATTAGTATTCTTCAATGAAATTTGGCACACAACTTTGTTAATGTACATACAAATAAATGTCCAAACGATTTAACAATCATCTCACTTATTTCATCAAAATTAATTAATTTGAATAATCCTCATTTTCGCGTCGTCACAGTAGCCTCACCCCTTAACTTTATATGTACATATATATGTATATACACATATATATGACATTCTGCTTTTATGGATAACCAAAAGCCAATTCTATCAGAGCTCCCGCACGCACGATTGTTTGGCACGTTATAAAAAAAAAAAAACTTTTCCTTAATCAGAGAACCAGCTCTGTTGAAACACAAATACATTTATAGGGAAAAGCACAAAAACGACACATAGAGTACGAGACGTCAAAATTTTGGCAAAACACAAAACGGAGGTATAAGATAAAATTCTTGAGACTAGAGAAGTTTTTCTCTCATTTTCCTCGTGTAGTTCAATGGTCTATACACACATACTAAGATTGCTTTGATTTCTGAAAATATGTATATTCTCGTCGAAAAATAAATATATAACGCACTACTTTCAGCGATAGCGCCAATGTCTATACACTCGAATACTGTATATGCTGACAAAACGATGATAACGAGTAAGCAATTTGATTATTTCAGTCCTGAAATTGACCTAAACTGTAATATATCGAGAGAGATTGGTGAAGGAAACGTATCGTTCAAAGTATTTTTTTTTTTTAAGTACGTACGATCGTAAACAAGTTTTAAAAGACGATTATATCTCTAGGAATAATTGGTATTATCCCGATATATCGTGTGCCGCGAGATCAAAGCAGATTGCCTCAAGTGGAGCTCTCGTGGAATTGCCCACTCGTGTGTGTGCGTTCGGCTCCGTTGTACCGCAGATTTGACTCTACTTCGAGTACGAATTATCAACGTTTTTTTTTCCCTCAAGCACCTCGATAAAAATCACCGCCCCACGTTCGGCCTTCGTTATATATCGTTTCTTTGTCTCAGTTGAGGGTCACTTAAGGTCTAAGACTTTCGTAATTGCGGCAAGGAAAACTCGCCTAATTGCTTAAAAATGTTCGGACTAGAATTCGAGCCTTTCGTGTCTCGTTTTCTTAGTTCAAGTTTTTCGCGTGTTTGCGAAAGGCAGCGCACGGAGGTTTGAGTCCCCGATGACGAGGAAACGTCAAGTAGACACGGGGCAAGGGGCGGCTCACATGGGATTGCGGTTGGCATCGTTGGAACGCAATGAAAATTATTATTATTCAATTGCTCGAATTTCTTTTGGCGAATCGTCGTTAAGGGGTTAGGCTACTGTGAAAATGACGAACGCTCGTTCGTCGCTTGAGGCAACTCAAATTAAAGAGGAAGGTCCAACGTATGGTGCAGGAATCTTAGATTGGAGGCGAACTTATGGTCACAACGATAGAACTGCTCGTAAACTTTTGAGGGGGCACATTTTTTTAACTGATTTTCATGATTTATTTTTAGGAGGAAAGATTTCCTCACCATTTTTGAGATTCAGAGTATGTTTTATTACTACTTTTGACTGTTACGTGGTAATTTTTTTGTATTAATCTTTCAAAATGACGTAGGTATGGCACGGTCTTCTAAGCTACATTTTCAAAACTGGCGTGACGTATAGCTAAACAACTAATCGACCGATTGTGATGAATTTTGGTATCAATCTTTTGTTACCTTATTGTCTAAAACATGAACCTAAATGTTTTTGAAAAGAGAATTAAAAAAGTATTTTTTATTGGAAAATGTAGCCATTATTTCGGGAAATTCAATATTTTTGTTTCAAAGCGTACCATTTCGTCGATTTTCAAAATTTCTCCCTTCTTCATGGTCTTGAAGTTTCCTTCGCTGGTACGCAACGAAAACGAATTTTCTCGCATTGATAACATTTCTTTTTGGCCCATTCAGGCTATAGAAATTATTCCAATGTTTTTACGGCTTTTTATTACTAATTTACGACCTCAAGTTGCGAAAAATGTTTCGTGTAATTATAAAAATGACGAAATAAGAAAAAATCGTTGCATTCCGACGATGCAAACTTCAACGCCATACTTCTTCTTGGTTCATATTCTGGGTATGAGTGTTAATGAGAGAAAAATCTTCGTTGGTTTTTCTCAGATTAATCCCACTGACTCCACGTGTCGGACCGTCTCACAACATCCGCCGCAATCTGTTTCAAAGACCGTGCCATACCTCCGCCATTTTTGAAGATTAATAAATAAAAAAATTACCATGTAACAGCAAAAAGTCGTAATCAAACATAGCCTAAGTCTCAAAAATGGTGAACAAATATTTCGATTGAAAAAAAAATTCATTAAAATCAGCATTTTCCTCGCTGAAAGGTATCTCCCCCTTAAACGCGTTTTTCTCGAAACTATGTTTTTCAACACAGTGTACACGATTTCTCCACATCTAATGAACGAATTGACTTTAAATTTGGTACATGAATCAGTGTAGTAGTAGGAGTTCAGTCTTGACAGACGTTCTTCGTCTGAACATTCCTCTTCGTTAGTTATTAACAATAATGATGTCATTTTGCCTGGGAAAATTGCAAAAAATATTCAAAATGTTTTTTTTTTAATGAATGAAGCACGATAGGAAAAAAAAGCTTGGTCAAGTCTTAGCCAACGATGTCCATTTTGAAGAAGAAAAAAAAAACTTGTTTTTTTGTTTCAGATCAACCAAGTGGCCAAAATCAAGTACACCGTTGAGCCCCTTACGTTTGAAACTGCTCCACGAAATTGTTTGTAACTTCTTTAATTGTTAATATTTTTAACGAAATTTGGCACACAACTTTGTCAATGTACATACAAATAAACGTTCAAACGATTTTTCAGCCATCTCATTCCCTCAAAATTAATTTGTTTAAATAACCCTGTTTTTCGGGTCGTCACAGTAGCCTAACCCCGTAAGAAAATGCCTCAATACTTTTTTGAGGGAAGGTTCTGCCTTGATGGGCCAAAATTATTTTTATTAAATATAGAAATAAGTATTAAATATAGAATGTTGATATTCGGTATGTTGCCTAAGCGGCCTTTATCGAATATCAAAATATTTTTTGAAGTTTGACAAAAAATGGTGGTGGGAGTGGGAGGAGCCACGTATGTTGGTGCGCGGGCGATGACATTCTTCGCTTGCGGAAGTCCTAAGTCCCGGACAGGTGATCTGAAGCAAAAAAAACAAACAAATTTTCACTTTGTACAATATTGTGTATAAGTTGATCTAGAATCAAGAAAAAAAAATAAAAAAATAGTGAGCGGTCGGAAGAAAATTCGGTTTTTTTTTCAAAAATTTTCGCAGTTTTTTGCTCACAATTTTTTTATTTTTCAATTTTTTTCCTTGATTCTAGGTCAACTTATACACAATATTGTACAAACTAAAAATATGTTTGATTTCTTTGCTTCAGATCACCTGTCCGGGCCTTAGGACTTCCGCAAGCGAAGAATGTCATCGCCCGCGCACCGACATACGTGGCTCCTCCCATTCCCACCACCATGTTTTGTCAAAGTTTAAAAAATATTTTGATGTTCAATAAAGACCGCTTAGTCAACATACTAAATATCAACATTCTGTATTTAATACTTTTCGCATAAAAAATTGGTGAAAAAATCAACATTTTTTGGCCCAACAAGGCAGAACGTTCCCTGGGGGGCCAGTCCACTTTAAACATTTCAAAAAATCGAAAGCAAGCAAGACTTGAAGCAATCGATGATGATGAGCAATCAGAAGGGATTTTGTACGGTGCAGGAATTGCCGATTGAGTTCAGGTAAGAATTTTTCATAGTATAAACTTCAAACGCGATTTTCTCGAAACGACGTTTTCAAAATCTAGCTCCATCGTATCTCTAAAACTAATAAACCGATTCTCTTGAAATTTGAACCACATATTGTAAACGTGATTCGCAACAAGATGACCCTCGATGGTGTTAAAATTTTGATTTTTACTCTTTTTTTTGCGAAAAACTGCGAAAAAAAAACCCGTTTTTAAAAACTTTTTTCATTTTTCATCTGCCATTTTTCTATTTTTTGATAAAACTTTATATCCGAGGGTCATTTTTTAGCTGGTGTCATACTGAATCTAGGGAACTTTGATTTTTTTGTTTCAGACAAGCCGTTGCCGAGTTGTGATGGATCTACCTAGCCCACCTATTTGTGAGGCGTTACGTTAAACTATAGTTTTTGTACTTAAAAATGAATAAAAATGAATTAATTTTTTTTTAATGTATTTCAACACTATTTATCAAGCTCAACATCTTTTATATTCATATCTTTTGTAAAATCCTCAAAAAAATCGCGAAAATGGCCTTTTTTTCGTGGCTCCAAAGTGGACCGGCCCCTTAAGTGGCTTACTCACAGTTCTACCATTTGTATTTGCAAGAATTTTTCAAAATGTTAAAAATGATGAAATTGAAAATAAAAAAAAATAATTTTCCTCGCAATTTCCACGATGCAAACTTCAAGGCCACTAGTTCCCGGGGCGTGCGAAAGGGTGCTGGAAAATTGCGGCTTCGAAGCGCAGCTCTTTTGATTACGCGAGTCCAAGTTTTCGTTAATATTCATTACGGGATATATACGACGGGACACCTTAATCGTAATCCGACGGAATTATTCGGACCGTGTGTATAATTGTGTCGCAATGACTAAAATCAAGTTTCGTCGTCCGTCAAATCCTTTGTCGTTGCCGTCAAGAATCCCTTCTCTTTCGTCTACCGTGTATTGGTGTTTTGATTTTTGGCATTTTGGGTGAAATTCACGGTTTCACTCTTCGGCACACAGACACACGCACACTCCCCCACACGCATACTCGACACACGCGTGAAAGAGTCTGTGCCTCGGGGATTTCTCTGTGACGAGGTTTCTCTTTTACAACTCACGAGAGGGATAGAGAGAGAGGCTTGCTCTGTCGTACAATGACAGCTCGTCGATCCTACTTCTTCATGACTAGACTGCGTGTGTCTACGTGGTAATTACATGTTTTTTGTTTCTCCTTATTTCTCGTTAATGGTCCCAAATAGTCATTTCGCAAGGAAATTCGTACGCGCTCGCTTCGAATACTCCTTCGATGCGAGCTTTTCGTATACCTTGTGTCTGCGAACAAAAAAAGTCTCACGGGATTGGCACATGTGTTCTCGTTTGTAGCAGGTGTGATACTCGTCGATTGCGCTTCTTCTCGTCTCGATTTAGGCGCGACTCAACTCGTTTCGATATGTCTCTCTGCCTTATGACGTATGAATAAATCTTCCTGCTTATTTTTCTTCTTTCGTGCCTTCTCTCTCTTACGCGCAAAGTAGCTTGTCGCAGGATCGAAAAAAAAAAAAACGTTTTGGCCTGATAGTGTACTCGTATGATTGGAACGCGCGGCTGACGGACGATTCTGTGTATATTCTACTTTCGTGAATGGCTCGGGCGTCAAGAATGTTTGTGGGCGCGAGATCGCGTGTTAAAACAGCAGCACAACGAGAGCATTGAGTGTGAGTATGGAATAGTAAATGAACCTTTGATTCTCCTTTTGATGGCCGTTTCTAATTCAGCCTCCTTCTTCTGGGCCTCGAGACTCGGCTTCGGTGCTCCCGGAAAGGTCACCAATATTATGCTCATATTGTCTCGGCTACCCTGTAACCAGGTGACAAAACAACAAACGGTCAGTCGTTGAGAGTCAAATTCGGCAGCACCGTCGGACGATGAATAATCCATGAAGTTGAAGTTTGCATTGTTGGACGGCAACGGAAATTCTTTTTTATTTCTCATTTTCATTATTATGCAAGACAAATTTTCGCAGATTTGTTGCAGATCGCTAAATAAGAATCCTGAAAAATGTTTTCGTAGCTTAAGTCTGCTATAGAAAATTTGTAAGTTGAAAAAAAAAAATCATTTTCGTTGCACTCCAACGATGCAAACTTCAACGTCATGAATAATCCTGCGAATTCGCGTTTTTCTGGCTTTTTTCGAGGTTTGTTTAAAGGAGGTTGGAGCGTTAGCCAGAATCCAAGATTGATGAAAAATAGAAATATATGTTATTGTCTAGGCTATACTGAGTTTTTACGATTTTTTTTCACCGTAAAACATCAGAGATAAAAAATAGTTTAAGAGGTTACGTGAGTTTTAAAATAAAACAGAATTTTATCATCTAATAGTACAATATGTCTAGAATATTCTCCCAAAGTTTTAAGTCAATCAGAGTAAAAGTCTAGGAGAGAGAGTCTTTGGGAATTCCCCCTGTTGGGAAAGACAGGCCGGGAGCGACGCAGGTAATCGCATTTTTCTCAAAACACTATTTTTGAAGTCGGTGGACCCGATTTCTCAAAAACTAATGCACCGATCTTATTGAAATGTTGCACACTTCTTCAAAATAGCATTGACTAGTGATTGAACGAAGTTTTTTTTATTACAACTAATTTTACAAGGCTATATTCATCTATTTCAGAAAAAAAATTGGTTTTCCAATTTCAGATAAAGCTATCATGAGTTATCCTGACCACCACGAGGACACTTTTTTTTAGGGTTCTCCGGAAACCAGGTCCAACCGGCTGAATTTCCCAGATTTTTGGATGAATTTTTTTTTAATATTGTTAAATGTAGCTCTCCTATGTGCTGAACATTTTAAATACAATAATTTATGTATTATATTTTTTTTAATAGGGAAAATATGCTTTTTTTGCTTCGCACCCCACGTAACCCCTTAATGTATGTAATTTTGCGTGCGTTTAGATGGGCGAGATGTTCACACTACGGGTGATGGAATTTTTTTGGCTATTAAGCACCAAAATAAACCATTCTAACCGTTCTAACGACGGATTAAGGCGGGATATACATTTAGACGGGAAAAAATTGAGATTTTTTTGAACGATGAACTAATGATTCTACATTTATCAAACTTTAGGTATACTTTAATAGTATATTTAAGTATACAAAACAATTGTTTGAAATTCATTTATCGTGAAAATGGCGGAGCTGTGGCAGAGTGTTACAGCACGATTGCCGCGGGAGTTGCGTGCAGTTTAGCTTCCCGTAGACTTTGATTTGCAAAAAAATCGAAGTTTTTTTTTTCAGTTCGAACATGTATAGTTTCTATTTGACAGTAATTAAAATGAAGAAAATGCAAATTCAAGAGAATGGCACGCATTTACAAAAAAAATCAACATTTCACACATAATATATGTAAAATTTGAATTGAGAAAGTAGTTTTTTTCTAATTTTTCAAAAACAATTCTCGTCAAGTAAAAAGTAGCAATATTATCAATATTTCTACCATGCTTCAATTCAATCGGCTGAATAGTTTTTGAGTAATTCTGCACACCAATTTTGAAAATGCAGTTTAACGAAAAACGCATTTGAAGTTCACGCCCGCTCCGAATTCGAGCGGTGAGGCACAGCGTTGACGGGCTGTAACGTTTGAAATTTTTCGTATTTCGCTTTGAAACTTTTGGACAATATTCTACATGCACAGTTCTATCGTTTAAAGAAGAAGGAAAAAGAAATCGATTTTTTGATCGTTGTAAATATATATCCCGCCTTAACGCAAACTAAACGTTTGTAAACATTTAGAAAAAAAACCATCTTGCCCATGGTAAACCATATCAATTCAATATTGAACCATCAAAGTTTGATAAAAGATTACGAATCTCGGATGCTGAATAAAGAGCATTGCTGCCAACCTCAATGTCCACGAAGTTCCCGTATTTCGGCAACACTCAATATTAATTAATGGTAACAATAAATAATCGCGTGAGCCAAATATGAATAGGCATAATTATGAATGATTCAAAATTCATTCTCAGTTGTATAAAACATTCACTGACGTTGGTTTTTCATAATAATCATCGATAATGTTATACTCTTTCAAGTTGGTAGTAACACAAAAGTATTTCTTATTCACGTAAAAAAATAGAAAAACGCAAAATGCTGCTCTTTAATTATATATTTTATGAAAAATTAGCATCTAGAGAATAAATCTACACCTCGTATGCATTTTTTTGAGGTTAATTGAAAACAAATTTTAAGTTGTCATTTGACTCAACTGGACCACTCTTACCTCCTTAATTAACGCTTTTTTTTACAAAAGGGCAGAAGAAACGTCAGATTGAACGAAATGCAATTTTTTGTCGAAAATACATGTATTCGTAGTTTCCAAAATAATGATATCGAAGTTTGCATCGTTGGAACGCAACGAAAGTTTCGTAGCCCAATTTTTTTCGGCACATTTAGCCCTCTGGAATCACTCGAACACTTTTCAGGATCCTTATTGAAATCTTCAGCCTGAGTATGTTAGAAAAGATTGTGGATGATAATGAAAATGGAAAAATAAAAAAAAAGTATAATAAAAAGCATTTTCGTTACATTCCAACAATGCAAACTTCAACATCGATCAAAATAAAAGTTTTTTAAACTATATATATTCACATGTGAATGGGTGTATATTTCTATTTCGCTATATATATATAAGAGTGTAAATAAAAGCACACCCTTCCCTATTAAGGGGACTGCATAACGGTGAACTTTAAAAAAATACGATTTTTCACTGCGTAGTTTTATAGCCTAGGCGCGTAAATTTAATTGGCAACAAAGATTTTGTAACGCATCCAAAAAAACGACCGAGTTATGGCGATTTTTGTGAAGGGTCGGATTACCCGTTTTTATTTTACGTTTTCTCGTAATTATTTGTTATGAAACGGTGTACGTCGTATCTCAAAATGTATTCGTCCGATTCACTTTCAATTCGACCGAAGCATAGTTCATAACATTTTTTATCGTATGATCCGATGTTTCTCTACTATTTCCATCTATTTGTTAATAACGAATAATTGAAATGGCTTTCTTTAAGCGACAGTCGATTTTTTTTTCTGCAGCTTGCCATTTTTATGATGATCGAAATTTCAAAAAAGTATTCGTCCATGCGAAACTTTGCCATACTAAAAGTATATCTTTTAATTTTTTAATTCGGATCGCCCTTATGGACTACCCACGCCGATTGGCCATGCAGCAACTTTGTTTAAATAATAACTTCATTGCTCATCAATGTTCTTCAATAAACAAAATACAAACCGAGAAAAATACGTTTCAATTGTGTGCAAAATTCCGACCTCGTCATACCAATACTCTCGATAGAAAAAAAAGTGCGAGTCGGGTCTCGCTTTATTAGGGTTCTGTGCATATGACCAATTAACTTTTTTTTAACTAGATATTTAATCAGGTAATGCTTTTTTCTATCTTAGTTCTTAGGTAGTTCATTAGTTGATAGCTAAAGAAAGCTTTCTATACTCATGCTGTAAGCTAATAATGAAAATATATAAAATTATTGTTATTTGAACATTTACAATACCAAATGACTTATTTTTGGCGTCGGTACCAGCCAATTGCGAATATTGTCAGATTTTTTGCAGAAAGAGAGACGAAAAAAAAATTAAATATAGGATCTACAGTCTTTTTCAATTTGCAATCTCGTTTCTTTCGTGAGGTCAATCTCTCCTTCTTGGCTGGCACCGACTCCAAAAATAAGCCATTTGGCATTGTAAATATTTCAATAACAATAATTTTATATATTTTCATTATAAATTTATTGTATTATGTATACAATAAATTGTTATATATACCCCATTATGAATAGACGTTTTCGGTATTTGTTGTTTAAAAACAGTATATGATACATACTTTACAGAAATTCCAAATCCCCGGCTAATTTAGTTTTTGAGATAGACCCCGTAACAAAAATGGTCGAAAACTGACAACTTCAACGTTTCTTCATTTTTTAAGATAAAAAAGAAAAAATTATATTTATACTCTACTCAATGAGCTTCAAAAAATGACACCTCACATGGTAAGAAAAAAAAAATCTGCTCCTTTTCATGTAAGGACCCCCCATGAAAAATAAATTAATTGAATTTCTAATTCAATATTTGGTTTTGGGTCAACATTCTGAACAAAATTCAAATTTTAGATCTGTAACGCTATTTTCATGCATTTTTTTGTCAGGTTTATAATATAGATATTGATATAAAAATTCTTACACTTAATAAATACACTTTCCAAATACATTTTTTTTTAATATTTATTTAAGTCACTATTTTAGACGTAAATGGTAGTTAAAAAATGTCCTAAAAAAATTGTAGGTCTGCGCTGTTGATGAAATCTCGGAGATAGATCCGAAAGAAAAAAATGAAGCAGTTTTCGATTCAGTATGTTAATGGCTATAGCGCATATCATACGATTTTTGATATACGCAAAAATAACAAAATGGCAGACATTTTTCGAAAAAACAAAAAAAACGCGTTTTTCACCGTTTTTGGCAAAAAAGTAAATGTCAAAATTTAAAAGAATCCTTGATATGCGCTACAGCTATAGTTGTGAAGAATATGTGGTTAAAATGTTATAAGGATCGGTTCAGTAGTTACGAAGATTTTATCAACAAGCCGTCGAAAAACGTTGTTTCGAGAAAAATGCGTTTAAAGTTTGTTTGGGTTACATAAATACATTAAAAAATTTTTAAATGTATTTCGAAAGTGTATTTATTAAGTGTAACAACTTTTATATCAATACCTATAATATAAACCTATTAAAAAATTCATGAAAATAGCCTTTCTTAGCGTTTAAAGTGGGAAGACCCCTTAATGGGGTTCCGTTTTGCCTTTTGGGTACGGAACCCTAGTTATTAAAAATCGATCTATTTTTCGAGCTCCAACCTTATGCACGTCCGTCAATTGTACCTAGTTGACCTTTTTAAAATTATATGGTGTTCATTAAGGCGGGATATACATTTATAACGATAAAAAAATCGATTTCTTTTTTCTTTCTTTAAACGATAAAACTATACATGTAGATTATTTCCAAAGTTTCAAAGCGAAATTCGAAAAACTTCAAGCGTTACAGCCCGTCAACGCTGTGCCTCACCGCTCGGATTCGGAGCAGGCGTGAACTTCAAACGCGTTTTTCTCAAAACTGCATTATCGAAATTGGCGTGCAGGATTACTCAAAAACTATTAAGCCGATTGAGTTGAAACTTTGTAGAAATATTGATAATATTCGTACCTTCTACTTGACGAGAAATGTTTTTAAAAAATTGGAAAAAAACTACTTTTTCAATCCACATTTTACAGAAATGTTGCGTGAAATGTTGATTTTTTTTTTTTTGTAAAAGCGTGGAATTTTCTTAAATTTGCATTTTCTTCATTTTAATCGCCATCACATAGAAACTACACATGTTCCAACTGAAAAAATGTTTGAACTTTTTTGCAAATCAAAGTCTACGGGAAGCTAGATTGCACGCCGATTCGCAACTCCCTCGGCGACCTTGCTGCAACACTCCGCCACAGTTCCGCCATTTTGACGATGAATTAATTTTTAAAAATTGTTCTGTATACTTAAATACACTATTAAAGTATACCTAAAGTTTGATAATTGTAGAATAATTATTTCTTAGTTTAAAAAATCCCTCAATATTGCTTATTTTTTTCCTATCTAAATGTACATCCCGCCTTAAAATTCTTTATACATATACGTATCACAATTATAATACCCACACGTAACAATATCTATTTCATTCCAAAACCACAAAACCAATAGATATTTTAAAAAAACCAAAAGTGCCCCAATTCCCTCGGCAATAGCAGACGAAATTCACCCCCACCAAATGCCATTGAAGACTATTTCCCCAAGATTCGCATAGCCATCCGAAATCTCCAAAAGTCGAAGAGGTGAATGGAATCAGGAGAGTTCATCGCCCGCCCCGATTGTCAAGCCGTGCACAAAAGAGCGCAAGGTTCGTCACAAAGAGGGCGACTTTTCGTTTCAACGATACGACAAAGCTCCGTCCGGGATGCGGGACAAAAAGCGAGCAAATGGTGCGATTTGCGAATTGACGGGCTCACCTTGTAAAGACAAGTGTCAACGACCTGATTGGTGACGGCTTCCAAGTCGTCGGTGAGCAAAAGCCTGGAGTGTATAAAATTGCACAGATCCTCGTTGTTCATGACGTCCCAAATGCCGTCGCAAGCGAGAACCAAGAATTCATCGTTCTCGTCCCTGTCGCGAACGAATATTTCGGGTTCGGGTGAGACGAGCTGTTCGCATGGTCCGCGCCCCGCGACATTTTTGTACTCGTAATCACCGAGGGCCCGAGACACGGCTAACGAGCCATTCACCCGTTGCACCATAACGCTACCGCCGGCTTTCTGAATTCGTTCCTTTTCCGCGGGTACGACGGGCTTGTGATCCCTCGTGGAGAATATTGGCGAGCCCGAGTTGCACAATACGGCGCGTGAATCGCCGCAATTCGCGATGTATATGTTACGTGGTGATATGAATGCGCAAACCGCGGTGGAGCCGGATTTGTCAGTGCCCGCTGTCATTTCCGGCAAGTCTCTCATCTCGTCGTCGAGACGCAAGAAACCCGAGTGTATGCCCTTGATAACGTCCATCTTGAATTCCTCCGTTTGCATTATACACTCGAGTAGATGCTCGGAGCTGTGAGCCGAGACGAGGGCGCCCGCGTGACCGTCGAAAACAGCGAAGTAACTCCAATCTATGAGCTCGCCGTTCAAACACGGTATTACTCGATGAGCGTCCTCCATCTCGAAACGCCAACCCTGCATACTCGCCACGCCGTAGCGCAAATTGTTCCCGGCTCCATGCTCGTTGTACTTTTCCGTGTTCGGCGTGTCCAAAAGCGCCCCCATACTGGAGCGTATACACCCTGAGCGTGTATGTCGATTTTTCCTCTTCCTTCGCACCTTTCTACCTCCTTCCTTCCTTCCGTCCTGTGGAAACTCGCTCTTTCGATCCTGTCTCGCGGTACACGATCACTCGATCTCTACTTGAACGGCATCTTCCAAAGGTCCAGCCTCTATGGATTTCTTCGCTCTCTCCTCTATCTGCGTGTACAAACAAATAAAAATTTATCCTCCTTCGAACAAAGCTCGACGCTCTGTTCCGTTCTCTCACGCTCGGTGTACCCCACCCTGCTATCGGAATAAAGTTTTACTCTCGCCGCTGTTGATTCAGCGGGAAACCTGATTTCCACCTGTGAAACGGAGTTCGTATCCCCAAGTTGATAAACGTGAGAAAACTGCCTCATGGGATTTGAGGCGAAAGTCCATCGAGAGGAGGCGGTGAGGAAATGGGAAGCAGCGAGTACGCGATTCACGTGTGGGGCAATCGGGGAAATTTCTTGTAGATCTATGGTTCTAACTATATTTCATTGCTTATTAACAATCGATAGGTATTTTTATATCGATAAATTCGCGGAATTGCCGCTTATCGTAGCTACTCATCCATACTCCCATCAACAACTTTCATACTGTTGAAGTTTCCATCGTTGGAACGCAACAAAAATTCTTTTCACATGGGCTTGAAGTTTGCATCCTTGGAACGCAACGATTTTTCTTTTAATTCCACATTTTCATTATTGTAGGAAATTAAATTTTGTAGATGGATTGTAGATAGCTAAATAAGGAGCTTAAAAAATGATCGTGAGGGAAATTTTGGTACTTCAGAGAAAACATATTTCGTTGCATTTCGATGCTAACTTCAACATCGTCATTTTGCACTCTTTACTTTCTCATTTTTATTTCTATGGAAAATCTTTTCCTGCGCATTCAGATTTTACATGTCTAAGCACCCAAAAAAGTATTAGAGTGAGTTTCGTAGCTAATATTTTTCAATCGAAATTTGAGAGACAAATCATTGCATTCCAACTATGCATTCTCGTTACCTACAACTTCTCGCATACTTTTCTCAGCCAATTGCCGAGTAACTCTCAGGGCATTCACTTGCGATGGTGCGCTGCCATGTTCTCTTTCCATCTCCTCTATATCTTGTCCTCTTACGCTACTTTTCTTCTCTCTACCGTTTCTATCTCATCGAACAAACTGACTCTCTCCTTTCCCTGACTCTGGAATTCCTGGATGCTCAATAACGATATTCTCGCTACTATCGACAGTTTCATCGGCGCTATACCTCCGCTATCTTTGCGCGAAAACTATTTTTCCCTCCGCGCGTGGCGACTGTATTTACAATGCAAATAAGGCCACAGATGCGAGTGGCACTGGCGATAAGCATTGCTGTTACCCTGTGGCTCGGCCTTCAACCCTAGCGCCATTCTTTCTTTCGCTCCTGTTATTCTGTCGTAGCTGCCACCGACTCGAGACTCAGCCTACAGCAGCGAATGCCCCCTCGTTACTCGTAGACGATCCATCCGCTCGTCTTTCCCTCGCATTCCGATATTGCGAATTTCGCTCGCTCGGCGAACGAAACGAGCAAAAAGAACAGGAAAGCGAGTAAACAGAGATCTGCAAATTGGCAGGCTCGTAAAAACACCGCGAAACGCTGTGTGCGTATCGCGCGAGTATAATCCGGAGAGCTCGCGAAAGGGAAAAATCGCTTACGGACGTCCGCGATATATTTATAACCACGCGTTGAACGTTGCCTGCCACGAACGCGCGTGCTGCTGAGATATACTCGGGGATTCGCGAGGATTTCGTAATAAGAAAATCGGAAGGAGAGAAAGAGAGACGAAGAATCGGCGAAGGGGGGGGGAGGGGTACGCACGACGATACGTTATTACAAACACACATCGTAAATGCCAGAGAGTAAGAGAGACGGAGAGTCCTACGGCTCATCGCGATGATGCCCGTGGTTGCCCCTCGTACCCGCGCAAATTATTACGATGTACAATTTACCGGTTACAATTCGCGGAAATAAAACACAACGTTCCCGCAGATCGAAGTTTCCAACGACGAGGCGCACCGCATGATCGCGAAACCGCACGAGATAAGAATCGTACGCTGGCTGGTGCGTACGCGAAACGTCGCGAATACACAAACTATATATTTCGAGAGGCAGCCAAGGAAAAAAAGCGCGAGAGAGAGAGCGAGGAAAGCAGAAGAAAAAAAAAAGATGTTTGCCCGCGCGCGCGAGAGACTAAAATTAGTATCGTATGTGGCTTCGTTGGGAGATTTTGCGCGGAACGACACGCACGAGCGATAATTCGCGACGTGTTGGGATAACGAACAGCCGAAAAAGAAGAAAGTACTTACGTGTGACAAGCGTTCCCGATTATCATTATTACTCCGTACGTTGCGTTATATTGAACGTTTGAGTCATATGAGAGTGCTAATCGACTCGTCTCATGTTTTTGTCAAGGCACACGAATATCACCGTCACCATGTCTTCTCTCGCTCGCTCTCTTTCCCTCTCGCTCCCCTCACGCGCACACGCACACACAGTCGTTTCTTTTTTTCTGCCCAGGACCCCGCTCTCGACCGCGCGCACACACAGAGGGAAACAACGAAATCGACTCGCATGAATGGCGGACGCGCACACTCGGACCGACCTCAATGCGCACGCGCGCTTCTTATTAATAGATTCACCGTGGTGTCGTCACTTTCGGCCAATCGGCGCACTCTCGTTTCCGTTCGCACGCAACTCATCATCTTTTTCGATACTCCCCCCCCCCCCCCCGCCGCCCGCTGCATCTTTTCGTGTTCGATTGTTTTTTGAAATTTCTTTTGTCTTGCGTGACACGCCACTGAGCGATTAACGTTATCGGAATCGAATTCTCGACGAATTTCGTTCGTATGTTTTGCTTCTCTCGCGCGATTGAGTCGAACGCTCTTTTTGTTTACGTTTCACTTTGGAAACGCACGCGTTTAGTCGCGAGAATTTTTGGAATGCGAATTTCCCTTTTGCCGCCAAAAAATTAAAGCTTTTCCACGGATGTTTACTCGTTGAGGGATGGAGTTGCGAATGCGGGAGAGGCGGGATACGCGCAGTTGAAAACTGTTGGAATATCGCTGTGATTCGTGTGGGGAGTTTGAAAGAGATCGTTGCCCGGACGCTTCCGCTCACTACCGGAAGTAACGCTTCGAGACACGAGAGAGGTGCGCGCGCGGCGTACGATCCTTGAATGAAAAGCCAGTGTCATTCGCATGTCCGCATATATAGGTCGCTGGTGTTTGTGCAAAAACGCGCAAGCGCATGCGCCAAGGGCGTTACGAATTACATAAATTCCGTCACACGCGGGAATATATGCTCCTTTGGAAATTATGTAGCCGCTGAACCGGAAGTGATGCGCGCGGGCTTTTCATTTTCAAACGAATCGCTTCGAGCCTCGATTCGCGTACGTTTATCTCGAATTTCGTGTAAAAATAATTTCAACGAGCGCGATCGGCTGTGGCGGTCTCCAGCGTCGAGGCACGTTGACCCGGGCCACTACTCGGATGGCGAATGCGTAGCTGCGCACTGGCTACCGTAGTGAATTCGAAAACAAGCGGCTGTGGGCAATAATTTGGGTGCGTCCGAATTAGGCGCTTACACGCTTACAACTTACGTTCGGGTTTAACTGTGCGCGCTTCGACGAACTCTCTCACACCCGTATTCATAGTTGTTCCTTAAGAAATAAGGACTCCTTGTTCTTTGTTCTGAACAAAGATAAAGGAATAAGGATTCCTCAAGGTACATCAATGAATACGGGTGTTAAACTCAAATCGTTTGGGTTGGCAGGGTTGGCATTACAGGTATCAAGATGGCGGACCCAGCAGAAGCTTTTGTTGGTTTTCAAATTATCGACGACTTCAAATTATCAACATAATTAACAATGAAACTCATAGTGATGAAAATTACGGTCTAATAGGAAATAGTAGCGATAAAGAGATAAAATGGCAACGTTGTTCGTAATTTTTGCATTTCTACCTTAAAAGAAATACCCTAACGCGGATTCAGAACTATGTTGAAGAGGTTATTTGATTGCAAATAGGATCCCCCAAATAAACTGAAAAAAGTTGGCGTGAAGCTGTTGCCGCCATTTTTTATAAGTTCCCACAATGAACTGGTAACCTGAGTAGGAATTTTCAAAAAGTTGTCCAAAAGTGTACCACATGCCCGCCCGGAGGTTACCTTCGAGTTGACCATCCAAAAAGACTGCTATCTGACGTCATGTATGGACGCATGATAACTTATTATAGGCACCTTCCGAGCGGACATCTGGTACCCATATAGACAACTTCTGGACAACTATTTGGCAAACCATCGTGTTCACTCACGTAGGGTTCGTTTCGAAAATAAGCGCGCTTTCAACGCTCACGCTTTTATTGCCTCACTTCACTGAGAGAAGCGTTTCGGAGCACAATATGGTAGCGGTAATGACGCCACGCGCCACGTCAAAACGGGCTACATCTACCCAGGGGGGAGAGGGCAAAAAAATTGCATTTTTCAAAAATATTTGTATTCGATAGTATCACCTTTTAGTTATATTTCCTGGAAATTTCATTGGAATATTCCTAAAACTAAATGAGCTACAGCTTCTAACAGTCGGCCGAGCAAGCGGTGGCAGCACCATACTTCAAACTTTAAGGCCTCAGGCCACAGTAACGGGTATAAAATGATCTGCGAATTTAACAATTTTTTTTCGTATGAAAAATTGTCTTAAAATTAATTACACATCTATTTAGTATGAATATCAAGCTGTAAAAAAAATATATTTTTTTTTTTCGATGTACAAAACGGCCGGCTACTCGAAACTTCTCGAAACAGCTTGTGTCCAATTGGCGTGACATATAACTTCAACAATTTTCACTCGATTTACTTCAAATTTAAAAGTCATGTGCCTAATTGCATTTCGCAGAGAAGTACGTACGGAATTTCCGATTCATCGAAAACGTTTCATTTTATGAACAGTTATAACGAAATTTTTCACTGAAAATTCATTTCTTAAGTTCAAATACCTACAACTTTTGAATAGAACAATATTTTTTAAATTCCGTACGTACTTCTCTAGGTATTCTAATGTAGATTGACGAGAATTTTTGTTTTTCATTGTAGGTAAAAAATTGTGGAAAAGAAAATATTAGTAGTCTGCCATTTTCCACATTGAAAAAAAAAAAATTCTTACAGCTTGATATTCATACTAAATAGATGTGTAATTAATTTTATGAGTGAATCATTTTCTCATACGAAAAAAATTGTTAAATTCGCACATGATGTTATACCCGTTACTGTGGCCTAATGCCTTAAGGGGAGATATACCTAGATGGTGGAGGATTTAGAAGCTATGAACATTCCGTCGACCGTAGAAGACCTGCACTAGGGGCCTGGTATCGATGATTCCATGTAAGTTGACAAATTTCATTATTTATTCATTCCCAAATTTTCAAACGCGTTTTTCTCAAAACCACGTTTTTCCAATCGGTACCCAAAATTTCTCGAAAACCAATGAACCGATTGCCTTGAGGTTTTTTGTGGTTATACTATACACCATTATCCAGTACTTGTCATAAGATTTTTTTCCGTTACTTTGTTTTTGTTTTATAGGCAAAATAATAACTAATTTTTGGCCCAACAATCACTATTTATGTTCAAACGTTCGCCAATTTGTCATAAATCGATATTTTCAAAATCGGCTACAAGTACTAGATTAATAATCTTTTTGGTTTTTTTTTCAGATGATTTTTGAAGAAACGCCAGTGGGTACCGTATACGCAGAATTTTTACGACGCTCAAAGGATCGTACAATATACTTGTATATTTTTGATATTTTTAAATAAAGAAAATTAAACATGAATGTATATACTTTTAGATAATTAAAACCCCAATCCGAAATTTCAAATAGTTTTCCTTGAAAAAATTCACAAAAATGAACTTTTTTCCGGCTCCTAGGTGTATATCTCCCTTTAAACGCCTTCTTCTCGAAACACTGTTTCCAAGTCGGTGGACATGATATCTCGAGAACCACTTGATGGATTGTTTCCAAATTCACAGGAGATACGATAAGAAACATTTAAAGGTCGTTGACGATCTCACTTTCCCAAAATCGATCTTCGTTATTTAAAAGTTACGTGAAAATGACGACTGTTTTCATCCATTTTGCTTGCTCGAGTTTCAACTGATCGCCGTGTTGTTAAAAAAAATTATATAAAAAATCGACGATCGTCAACGACTCGTATTTATTGTAAACTTGAATAACCCGTTTGGTTTTCAGATTTCGGATGGACTGTTCAAGCTGGAGAATGTCCACCGCCAAACGTCGCGAAAAAAAATGTCCCCATCTGCCGGCGGCCATGTTTTTGTTGTTTTTCTGTAGTTTTTTGTGATCTGTTTTTAAATGCTCTCAATGTATGTCCTTCGTGTTTAAAAAATGCATTTCTTTTCCGCCAACAGTTTCCCCCAAAAACATCGGAATTTGGCCATTTTTTCGGACCTTCAGGTAGATGTAGCCCCTTAAATGCTTTTGTAAGCGCGCACAGCGCCAAATCGAACGCACCCTCTCTTTCTTTGGGAACTGGACATCAAGTGACAAGGGTGGGGTAAAATTGAAAACAACTGGGGGAACGGTAGAAAGAAATATCAATAATTTCGAAGTATACAGACTCGTGAGGTTTACTGCCAGAGCATAATAAATATATTTCAAAGCTTAACTAAAAAATAGTTAATAGCCAAAAATCAACATTAACGTACGACGCTGTCCTGCTTAGAGCCTTTAAATCGTGCAAAAATATTCGATGCTTAGGGGAAAAAGGGGTGGCGCTTTCTTTTTTTTTCGCTTCTGTACATTATTTGCTAGGTGCGAAGCCAAGATCACGTGGTCGCATGTATTGTTTCACGACGTCATCCGTTATTGTGCTTCTTATTGCTTGATGCGACGCTACGACTTTTTGTATGACGTCTATCAGTTCCTTTTTTAATTCGCCGGTCAGGATTTCACCGCTCGTATAACCCTGAAAGAAGAGAGAATAAGTTTAGGTCCGACAATTCAAGAGTGGCGATAGACAAGTGGAGGAGGATTGAATTCATTGGAACGTGAATTTTTTTGTCATTTTAGGAGGCTCAATATTTCATATCCGCCAGTGGTTTGCTATTTGAATGGAATCAACAGTATGGGTTTGATATTCTTTGCTATTCACGTGAACTAATTAACGTCAATTTAATATTCATGGGTATTTGTATAAAATTATTAGTATACACTCTTGTTACTCAATATCGACTTTCGTTTCGTTTTTCCCACAATCGAATAAAAATGTCGACAAAAAAACATCACTATCGCAAATCACAGCTGTCCATGAAAGTGCAGTATTAGCCATTCTATTCACCTTTTCCAGTTTGGCGAGTTTGTCATCGTCCTCGAGGAAGAACCTGAGCCACTGATAGGATATATCAATCTCGCAATTGCCGCCCAATCGTCGGTGCTCGTCGACGGTCGCCTGGCCGCCGGAGTACGCGTGCTTGTTGACCTTGTTCTTGATCTGTTTAGGGGTATCGGTGAGAAAAATAGCCGAGTTCGAGTCGCTCGCTGACATCTTTGTCTTGGGTCCCTGAAGGGCCGGAAAGAACGAGGAGTGAAGAAGCGCCGGCTTGGGATAGCCAATCTTGGGCGCCACGTCCCTGGTCATCCTGAAGTAAGGATCCTGATCGATGGCGCAGGGAATGAGGCAGGGAACCTTGGCAGAGCCGAAGATGAAGGGAAACGTGCTGGACACGGCAGGCGCCGCTTGCGTAGGTGGAAAACTGATCTTTCCTATGGGATCGCTGTCGCCAAAGCCGAAGATACCCTTGACCTGATTGAAAGTGACGCACTTCTGTATCCTTATCATGTTCTGATAGAACGCCGGATTGTTGCCTATGTGCTCGAGATTCGAGAATATGAAGGTCTTGGAAGCGTCGAAGCCGCACGCTATGATGTCCTTGGCATTGGCGTACGACAATTTAATCGCCTCCTCCATCTTCAGATTCTTCCATATGAACTTCTCGTCGTCGGTCAGCTGTATAACCAGCGGCACGTCGAAGACGTCCTGCAACCACTTGCAGAATACGAAGGGCACCAGATGACCGAGATGCATCGCGTCCGAACTTGGACCCCTTCCTGTATAAAGATAAAACGGCTTCCCCTGCTCGTAGAGATTCAGCACCGTGTGCATGTCTCGGTGAGAGAAGAATATCCCTCGCCGGAGAAAGTGGTGAGGCGGCTTGCCTGTTATTTTGGTGAAACGCTCGAGAAGCTCGTCGTCGATTTTCGAACTACCGAATCTCACTGCAAGAGAAAATAATGGAGATGGTACACGCCCAGTAGCTGATCAAAAGAGGACACCCCTATCGTAATACCGGAAAAATCGTAATAAGATCAGCGCAACTTTAGGGCTACAAGGAATCACTTGGATCCGGGCTTCGCAGTCTGTAAAATATTAATGTTGGATCTTCATCGGCAGGCAGCTAGGACGTTGAAGTTTGCATCGTTGGAATGCAAGGAAAATTACTTTTTTTCTATTCACAAATTTTCTTTAGCAAACGTAAGCTACGAAAATTACAAAAACATTTTCTCAGGATTCTTATTTAGCAGTCTACAACAAATCTGGGAAATTTTTTCTTGTATAATAATGAAAATGATGGAAACTTCAACCTCAACAGGCGGCTGGACTTCCTTTTTGTGTGAGGTTGAAGTTTGTGTCGTTGGAATGTAATGAAAATTAAGGAGGGACGTGCCTTCAGGCGAAGAAAAAATTTGCTGAATTTCATGATTTTTTTTTATACCAAAGATTTCTTTACTAATTTTGAGACTTAGGGTATGTTTTATTACTACGTTTGGCTGTTACATGGTTTTAAAAAATTGATCTTTAATAATGGTGGAGTACAGTCGCGGCGAAAAAAAGATTCAGAAAAAAAAATTCGGAAAAAATTTGCTGAATTTCATGATTTTTTTTTCATACCAAAGATTTCTTTACTAATTTTGAGACTTAGGGTATGTTTTATTACTACGTTTGGCTGTTCCATGGTTTTAAAAAATTGATCTTTAAAAATGGCCGAGTAATGGCGGAGGTACAGTCATCTAAATTGCATTTTCAAAACTGGTGTGACGTATAGCTGAAAAACTAATCGACCGATTCTGACGAAATTTTGTATAAATTCTTCTAGCCTTATTGTCTAAACCCTAAATGTTTTTGAAAAGAAAAAAAAACCTTTTTTTATTGCTAAAAGCAGGCATTTTTTTCGGTAATTTCAATCTTTTTGGTTCAAAGCGTACCATTTCATCGATTTTAAACATTGCTCACGTTTTATTGATTCATATTCTGCGTGTGAGTGTTAATGAAAGAAAAATCTTCGTTGGTTTTTTTCAGATTAATCCCGCCGACGTTACGTGTCACGCCGTCTTATAACATCTGCTGCAACCCATTTAGAAGACCGTGCAATACCGTCGCCATTTTTAAAGATTGATAAAAAAATACTATGTAACACCAAAAAGTAGTAATAAAACATAGCCTAAGTCTGAAAAAGGTGAAGAAATCGTCCCGTTAAAAAAAAAAATCATGAAAATCAGCCACTTTTTCCGCGCCTAAAGGCAATATTTCCCCTTAATCTTTCTGAATTCCGTTAATTTTTTTTGACCGATTTTGCCTACGAAAATCCTTCATCCATTTTTAAGATACTCATTAAGCAGTATTAATAAGTATTAAATACTTAGCAGTATTAATAAGTATGTTAAAAATGGATGAGGGATTTTCGTATAAAGGATCGTCCATTAATCACGTGACGTTTTTTGGCCACTTTTTGAGCCCCCCCCCCCCCCCCCTTCGTGATGTGTGGTGAGGTTTCTGTTATCCAAATCCTCCCCCCCCCCCCTGTTTGAGCCTCACATGATTAATAAACGACCCCACATCACAATGGGGGAGGGGGGGGGGCTCACAAAGTGGCCAAAAAACCTCACATGATTAATAAACGATCCCTAAATACATCAATTTTTTTCTATACAGTAATGAAAGTGTGGAAAATAAAATGTCAAAAAGAGATTTCGTTGCGTTCCTACGCTGCAAACTCCAGCACCATCTTTTTGTCTCTTCAATTTCTTTTTTTTAGTATCGAAAATCTTTTGTAGCGCATTCATGGTCTAATTCTCAATTAAGCATTCTAAAAAGTACTTGTATGATCTTTCTAGTTTGAAAATTTATTTTTGTTGCACTCTAACGGTGTTGGAATATCTTCCATAGCGTTAAAATATCGGGAGACTTCAATATCAAAGAATTCGATAGCGTTGAGGGCTTACCTTGTTGAAATTTTTTCAAATATCTATTTTTGTTTTCGACACATTCTCGAAATATAACATTCCAAAAATATTCTCAAAAAATTTCAAGTACATTCGTTTGAAATTGAGGGAGTTATGGGTGTTTATGGGTAGGTTTTGCAGACGGGCGAAGTATAATCACGTTTTTATCAAAACGACTTTTTCAAAATCAATTACCACAATGTCCCAAAAATCACTGCACCGATCACCTTTAAATTTTACCAGCTTCGTTACATATTAAAAAGCAGTGCTTGAACGAACGAATTTTCTTAGTTTTTTTTTTATATTTCTTTTTTAACAACGAATATAGAGCGTTTTTTACTGCAGATTGATACGTTGATTTTGGACAGCGGCAATTTTGTTTTTAATCGATATTTTATTAAATCCTTTGTCCAAGCACTAAATAATTTCATGCAAAAACTAAATGCGTTTGATTTTCTAATTTCGGATGATTTATTTCCGACCAGCAGTATAAAAATGATAAAAGTTACTTAAAACCATACCACTTCATGTAAAACAAAAATTTGAATATCCATACACGTTTTTATAGAAAAAATTAATGAAAATTGCTCTTTTTTCCAGCCATGAGCTCGGTTCAACCCGTTAAAACACAACTAGCTTTTTCATTTGACTGCAAGAAAGTTTTTACTGTCATCGTAACCAGGGAAATGTCTGTAAAACAGCCAATTTGTTCCTATCGTTTCACAATCTACTATACATCTGCAGTTGATTTATTTCCGTACAAATTTCATAGATCTTACTGTATTTCCAGGCAGCATTCTCGGTAGCGATTCAGCTTGGCGATCATAAGTCTCGAATATACACCATTGCTTTCTCGGCTTAGAGAGAGTCTCATGCACGCAGACTAATCGCCGCTGTTAACGACTAAATTCACTATGAAACACTCGGTAACCGCTACTCATTTAAATACGACATTAATTTTCCAAATCTTCTGAAACACGTTACTCTCTTCGTTCTCATTTTTTTTGCCCAATTGCGAAATACGAATAAATGTTACTAAACAAACGGCCGTGAAGACTTTTCCATAATAAACTCTGCAGGATCTTTAAACTTTGGATTTATCCATTCAGCCTCAATAACCAGTGTACCTTGCCTAAGATTGTAAACACGTACGCCTGTGCCCAATGGCAACAAAAAAAGGCAATCTAATATCGGCACAGAGGTATACACATACTAATTCAAAACTTAGTTACTCCAGAAAAGTTTGCGAGTTCTGTTCTGTGTTGAACATTGGTATTTTATAAACACAGAGGATTATTAACATATGCTACATGTAAAAATGTTGTGTCAAAAATATCATAGAGCCTTCTTACATGAAAAATAATTTTTCAATTTTCCGTCGAAACTAATTATTGTAGGGTTATTATTGCGATAATTTTGGTCAAAAGTTTTTTTAGATTTTGAAACCAAATCTACAATTTTAGATTTCTAAATCAAATTTGTTATTTCAGGTTTTTAAACCAAATTTATTATTTCAGATTTTCGAATGTAATTTATTATTTCGAATTTATAAACCAAATCTGTTAATTCGGGTTTTTAAACCAAATTTATGACAAATTTTTTAAACCAAATTTATTCCAGATTTTTTTAACCAATTTTCAGAATTTTTAAGCCAGAGGGTTGCGAGAATAGGAGGGGGGGGGGAGAACTCCGCGGACGGACGGACAGGACGAAAATGATAAGGATTCCCATAGGTTACGGAACCCTTGAAAAACTCGATATTCCATGCACCAGATTGATCATTAGTATTGAGAAATATTACTTACGAATTAATTTATCATAATCAACCCCAGCCTCATTTTGGCTCTCGACGGTCCACGGGGTGACAATGTCGTCCTCGTCGCCGGTGACCGTCATATTTTCAATACTTGAGTTCAGCTCTGCCATGATATCACAAGATTTATTGTGTACTCGAATACTGATAGTCACAGCCGCGGTATGCCTCTCGTGCGAATTACAAGACGGTATGTCATGAGCACTTGCCGCATGCATACGTCAGAGGCAAAATTCGCCACAGGTATGCCGCAGCATTATCAAACAGGAAAACGGTGGACAACGTGCCGATCCAGAAAGTTACTTTTTCTTTTTATTGCAATTTCTTTTGGAACCGCGATGTACTGTCACGTCAGCGGGATCGCCGACGGCTCCCGTCGTTTTGGTTCTTTGGTTAGCGTCACGGCGCTAGGGCCGGATATCGATGCCAGGCAAGCGCGAGGTCAAAATTTACGAATATGGCAGTCTAATCGAGTGTTTCATGAAGTATTTTCGGTGTATTTCCGTTGGCGAATGTCTTGAGATTTATAGTCGCAGATAATTTGAAATCAAGATGTAAAATAATTTCTTATCTTATGCCACTTGGTTTGTTCTTTGGGAATAATTTCGATGTTTCGTATCGTGTTATTTGGGTTAGTACCCTCTTTAATTCTAATGCTACTAATGATGTGATAGACTTTAGTAATTAATGAGGTGTACGTTTTATCATTATGACAGCATACTCATTGGTTATTTAATTTTATTCGTATGTGGAAATAAGCCGTGTCGTAAATACGCAAGGTCCGAACGAACCTCCTATGACGGAACGCTTTAAACAAATTTAAATCAGCGGAAATTGTATCGTTTTGACGAAATGATTGGGGGTGTCTCTTCTTGAATATTGAAGGTCGCGTCTATTATTTATTTAATTAAAGCAGGAACGGAGTATTTTTCTATAAAACTTCAGATAAAGTGGTGTTGCTTACTTACAACATTTTTGAGCCTTGAAACTTTGAATCCGTTTTTCTGAAAACCACTTTCTCGTGAACCTCGTACAAGCTAACTCAAAACTATCTGGTCGATCACATTGGAATTTTGCACACTTTCAGACAACAACCGTCTATGCGAACCTACAGTTCCGTAAAAATTATTTTAAAAAAGTGTTTTTTCATTCCCCGAGACTGTAGTAAGAATTCTATGGAAAATATAACATTTTTTCAAACCTGTAGCATTTTTCGAATTTCCCCTTTTCCTGGATTTTTTTCAGCGATGATTTTTTTGTACAATTGATAAACCAATATATAATCGCAGTAGATGGTGAAAAAGTAGCGTGTCCTTTCGAGCCTCTCGATATAAAACCACGTGAAACCCGCGAAAAGGCTACGGTGGACAGTGACACTAGACAGCAGCGCCGCGTGGTGGCGATACCGTGAACTTTCAATCGCCTCAGTAAGCGGGTCACCTCTCCCTCGGTGTACCGGGGAATAAAAAAATCTCGGCCATCTGGCAACGCTCGGTTAAAGTACACGAGCGTCGAAGCTATCGTAGATGGCGCTACGGCTCTTTTTTTCCCTCTTCGCGACATCCGCGGGACACGGGGTTCATTACTCCTCCGACGAGTAATCGGGTTCGCGCGAGTAAATCTTGTTCCTGCTTATTCGTGCGCGGATATATTGTGTACAAGCTAATCATTTTTCTAACAATATTTTTTCACGTTTTGTGGTTTAATGCAAATTTGACGGTAAAACGAAAAGCATAAACAATGGGTGTACCAGCATTCTTCCGATGGCTCAGTCGAAAGTATCCCTCGGTCATCGTCGAATGCATCGAGCAAAAAGTAAGCAGCATCGTTTTTTTTCCACTCAATCCATGTGATATCAATTTTTATTCATTTCGCTATTATCGCATTATCTCTCCGCAGTCCACTCAAACTCCTGGATATAAAGTCGCACCTCGAATATCGGTACTTTTGTGTTGCGAAGTTAGGTTATGTTGTGACTCGATGTGTCGATTGTTGATGCTGTTGAGACTCGTGTCGCGAGTGAAATCACCGCCAATGAACGAAAAACGCGGTACTCTGTGCTGAAAAGTTAGAAAAAGAAATAATATTCGATATTATTTAAATAGAAAGTAAACTTAAAAATCCCGAAAACGATAATGGTCGCAATGTTTTTACGATTTGGTATGTAAACATCTAGACAATCATGCAAATTGCAGGCAAAGTGCAGCTGTTTGGTGAACGTTTTAAAAAGTATTGACGGAATACTTTACACATTTTTGTTATTTTGGCGCTGATATATATTGGCGCAAGCATTGAAGTATTTCTTGCTGCCATTTTGCTCATTATGATCTTTCGAGCAAAATCAAGAGATTCAGTAGCGTCTTGACGCCAAGTAATCAAAAAGAAAATGTTGATGCTACAGACGATTTCTATGCCACTGACGATTCTGACACCACTGACAATTTTGACGGCACTGATGTTTTTGACGCCACTAATGATTTCGACGCCACTGAACATTTTGACGCCGTGGACGATTTCGACGCCACTGAACATTTTGGCCTTGCTGACGATTTCCACGTTACTGACGGTTTTGACGCCATTGACGATTTTGACACCACCAACAATTTGCTCTCCTATCGTTTTCTCATCTGTCCACTTACGATCACATTCCTTTTACTTCCATGCTATACCCGATGCTTCATTATTTCCAGTTTTTCAAAGCTTCCCTAAAGGGTCGTCCATATTTGTACCGAGTATGTTTGCGTTACGATCAGAAACTGAGTAAAACTGTCTCTCGCTCGGTAGACAGAGTCCAAGCATATGCGTGACAAACCGTCCTCCCATCCTAGTGTCGGCTCAAGCAGAAAACACTTGAGCTGGAAGATTCCGAAAGCCACTCATTAATAGCCGCTCAATCCGTTCTTGTCCAACATTCTCATTACAAATTCCACGGATTCATTTTCACGGACCCATATTTATTCGCATTTTCCTGCTTTTTCGTTTGCAGAGGACGTCAACCGACGGAGTTACGGTGCCCATCAATTCGGCCGACCCAAATCCGAACGGGGTGGAATTCGACAACTTGTATCTAGATATGAACGGCATAATACATCCGTGCACGCATCCGGAGGACAAGTAAGAGCGAATTACACCACTGTGAAGTACTCAGCGCCCTGACGGTATTGACTGACGTTATTCGTTTGCAGGCCTGCTCCGAAAAACGAGGACGAGATGATGGAAGCGATATTCGAGTGCATCGATCGGTTGTTCTGCATAGTGAGGCCTAGAAAAGTGCTCTACATGGCGATCGATGGAGTTGTAAGTTTGGGTGGATGGCACGAGCTCAAGAATTGCTTGATGATTCGCGTGGGGAAATTCTTTTATTCAGCCCAATATTCTTCCCTGCACCGTGAAATCGTTCTTTGCATTTACATGACTATTACGCATACCGAAAACAGAGAAAATCGGGGAATTTTGAAAATTCTCCGGAATTTTTTCAGAATTTACTTTTTGCAAGAATTACGAAAAATGAAATCAACCAAAAAAAAAAAAAATTGTACATTTTTAAAATTTATATTATTCTTCATTATATACAAAAAAGTTATGTCAGTGCCAAACATTGAAAATTTCAGAAACTGAAAACTAATTTACTCTAAAGCTCAATACATCTGCATGCGATTTGTCGTTACCCAAGCCCACAAATATTATTGTAGATAAGTGTTTATATTTATTGTTTATTTATTAGCACCGACATAATAAATTCTGTTTATAACGAAGAACAGGTTCTGTATTTGCTTTTAATGTATTTTGTTTTACTTTACAATGTTCAAATCGTTTTTCGCATTTCAGTTTTTAAAAAATTCATTTTTATCTTCAACATTTTTATATATTTGATCATAAAAAAATGATGTTCTTTACTTGACCCCAATCTCCCTGGAATATTTGCAAAACCTGTGTGGAAAAGCTGGCGAATTCAGAGAATTTCTGCATCAATAATGCGTAACAACAATGATTTTGTGCAGGCACCGAGGGCGAAGATGAATCAGCAACGTTCGCGCCGATTCCGCGCGTCCAAAGAGACCAGCGAGAAACTCAACGAAATGAATAGAATAAGATCGGAATTGGCATTGAAAGGAGCGTATTTACCACCGGAAAAGCCAAAGGGTGAACATTTCGACAGTAACTGCATCACACCGGTGAGTCGCCGTCATGCGCCGCACGCTTGATACGCTCAGGCTCGGCGTACGATGTATGTGGAGCGGCATTGACGCGGCTGTCTCGTTGCAGGGTACACCTTTCATGGCCAGGTTATCCGCCTGTTTACATTATTACATCCACGAGCGATTGAACAACGATCCCGGCTGGAGGAATATTAAAGTTATACTGAGCGACGCTAATGTGCCCGGCGAGGGAGAGCACAAAATCATGGATTTTATTCGCAAACAGCGAGGTGAGATACTTTTTATTCGATCAACTTTGATGATCGCGCGTTATTCCAACTGTTTCTCGACAATTCGACTGGGACAAAAATAAATATTTATTGAAAACTCAAAATATTGGGTTCGCAAGCGGAAAGACGAATTACTTTTCATTTGATAATCGAGCGTCATTGTGATATTTTCGCGATATTTAACTACAATACAAACAAAAATGTTGACGGAAAACTTAGAAGTACTTTTAATTCAAGCAAGCTTGACAATTACACAATGCTAGAATAGCAATTTCACAATTTTTATAATAAAAAGAAAAGTATACATATATATTAGACTGGCGCAAAAAATAGCAGATTCGGGCTCTCACCCCTTGAAATATTACTCGATAATGAAACAAAGAAGGTGTAGGTTAATTCTAATAGGTAACTCATGAGGTTTTTTTAATTCAAAATTTGATTTACACGGGAAAAATAAAAATGTCGGACAAATGACGCTTATTCGGCCCAAAACTCGACATTTTCGCACGAAAAAAATTAGGTGATATAAAATCGCTAATTTTTCAAGGTTATGGTTTTGCCAGATGTCCAACCTTTCGATATGACCAGCCCCCTGACACTGGCTACTATTCCTATGGCAATAAATTACTGGCGTGTTGTCCGGGATGTTTGATTGCGCTACAGTCCACTTCGTGGCGCTAGTAGTCATCTGCTCGGTTTCTTTTACGCATGCGCGTTCCATGCTCGATATAATAACATTTTCGGAGTATTCGGCGTTTTACGCGTTTTACGGTTGTGTTGTGACTTGTGGATTGTGAGTAAAATAAAATTTTCAGAACATTTTAAATGTTAAAAAATCAATCCGCGATCGGTGGAGTGTATTTTTGTTTACCGTGACATACCTTTTGTATTGTGTGTAGGTAGGATAATTATCAAACGACGCTGAGCGGCAAACGATAATTTAAAAATGATTCAAGGGAAATAAATATATTTTTCCTCATATTTATATGTATCGATTTATTTCTTTAAATTTCCATGCTTGTTAAGAAACGAACACGCAGACACTTACTTCTCGGTCTCTAACTGCCAAAAAACAAATACATATCTAGTTACATAATTTTAAACGATTAAAATGATCATATAATAATAATGATTATCATAAACATTTTCTCCATTGTTTGGTGGGTTCGGCTGGTTCACAGGCTATAGGGCATGTATATAGTTATCGAGCAGGTGACTACTAGCGCCACACGTCGCAGCGATTGAAAATAAAAACGACGGACATTACGCGAGCCATGTATGACTGATGGCGACAGGGGGCTGGATATGACGTTTTACATCTGACAATTTCGACCATAACCTCCTGGTGGGGCCATCTTTTGTCAAACGGCGCAGACTTATTTGTACTCCCAATACTAATATAGTGATAAAATTATCCTAACAATGATAAAATTACTAAAATAAAACTGATTGAGGCGGAATACACATTTAGACAGGAAAAAATAATCAATATTGAGGGATTCTTTAAACTAAGAAATAATTATTCTACAATTATCAAACTTTAGATATACTTTAATAGTATATTGAAGTATACAATACAATTATTTTAAATTAATTCATCATCAAAATGACGGAGCTGTGTCAGAGTGTTACGCGGGATTTGCGAATCGGCTTGCAGTCTAGCTTCTCGTGGACTTGGATTTGCAAAAAAGTTCGAACATTTTTTCAGTTAGAACATGTATAGTTTCTATGTGACGGTAATGAAAATGAAGACAATGCAAATTTAAGAAAATAACACGCATTTACAAAAAAAATCAACATTTCACGCAACATTTCTGTAAAATGTGGATTAAAAAAGTAGTCTTTTTTTCAATTTTTCACAAACAATTCTCGTCAAGTAGAAGGTACCAATATTATCAATATTTCTACCAAGTTTCAACTCAAGCGGCTTAATAGTTTTTGAGCAATCCTGCACGCCAATTTCGATAATGCAGTTTTCAGAAAAACGCGTTTGAAGTTCACGCCCGCTCCGAATCCGAGCGATGAGGCACAGCGTTGACGGGCTGTAACGTTTGAAGTTTTTCGAATTTCGCTTTGAAACTTTGGAAATATTCTACATATATAGTTCTATTGTTTAGAGAAAAAAAATCGATTTTTTTATCGTTGTAAATGTGTATCCGGCCTTAAATTACTAAAATAATGATAAAAAGTAACACAATCAATTAACTGATAATCAGTAGATATCGCATTTGCAAGAGGGCACGGAGAAACCGTGGTGAACCTCTGCCGACACAAGCTATTTCACAAGTATTTTCACCAAGTTTGACTAGCATTCCCTATAAAAAATTTCAGTAAAAACGGCACGTCGTTTGATAGTCGGTGCCCAAGCCAATGGGCGCCTTCGCCGCCGCTCATCCAAGCATGGGCCCAGATCAGTCCTGATTATTACCAATATCCAATAATAATTACATCACGAAAGAGTACTCAAAATTCTAATGGCACTTCGTCTTTTACCTTTCCAGCCCAACCCGATCACGATCCGAACACGCAGCACGTGCTTTGCGGCGCGGACGCTGACTTGATAATGTTGGGTCTGGCGACTCACGAGCCAAACTTTACGATTATTCGCGAGGAGTTCAAGCCGAACCAGCCCCGTCCTTGCGACATTTGCGGCCAGTTGGGCCACGAGATGAAGGATTGCACGGGCTCCGAGCCCGATCAGCAGAAGGAGGACGCTGCTTTTGGCTCCGAGTGTCAATTCATATTCGTACGTCTAAACGTACTGCGTGAATATCTCGAGCGCGAGTTGCAAATGCCAAATTTGCCCTTCAAGTATGATTTCGAGCGTGCCATCGACGATTGGGTCTTCATGTGCTTCTTCGTGGGCAACGACTTTCTGCCGCATCTCCCGTCTCTCGAGATTCGTGAAGGCGCCATCGACAGACTCGTTAATCTTTACAAAAAGACGGTTTACAAAACGGGGGTAGGTTTGAAACGAGAATAAGCACGTCTCCTTACTCTGAAAAACGAAAAAGTATTCCGAAAACGCGAATTTCTGTTTTTTATTAAATTATTTATCGAATTATTTTATCGAATTATATATATTTATATAATTATCTATTTTTTAACAATCTAGAAAAAGGCAGGTCAATATTTACGAGTGGGGCTCCAGCTGGAAAAGGGGTTTAGAAATTTTGTACCGAGTTGATGCATTTCAGGGCACTTTGTTTATAATATTTAAGTCGGGGGAAGACAATTTCAACCCTTATTTCAACCCCCAACCGGATTTTTCAAACTTTTTAAAGGTATGGAGGAAACGGGGCTAGTGACATCAAGTGGGTCAAATGACATGGGTTTGGGTCGGTGGGTGTGTGGATTTGTTTGGGTGTGGGTTTGGGTATGCATGCGCGTGTGCTTTTTTTGGGTGTATGCGTAAATGTCTGGGTGTGTGATTAAGGGGAGATATATACCTAGGAGCCAGAAAAAGGTCATTTTTGTGAATTTTTTTAAGGAAAACTATTCGAAATTTCGGATTGGGGTTTTAATTATCTAAAAGTATATACATTCAAAAATATGTTTAATTGTCTTTATTCAAAAAAATCAAAAATATACAAGGATATTGTATGATCCTTGGAGCGTCGTAAAAAAAATCTGCGTATACGGTACCCACTGGCGTTTCTTCAAAAATCATCTGAAAAAAAAATCAAAAAGATTATTAAATTAGATACTATAATCCAGTACTTGTCATAGCCGATTTTGAAAATATCGATTTATGACAAAATGGCGGACGTTTTAACATAAATAGTGATTTTTGGGCCAAAAATTAGTTATTATTTTTCCTATAAAACAAAAACTAAGTAACGGGAAAAAAATATCCTATGGCAAGTACTAGATAATGGTGTATAGAATAACCACAAAAAACCTCAAGGCAATCGGTTCATTGGTTTTCGCGAAATTTTGGGTACCGATTTGAAAAACGTGGTTTTGAGAAAAACGCGTTTGAAAATTTGGGAATGAATAAATCATGAAATTTGTCAACTTACATGGAATCATCGATACCAGGCCCATAGTGTAGGTCTTCTACGGTCGACGGAATGTTCATAGCTTTTAAATCCTCGACCTCGACCATCTAGATGTATATCTCTCCTTAAATGATGATCCTCGTTCATTGTTGTTTTTTTGGTAAATATTTACAAGCGGGTTTGTTTGGGCTCGTATACCCCTCCTTCACCATAAAAAACATATTTTCATACTGCAGAATAGCTCCGAACACGTGAAAACAATTTTGGAGCCGATTAGGGCTGGAGCCCTACTTGTAAATATTTACCAACAGGCATTTTCAAATCGAGGTGGTCCAAGCGATTCACCAATGCTAAAGGATACTTTTTTTTAAGTTCACAATGTTGTAAGTCTAGCAGGGGGGGGGGGGCTGCCCTGACCGCCTCACGACGAAACTCCAACGGTAACAATTTGGCTCATGCCGATAGCTACCGAGCCATAAAAAGACTATTAGCTCATACAAATTAAAAATGCGTTTGTTCCAGAGCAACGAATAACTATCGTCATAAAAATGAATGTTTTCTTACCCATCGAATAATCTCTTCGAGACAAATTCTCATCGCTCGTGTCTGCCGTTTCGCAGGGTTTTTTGACGAACAGCGGTGACGTTAATCTTGACAGAGTACAACTTATACTCTCGGACCTCGGTGACGTTGAAGACGAGATCTTCAAGAAGCGACAACAGAACGAACTTGCGTTCAAGCAGCGCGAGAAGAACAAGAAGCGACGAATGGAAGCGATCAGTAGTTACAAACCGAGCTGGACGCCGGTCGGTCAGTTTGCACCAACGGTAGGCATATTCTCCATTCCGAATTACTCTCTCTCTTTCTTTTGAAAAAGTGTGAAAACGGTTGAACGTGATTGAAAACCAGGGTGTCTACCGACCTGAAAAGTCATGAAAAATCTTAAATGTCATGTCATTACACTCGACCCTGAAAAAGTCATGAAATGTCATGAGAAATTACCAGTCTACCTGAATTATTATACCCTACCAAATTATCGTTGAGTCTCTATTCAATATGAACTAACTTTGTGGTACTTGTCGATAGAGAAGCGAATATCGAATCGATAGAAAATAAAATAGAAGAAAGTAAAAGAAAATGATGCGTTATCGCAACATATCAGTTTTTCTTTGTTATTCGTGTAAAGCGACTAGATGATATTACTCAAAGTTCCTAAATGTATGTAATATTTTTCTGGATGTTCCCAAAATATATTTCTTTACAGCAATCTTGAAATTATGCTTGTCTCACATTTTTTACTACATATGGAATTGTACAGTTTGGTGACTTTTCGTTTATTCCGTATACTTTTTATTGGCATACAACACACATCTGTTTGAAAGAGCAAAATAAAAATATAAAAATTTAGAAAATCGGTCGCACTGTAGAACCTTTAAGTATACTTCTATGCCAGAAAGTCATACTAAGAGTCATGAAAAAATCCCGATTCCTTGCCTTGAAAATCCTTAAGTGTCATGCAATTTCAGTTCTGGTCAAAATTAGACACCCTGTATATAGACGTTTTCTTGCCCTTCATTATCAACGCGAACTCGCTCGAATGTTCACGGCGCGTGTTTATGCCACTCTTTGCAGGCTGTCGGCCAAAGCAGCAAACCTGTACAAAATGCGCGTCAGGAGGCCTACAAAATGCGGATGCAAGGAAGAGATTACAATACGAACGCGACGGAACGCGCATTGAAGGGAACAAACGCGAGTGCGGCGCTGGAAAGTATGATTGTACCGGAAGTAAGTCACGAAGGAAATTTATTCGAAATGGCAATTGTCGTTTATGCACGGCGTTGAAGTTTGCATCGTTGGAATGCAATGGAAATAAGTTAATTTTGTTGATGAAATGTTTTTTCTGCCGATTCTGTCTGAATATCACTCCAACCTTTTTACATATTCTTATTGGAGATTTACGATCTCGATCTACAGAAAAAGTTGGGAATTATAGTAAAAATAAATAAATGGAAAATGAAATCGTTGCGCTCCGACGATGCAAACTTAAATAAGATGTTTAGGCTAAGTGCCACACCAACCGAATGACCGAGAATAATTCTCTGGGATTTTTCGAAAATTTACTTTTTGCAAAAATCACTGAAACCCACTTGAAAAAAAAACTGCAAAGTATAAAAATAAATATTTTTGTATATTTCTAATATTTATATTATTCTTCGTTATATACAAAAAAAGTTATGTCAGTGCCAAACATCGAACATTTCAAAAACTAATTTACTCTAGAGCTCTAAAGCATTCGATTTGTCGATACACAACCACACAATTATTATTGCAGATAAATGTTTATATTTAATTTTTATTTATGGGCACTGACATGAACATTTCTGTTTATAATGAAAAACAGTTTTTGGATTTGCTTTTAAGGGGCTATACCAGTGTGAACGCTGAAAATTAGGATAATTTTCGGGAGTTTTTTGGAAGAAAAGTACTCAATTAAATGTTTCGGAAAATTAAGAATATATTTGGCTATATTTGACCTATATTACAGAATTTTTTCATAGAAAAATATTGAGATCCAAGCTACTCATGCGCTGCCTTCGGAGGCGCAAAAAAAAAATCCTCCCCTGCTGACATGATTCCGGCCGATTAAGTACCTAAAATTGAAAAAGGAAAAAATGTCGCTAAACTGGAAGGTATTTCCTGTACAATGACGTAGGATTTTCGAAAAATATCAAAATCTAACAAAATGGCGTAATTATGAAAAAAGTCTGTTTTCTTGCCTATAAAATGGTCGTTTTTTTTTCAATGCCAAATCGTCAATTTTCATCCTATCAAAAATATCCTACCTCATTGTAGAGTAAATATATTCAAAAGTACTCAGTTCAAATTTCAAGTCAATCGGCTAATTGCTCTTTGAGTTAGAATGTCAGCAAATTTAAAAAATCTCAATTCATATTTTTGAAAGTATAAAAATCTTGAATGTATAAAAATCTCATCTCATATTCTTGAAAGTTTGAACTGTCGAAAAAGGCAACAAAAAAAATTGATTTTTTAAAAGTGTCACACTGGTATAACCCCTTAATGCATTTTACTTTACAGTGTTTAAATAATTTTTCGATTTTCAGTTTTTTTTAATTACATTTCAATATTTAACATTTTCATATATTTTATCTTCAAAAAAATTACGTTCTTTATACGACCCCAATCTGCCTGGAATATTTGCGAAACCCGTGTGGAGAACCTGGAAAAGTTAGGAAATTTCTAAGTCAATAAGGCGGTTGATTCGCTTGATTCCTCGGGTACCATTGTCTATTCCTCTGTTCCCATAAGCATTTGAAATTGGATTTTCTTTATCGTTCTTGGAGCTATCAACTTACGTTCAGCGTTCTTATCCATTAATTTTTCTCCATCCCCATTTGTCAGGGTTCCGACAATCGTAGTCAAAAACGCAAGATCGACGATGCCCAAAAAGAGGAGGAAGAGGACGACCAAGCCCACGACGAGGTTCGTCTCTGGGAAGACGGTTTCAAGGATCGTTATTACGAATCGAAGTTCGACGTTGCCGCGGACAATTTCGCATTTCGGTACGACGCGGTGCTGCCTACAGTACACTCGGAATGTCAATTATTTATTATCGAGCAGTATGCTGATAAAAATGATTGGGCTACTGTTGGGCTACAATGGGTTGGGTCGATGAAAAATTGTAAGCTTCTTTTTTGTGTGTCATTTAGCAACAACGTCGCGCTTCAGTACGTACGGGGGCTGTGCTGGGTCTTGCGGTACTACTATCAGGGATGCGCATCGTGGAAATGGTACTTTCCATATCACTACGCACCTTTCGCCAGCGACTTCATCAACATCGGTGGCCTCTCCACGGAGTTCGAGAAAGACACAAAACCAGTGAGCATTCTGTTACCCTACTTCATGTGCTATTCAACATTTTATTCCTTCAGTTTTAAGGGGTTATATACAGTCAGGAGGCCCAAAAAGATCGATTTTTCAAGAATTTTTCTCCAGAAGACCTTTAAATCCATTAACGAAAAAATGTGTACACATATTATGTTAACTTTTAACTGTATTTTAACATTTTTTATTTGTAAAAATAATTATTTTGAAAGCTACTATAACTGATCTCCGGGAGCACCTCAAAAAAAGGCGTCTTGCGGTGAGCACGATATCTCTGGACTGGATCATCCAAAATGAAAAAAAAACCAAAAATATTTCGTTAATATAATGCATTATGTTGTAATTGATCGAAGGAATAAGCGAAATAATAAATTTTGACAAAATGGCGGCTTCTGAACAAAAAAATCGATTTTTGACAAAAATGTAGGCCGTAAATTGTTTAGAAAATGGAAAATATTTATCGGTGAGAAAAAACCTTCGATTAATTACTAAAAAATATAATTGAAAAGATTGTGTTAAAATTTGAGACTGATCGGTTCAGACGGTTCCGGGAAATCTTGCTCACCGACTTTAAGACACACAGTTTTGAGAAAAACGCGTTTAAAGTTTCTAAAACACTTTCGAACGCTCTGACACGTCATTACAAATGTGCGTGTAACTTCGAGAATATTCGCCAGATTGATAAGAAATTTTCTGTGCGTATACTTGAAATATATGTACATTACGAAGAAAAAAATCGATTTTTCGAAAATTTTACCTGTATATGACCCCTTAAAGATATTCCAATATTTATTTTCGCGTTTTCGTAGTTCCGCCCTCTGGAACAGTTGATGGGTGTGTTCCCAGCCGCCAGCAGCGGTCACGTTCCACAACCGTGGGCTCCTCTCATGAGCGATCCGGTAAGTTTGCTGTCTTTTAGCGCTAAACGGAAAAAAAATGTTGCTGTAGAAACAACCAAGTCATTGGGCCTGGATTTTTTGCCGGTGCGAGGAAAAAATGAGCAGTTCTTCCAACAGCTATTCGCGTTTAAGAGCAAATAAACGCCGAGTTTTTTAAAGTTTGTTGCTTGAAAATATTCGGGTGAATTAGCGAAAATTTTGCTAGTCGTTATGGTAAATTTTCTGAATGTACTGGCAAAAGGAAAACGGAGGTTTACGTACTCGTCACTAAGGGAGGTTTCCACGTTGTTGGGGCAACATTTTTTCGATTTTTCACCATTTTCTCATGCAAAGAATATTAAATATAGAATGTTGAAGTTTCGTATGTCCACTAAGCGGTCTTTATTGAACATGATATTTTTCTAAGTTCGACAATACGTTTTCTAAGTTTGCGGAAGTGTACACGCTCTACAAGAGCAATCGTTATAAAATTGTGCAGGCACGTGCGCAACAAACGTTTTCATTAATTGAACTAGAATTATTCAAAAATGTTCAAACATTTTGATTCCATCAACAAAACCTCCAAAATGGTTGATATGACACTAAACTTCTATCGCTCAGCTTTTTGTTATTTTTCTTCAACTTCGTTTCTCTTCCCATCCTTCAAAAATGATTTAGCAACAACCTTAATGCATGGAAAAAAGTGGTGGAATGGATAAAAAAAAGAGCTCGTGTAGGTCGACAATTTGGCTCGTGTAGTGGTACACAAAATGGCAAAGCTTCATTCCAATTACCGTTGATGTATATACAACAAAATATTTCTGATTAATTTAATCAAATATCGAGAATAATCCAAAACAATGAATTTTCCATTGGCGTGTGAATTTAGAAAAAATATTATTCAATACAGTCACCATTCGTCGTAAAATTCATCGCTGGCGCAATGAGTATCATCCTTTTTTTCTGTCCGGATTTATTACAGAAATCGCCAATCATTGACTTTTATCCCGAGGACTTCAGGATCGATTTGAACGGCAAGAAATTTGCTTGGCAAGGTGTCGCTCTGTTGCCCTTCGTCGATGAGAAGCGACTGTTCAAAGCCCTTGAGCCTTACTACGACTCGTTGACCGAAGCCGAGAGTGAGTAACCTCCCCCCTTCCCTTTACCCTTTGATCGCATTGAGTATCCATGCGAGAATCACGCGTGACACGATCGGTACGCGCGGTGTTGCAGGAAAGCGAAACGTTCGCGGTGACGATCGTCTCTACGTTGGTATGGGCAACAGCGGCTACGACTTCCTCAGGGGACTCTACACGAACAAAGTGGAGGTGGAGAGCGAGACTGAGATATCAGTAAACGGGATGCGGGGTACGGTTTTGTTGGCCGAGGATTGCGTGGGTGACGGAGCCACGTTGCCCTCGCCCATCAAGGGTGTGCCGGTTCGCTGCAATAAAGTGTATTGGTGAGTTCATCAACCTTTCGAAAGAACTTATTTTAATACATTTAGACAGGAAAAAATAAGCAATATTGAGGGATTTTTTAAACTAAGAAATAATTATTCTACAATTATCAAACTTTAAGTATACGTTAATAGTATATTTAATTATACAAAACAATTTTTTTTAATTAATTCATCATCAAACTGACGGAGCTGTGGCAGAGTGTTACAGCAAGGTCGCCGTGGGAGCTGCCAATCGGCGTGCAGTCTAGCTTCCCGTAGACTTTGATTTGCAAAAAAGTTCAAACATTTTTTCACTCAGAACATGTATAGTTTCTATGTGACGGTAATGAAAATGAAGAAAATGCAAATTTTAGAAAATGGCACGCATTTACCAAAAAAGTCAACATTTCACGCAACATTTTTGCAAAATGTGGATTAAAAAAGTAGTTTTTTTTCCCAATATTTAAAAAAACAATCCTCGTCAAGTAGAAGGTACCAATATTATCAATATTTCAACCAAGTTTCAACTCAATCGGCTTAGTAGTTTTTGAGTAATCCTGCACGCCAATTTCGATAATGCAGTTTTGAGAAAAACGCGTTTGAAGCTCACGCCCGCTCCGAATCCAAGCGGTGAGGCACAGCGTTGACGAATTTTTTCGAATTTCCCTTTGGATCTTCGGGAAAATATTCTACATATATAATTCTATCTCTTAAAGGGGAAAAAAAGAAATCGATTTTTTTATCGTTGTAAATGTATATCCCTGAACGCCCTCTATTCTTGTAACCCTCCGCTTTAAGGGGGTAAACCTTTAGGCCAAGAAAACATGGCTGATTTTCATGATTCTTTTGGTTAGGAGAGATTTTTTCACCATTTTGGCGACGTAGGATACGTCTTATTACTACTTTTGGCTGTTACATGATATTTTTGTGTTTATTAATCTCGAAAAATGGCGGAGGTATAGCACGGTCTTCTGAATGGGTTGCGGCGGATGTTGTTAGACGGCGTGACACGTGGTGTCGGTGGGATTAAGCTGAAGAAAAAACCAACGAAGATTTTTCTTTCATTAACACTCGTGCGCAGAGTATGAACCAAGAAACAGTGAGAAATTTTGAAAATCGATTGAATGGTACTAGGTGCGCAACTAAGTTTCCCGGTTTTTTTTTACCAATAAAAAATCAAAAATTTCAAGACAAATACAAAAAATGGTTAATTCGAAGCGGTGTCCCTCGCTATTTATACATTTTTGCCATCTCTCTGGCAATACATAAATACCGCGACGATAAAAAGACGCGTCTTTGGACTGAAACCATTCGTCCAACCAATTTTGTACTGCATCGTAATTGGCCAAGTGTAGCCCACCCAAGCCATGCGCCATCGACCGGAACAAGTGATAGTCTGAAGGGGCCAGGTCTGGCGAATACGGCGGGTGCGGTAGCAGATCCCATTTCAGTGTTTTTATGATGTCCTGGACGATGGAAGTGCACGGGGCGTTGTCGTGCTGCAATATCACACGTTCGTGTCTCGTGTCCCATTCTGGCCGTTTTTCGAGCAATGCGTGGTTCAAATTGATTAGTCGTTGTCGGTAACGATGCCCATTGACAGTTTCGCCCGGTCTCAGCAGCTCATAGTACACGATTCTTTCTGGTCCCACCAAACGCAGAGCATTGTCTTTTTTCCGTAGCGATTTGGCCGTGCCGTCGATGTTGACGCTTCGCCAAGTGAAGGCCACGATTTTCTGCGTTTGGGATTCTCGAAATATATCCATTTTTCATCGCCAGTAACAATTCGATGCAGGAAACTCTTTCTGTTCTGCCGCAAAAGCAAAATTTCGGAAGTGGCTCTTCGATTTTCCATTTGTCTCTCAGTCAACTCATGCGGCACCCACTTTCCTTCCTTATGAATTTTTCCCATGGCGTGCAAACGTTTCGAAATACATTGCCGAGTCACATTTAATGCCTCGGCAAGTTGATCTTCTGTTTGAGTGTCATTTTCATCCAATAAGGCTTGCAGATCGGCGTCCGCAAATCTTTGCGGTCTTCCCGAGCGCTTCTTGTCCCCAGTCTCAAAATCGCCACTTCTGAACCGCTTGAACCCTTCTTCACACGTTGTTTTTGATGGTATATGTTCGCTGTAGGCCTCCTCAAGTAACCGACGTGCTTCAGCTGCTGTTTTTTTTAGATTGAAGCAGAAAAGCAATGCTTCCCGCAAATGCTGTTTATTTGGCACAAACTTTGACATTTTCGAGGTTAGAAAAAAGGTCGTTGTGTTGCGATATTTGTTTATATGACGACTGGGTATTCTTAACAGATGTCCAAGCTATAAAGACACCCAATTTCAGACCTGTATGTCGGCTACATGTGTCGCTAGCGCCATCCATGTGAGAAACCCGGGAACTTTGTTGCGCACCTAGTACGCTTTGAAAGGGAAAGACTGAGATACGGTAACTTAGAGAGGGCAGGGAAGAAAGACTACAGCAATTGGGCATGCAGAGTATGCGGAAAGGAAGAGGAGACGTTGGAACATATATGGCAGTGTGGGGAAGCAAGGAGGAAAATTAACAATAAGTGGGTAGAGGGAGTCGACAACTATAGAGGGTATAGAGTGGGAGATCGCCTAAAAGGTTGGTGGATAGAAGCGCTGAAAGGAAAAATAGTCAAAGAATTGGGAGAATACACAAGGGCATTCGGGGGACTCGACGCAGCAGGCTGAAAACTACGCGAATTAGTTTATCAAATATATCTTAGCGTCGTAGGCATGCAATGGACGGGCGAGCACTTTTATCGAACTTAATGTGATATAGTGTTAGTGGTCTTTCATATCTTTTTAAGCGGAATGAAAAAATGTAAAACATGTACTGAACACTGTAAGATGGTTAATGTCACAGCAATCGCAAGGCATGTTGAATAAATCTTCTTCTTCTTCTTCTGGTACGCTCTGAAACAAAAAGATTAAATTTTCCGAAAAAATGGCTACGTTATGCAATAAAAAAATAATTTTTGTATTTTTAAAAACATTTAGAGTTATGTTTTAGACAATAAGGTTAGAAAGATTTTTACCAAATTTCTTCAGAACTGGTCGATTAGTTTTTCAGCTTATGTCACGCCAGTTTTGAAAATGCAGTTTAGAAGACCGTGCCGTACCTCTGCCATTTTGATAGCTCAATGACGAAAAAAATACGACGTAACAGCCAATAGTAATAATAAAACATACCTTAAGTCTAAAAAATGATGAAGAAATGTGTCCTCTAAAAAAAAATCATGAAAATCAGCAAATGTTTTCTTCGCCTCAAGGTGTTCAAAATGTTTTCTCCCCCCTTAACCGGAAATCTGCGGCTTGGTCTACACATTATGGAACTTACGACTGACCTTACTTTACATCTCGGACCTCTATCTGAGAACTTCAAATTTGAACTACTTTTGCCTGTCATTTAGTCTCCCACACATTTCAACGTTTTCATTCTACGTTACGCAGCGATTAAATCGGATTGATTTTTCAGCGAAGGGGTCTCTACAATGTCCACGATTTTGTTCTACATTAATAATATCAAATGTCTCCTTCGTTTCCTTCGCGCAGTTTACGATTCCGCGATCCAAAGTACAACGTTGGTTTCGTTTTTCCGGCGGAACGCTTGAAGGGCGTGCGCGAGCCGCCTAAAGTTCTGAAGCCTCAGGACTTCGAGCAAATGAATCGCAACAACGGCAATCAGTGGAGGCCGCAGACCGGCTTTACACCCTCGAACAAGATAGCCTCCCTCGGTGATCCGGGACACCGTATGCTCGGGTGAGTCGATCCATCGAGCGTTGTTCTCGATCGCGTCAATCGCGCAACTTTAAACTCGTCTGTAATGTTACAAAAACTGTTTTTTTTCGTTTGTTTTTCTTTCCCTTCGATCTCGCGAACTGCAGACATCACGTCAATACGAATAGAATATTACAGCCTTACTCGCACGTACCGCCGCCCGCTTCGACGTATCCGCAATCAACGCAGGCACGGGGTAAGTCTCTTTTTTTCACTCGATGCTCTTCAAGGCGGGATATACATTTAAACAGGAAAAAATGGGCAATATTGAGGGATTTTTTAAACTAGGAAATAATTATTCTACAATTATCAAACTTTAGGTATACTTCAATAGTATATTTACGTATACGAAACCATTTTTTTTAATTAACTCATCATCAAAATGGCGGAGTTGTGGCAGAGTGTTACAGCAAGGTCGCCGCGGGACTTGCGAATCGGCGTGCAGTCTAGCTTCCCGTAGACGTTGATTTGCAAAAAAGTGCAAACATTTTTTCAGTTAGAACATGTATAGTTTCTATGTGATGATGATTAAAATGAAGAAAATGCAAATTTGAGAAAATGGCACGCATTTGCCAGAAAAAATTAACATTTCACGCAACATTTTTGTAAAATGTGGATTAAAAAAGTAGTTTTTTTTTCCAATTTTTCAAAAACAATTTTCGTCAAGTAGAAGGTACCAATATTATCAATATTTCTACCAAGTTTCAACTCAATCGGTTTGATAGTTTTTGAGTTATCCTGCGAAAGAGAAAAACGCGTTTGAAGTTCACGCCCGCTCCGTATCCGAGCGGTGAGGCACAGCGCTGACGGGCTGTAACGTTTGAAGTTTTTCGAATTCCGCTTTGAAACTTTGGAAAAATATCCTACATATATAGTTCTATCGTTTAAAGAAAGAAAAAAAGAAGAAATCGATTTTTTGATCGTTGTAAATGTATATCTCGCCTTAAGCGGCCTTCACTGGCTAAATGCAGTGCACTAAATGAAAAAAAACTCTTTATTTGGACAAGTATAAAGATACTTAAACTGTTAGACACACTAATTAGACAATCAGAGTCGTCACTTCCACTCTACATCAGTTAGCATGCTAAATTTAGCATAGGGTGAAGCGATTTAGACATTGAATGTCTAAATCGCGTGTCAGTTGCTCGCCTTTTATGTGTCTACGTCGCTGAACGTCAAATCTTCATATGTATTTCCTGTTGCTATGAATCGCAAAGTATCAGGTAATCGCTGTTTTAGAAATTAAGAACCAGGCTGATGTAAAAGGCAGAGAGTACTTTCGAAACTACTACAAGGAGTCCTGTCACCCATGGTACAGGGGGACGAAATTTCCCCGCGAGCTTATTTCTCGGGCTAATCATGTTAGAGCTAACCACTACCACCTTAACGCTTCCCTATCTCGCATAGGCATAGTCGACGACCCTAGTTGCACCTGTGGTCCTGCCAATGAGGACATAGATCACGTCCTCTGGCACTGTGAAAAGTACATTGAACAAAGAACTACTATGATAGAAAAACTAAATTTGCGGGGCTACCTAGCACCTTTCTCCACGATCTCATTTGTGACGGCGACTGATCGGATTGCGCTCACTATCATCCATAAGTTTATCACTGAATGTAAATTAAAAATATAAAATCGTTATCGTTATTGGTATTTCTGTAAATGTTACCGGGTTTCACAAATACACAGGGTTTCCACACTTTAAACAATTAAAAAAAAAAAGGTGGTCGTTCTATTGGACTCGCGGCGTCTCTGAACCCAGTATCTTGTTTTATTATGTACTGTGTAACTAATCCTAGTAATTTTTCCAATTGGTCAGAGCCTGATCTCAGAAAATTTCTCGCATCTTCTCACTCTAATAAATTTAAGGGGGGAATTCCCTTTAGACGCCCGAAAATGAATCATTTTTCATGAATTCGTTCAAAGGTGATAAAATAATCGCATCATTTTTAAACTTTAAGATTATCTTATTACGACTTTCAAGTGTTAAACATTTTTTTGTTATTTCTTGAACAAAACAAAATTGCGGCGATATAAGGCATTCCTATAGGCGTGTTTTGAAAAACTGCTCATGATATAGCTCAAAAAGTTATTGATCGATCTGGCTAAAATTTCGGAGGTTTCTCACTATAACATTATTGGAAGGATTCCTAAAGTTTTAAGTTATCGCGTTAACAAAGTACTTTTTTGGGGTAAAAGTTGCCGAGATAATGGTGAAAAAGATGATAATTTGATTACAAAGCCTCCTTAATTTTTAATTTTATACTTTTATAGGTATACCCTTCCAATATGTTATAGTGAGAAAGCTCCCAAAATTTCAGCCCGATCGATCAATAACATTTTCAGCTATTACATGAAAAGTTTTTCGAAAGACGCCTAAATATATACCTTAGAATGCCGCCAATTCGATTTGGTTGAAAATGAAAAAAAAATGTTATTGCTTGAAAGTTTGAAGGGGCTATACCAGTGGGAACGCTGAAAAGTTAAATGGCGTAGTTATGAAAAAAGTCTGTTTTCTTGCCTATAAAGTGGTCGTTTTTTCCAATGCCGAATCGTCAATTTTCATCCAATCAAAAATATCCTACGTCATTGTAGAGTTAATATATTTAAAAGTACTCAGTTCAAATTTCAAGTCAATCGGGTAATTACTCTTTGAGTTACAATGTCAGCAAATTTGAAAAATCATATTTCGAGAAAAACGCGTTCAAAGATTCAACTATCGATTATTGCAAGATAAAATGATATTGATATAAATGATATAAATGATAATAATATTCTTGAAAGTATAAACTGTCAAAAAAGGCAAAAAAATCGATTTTTTGAAAGTGTCACACTGGTATAGCCCCTTAATAAGATAATGTCAAAATTTTAAAAAGATGCGATTATTCTATCACAGTTTTGCACGCGGTTGATATAGGTTTGGTTATATTTTTAAGCATGTATGTATTAATTTGTTCATTTTAGCATGCAAATACATACTTTTTTCGTTTACTTTCCGTGTAATGGATATTTCTTACAAAAAAGAAACACGAACCGAGTGTACCGAGACATTACAGTCTACAGTTCATGCGCTGTATGCAAGACAGAGACATATGATATTGCTGTCTTCATCGCACACGAGACCCTCTTTCCTATGCGCACCATGCGGCCGAAAATTGAAGCGAAAACTGGAACGCTAAGTGAACCTTTCCCCACTACCGTTGTTTCAAGTAACCTGTAAGACCGTGGTTGTATCAGGCCAAGGTGGGGCACACGCTCAGTCGGCGGCGGCATCTGTTATTAGCATAAACTATTCTGAACTATTGATAACAATTGTTATTGATCATCCATATTGTCAAAATACAGGTAAAAATATACAGGTAGATGGTAATAATAGTAAATGGTATATACATTATCACCAATTGATATTTTCAATAATATCGATATCAACTATAATAATTATGGCATATAACTATGTATAGTAATACTACAGATGCTTAACCATAGTAACGTACATGTATTGGGTCTATGAATAAGTCCGTAGCGAAATTCCGACAGATATCGTTCGCAGTTGCTTCTTCGCAGTCAACCATATGAAGTGTCGTATATTACGTGGAAGCTGAAACTTGTGCCCACATTAAAAAAAGATCCATCGAGATCCGTGACGTATAGGAAGCTTCATTATATTTTGAACCTGGAAGGAAAAAAACGTGTATTTTCGATGCATTTCGCTTTTTTTTCTGAAACGGCGAAAACGCGTTGCAAACACACAAAATATATGCGCCGTGTATGGAGATAATGCCTTAAGGCCTTAGGCCACTAGAGGCCGAAAAAGAGGCTTTTTGGGGATTTTCTTTTCAGAAAAACTACAAAATAAATCGAGATTACAAAAAAGGGTGTTTATCATACATATCAGTGACTGTATACAATACATTTTTCATGCGATTAATTTCAAAATGGCGGCTGTGCAGCGTTTTTGCGATAACGTCTCCGTTTTTCCAGGGTCCACGGGCGGGCAAACAGCACCTGTAACTTTTGAATTATAATGAGCCAATGAATTTTTTTCGATATATTGATTTCTGCCAAATGGCGCACTTCTAAAGTGGAAAGTGAAAAATTTGCCTAAAAAATCGTCAGATAATTGTTAATAACAAATAAACCATTAAAAAAAACGAAAATTCTCGAGTGGCCTTAAGCGAAAGTGTGCGTCAGAAGCGGTTTGCGAAATTTCGTTGTGAAGATTTTGATCTTCAAGATGCTCCTTGCTCCGATTGGCCAGTCGCTACTGATCTCGATAAAATCAAAGCTTTTATCAATTCCGACCGGCATTTGACGACTATAGAGATTGGACATAACCTTAACATTAACCAATCAAGTGTTTCGCGACATTTACGGAAGCTTGGGATGGTGAACAAGCTTGATGTTGGGTGCCGCACGAACTGAGCAAAAAGTATTTAATGGACCGAATTTCAGCCTGCGATTTGTTGCTCAAACGCCATCAAAACGAATCATTTTCAAAGCGAATAATTACTGTCGATGAAAAGTGGATTGTCTGCAACAATGTCAGTCGAAAAAGATCATGGCGGAGCGTGGGGAGGCTGCTCAGATGATTGCAAAGGCTGGAGTTTGCGAACCGCATAAGCTGATGTTCTGTATCTGGTGGGATTGGAAAGGAATCGTCTATTATGAACTGCTGCCACCCAACGAAACGATTGATTCGACCAAGTACTGCTCACAACTGGCCAAATTAAAGCGAGCAACGATCGGAAGCGGCCCGTATCGGCGAATTGGAAGGGTGTTGTGTTTCACCAGAGCAACGCTAGACCACACGTTTCTCTGGTGACCCGAAAAAAGTTATTGCAGTTGGGGTGGGGTGTTGTGGTGCATCCACCGTATAGTCCGGACCTTGCACCTACCGACTATCACTTGTTCCGGCCGCTACAGAACAGTTTGAATAATAAAACCTTCAGTTCCCTCGACGTCTTCAAAAACCACTTGAATTTCTTCTTTGCCCGAAGATCAGGACTTCTATGAAAGAGGGATAATGAAGCTCGTGGATGGCCGAAAGTCATTGAACAGGATGGAACATATTTGGTTGATTAAAATCGCTGTTTTTGATAAATATTTTGAAATTTACTCAATTTTTGCTACGGAATTATGCATAGACCCAATACAACAGTCTGCATTACTAACTATCAAGTAGAACACAATTATGGCTCACTCAGGTCACTTTTAGAGTTTAGTGTCTAGAACTTCAAAAGTTTTCGGAATTGGAAGAGTATGTGGCTTCCGGATGGCTTAGGAATCACAATTAATTGCATACCAACGATGCAACATTTGATACCGTCTGGTAAATTAATAAAAATAAACATTTGAGTCATTTTCGAAGCCTGCTAGGGAAAAACTGTTGGCAGTCCAAGAAGAAAAAAAATCATCGCATTCCAACGATGCGTCGATGGTCCGTTTCGATCGGGGGGCACGCGCGAGCGAAGAGGAAGAACAAACGTGGCGTCGCGGCGCCTCGACGCTGTTATATACGTATAAATGAGGTTGGAGGAGCATTAACGCTGGCTTATTATCGATTTTAACGAGTGGCAAGAGACTCTTCGCTGGCAGACGAATGGAAGCCGCACGGCAGTCCGGTGTGTTTGCGCATACATATTTGCGAGGGTGAAAAGGGCCTGGGACTAACGCGGGACGGGGAGGGGAAGCGGAAAGGGCGAGATTCGTGCAAGCCCATAAATCCGTTCGTCACTCAGTCAGTCAGTCAATCAATCGCGTTGTTCGACTCTCATGGGCGACCCTGTTTGACGATTTCATTCCTCCGTCACAATCGTTGGCCGCGACGGCGGCAGGAACGACGAGAGTAAAATTAAAACGCACACGCGACTCTACAGCCAAGCACATATCAGGAGTTTGGGGTCCGTGAGGGATTCGAGTCAGTCATCAACCGAGCCACGGCTAATATCCTTCAAGAGAGTTTTATATATATGTATATGTCTCTCTTTCTCTTTTCTCATTGTTTTCGTTGCCCTTCGCGGGAGATTCCCCCGTAATCACCCTTGAATTGTTTTTTCTCTACCATTGCACGTCCGCTTGCTCTCGTGCGTTCATTCGCGCGCGCTCTCTCTCTCTGTTTTTTTTCTTTTTCCTCGTCTCTTCCTCTGGTCTCTCTGTAGTCGTAGTTCGTGACCTCGCAACAATCGACGAAAAAGGGTTCCCCAAGGGCTCGCAAGACCAGCTTAGTCTCTACCTCTCTTGCTCTCTCTAGCTCTGACTTTCTCAGACTTGCTCTTCCCCCTTTTCGGTCTCCTGTTCCGACTTTTTTCTTCTTTCTCTCCCTCTCGCGTTCTTGCGCTGCTCCGCTCTATTCAACCACTTAAGGGCATGTACAAGGTCAACATAACCTCACAAATTTTCCATCCCAATTTTCTCATAGATGATTAAATTTTTTAGGAAAAACAAAGCATTAGGCTCTGGAGAATTTCATGACGAAGAGCTTGATGATTTCCTTATGCGCTACATATTATTCATCTCTGAGGAATTACTGTTCGACAATTTCAGCTATCTCTCTCGCACTCATATGTCACGTGGTACATGTTCTACTTCGCCTTAAGGGCCTATACCAGTGTGAACGCCCAAAATTTGGGTGATTTTCGGGAATTTTTTGGAGAAAAGTACTCAATTAAATGTTTCGGAAAATTAAGAATATATTTGGCTATATTTGACCTATATTACATAATTTTTTTCATAGAAAAATATTGAGATCCAAGCGACTTATGCGCTGCCTTCGGAGGCGCGAAAAAAAATTCCTCCACTGCTGACATGATTCCGGCCGATTGAGCCGGAAATAGCACAGCCGAATAAGCAATCACGTTTTCTCGCTTTTTTTGCAAATGTAGAGCTCCAATAGTTTCCGCCTCCTACGCTCGTCCATTACATCCATATGTTAGGTCATTAAGTATGGAACGACAGATTTCCAGCTTCATAACCTTACCGACTTGTTTAAAATGGTTTGATATTGTCAAAATAGTAACGTTAATTGTTCCTGCTAATCCACGCGTAGTTCGAGACACATTCGTTTCCACTGCAGCTTTTAGCTCATCAATACCCACCTTGCTCTCAGGTCGCCCACGTGGTTCATTTTGAAGATCGATATCACCAGATCGGAACTGCTCAAACCATCGACGTACTGTGCGTTTATTAGCCACATCTTTGCCAAAAACTTCATTGATATTTCGAGTTGTCTGCGCTGCATTAGTTCCGCGAATTTTCAACTTATCCATGGTTTCACGAAGGTGAATCTACAAAAGGCAATTCGACAGATAATCACAAACTAAAACGTACGGTTGGAAGACTGATGATGATACCTCCACGACAAAAGAAAACGAGAACTGTCAAAGTGCAGTATCGGAGATATCGGGTATCACTCTTCGTACTTGAGGTAATCCGGTATTTCATACTTATAAGGGGAGAGGAAAAAACGGCTGATTTTCATGATTCAGGAAAAAATGGCTGATTTTCATGATTCTTTTTTAAAAGGAAAGATTTCATCGCCATTTTTTAGACTTAGGGTATCTTTTATTACTACTTTCGGCTGTTAAATGGTATTTTTTTACTTTATTAATCTTTTAAGGGGGGATTGTCTTTTTTTTTCGCAAAATTTACCGCTTTTTGGGAATTTTTTTGTGAAGAAAGTATACAACGGAAAACTTGTGAAACTTGGCATATAGTTTTATTGATCTGTTTACTACATACAAAAAATTTTTTAAACAATTTCATCAAAAAATCCGCCTCCCACCCCCCTCGACGCGCGATGGTCCTTTTTTGATGGTGTGCACGATTACAGCCTTCACGTTCATCCTGCAACAAAAACCCAAAAAGCATTTTACTTTAGACACATAGCTATCGTTCGATGAGGGGAAAAAAAATTGCCGATTTGGTGACGTTTTGAACTTGAAGTATCGATTTTTCGAAAAAAATTGATCGATTTTTTGTTATAAATAAAAAACTATTAAACGTATTGCTTTTTTGCTTCATCAAACGATAAAAGGATGTCAGCTGAGCATTCTGTCCAAATTTGAAGGCAATCGGTTGAATAGTTTTTGAGAAATCGTGCACACCATCAAAAAAGGACCATCGCGTGTCGAGGGGGGTGGGAGGCGGATTTTTTGATGAAATTGATTAAAAAAAATTTTGTATGTAGTAAACAGATCAATAAAACTATATGCCAAGTTTGACAAGTTTTCCGTTGTATACTTTCTTCACAAAAAAATTCCCAAAAAGCGGTAAATTTTGCCAAAAAAAAGACAATCCCCCCTTAAAACGGCGGAGGTATGGCACGGTCTTCTAAACGGGTCGCGGCGGATTTTGTCAGACGGCGTGACACGTAGCGTCGGCGAGATTAATCCGAACGAAAAACAACGAACATTTTTCTCTCATTAACACTCATACGCAGAATATGAACCAAGAAACAGTGAGAAATATTCAAAATCGATAGAATGGTACGCTTTGAAACAAAAAGATTGAATTTTCCGGAAATAAATGGCAACATTTTGCAATACAAAAATAGTTTTTTTTTTTTATTTTCACAAACTTTTAGGGTGATGTTTTAGACAATAAGGTTAGAAAGATTTATACCAAATTTTATCAGAATCGCTGGATTAGTTTTTAAACGATACGTCACGCGAGTTTTGAAAATGCAGTTTCGAAGACGGCCACACCACTGCTATTTTCAAAGATTAATGAATAAATAAAAATATACCATGTGACAGCCAAAACTAGTAAGCAAACATACCCTTAGTCTCAAAGATAGTTAAGAAATCTTACTTTAAAAAAAATCATGAAAATCAGCAAAAAAAATGTCTCGCCCAAAGGTATCTCCCCCGTGATAATTTCATAATGATATTCATATGGACGAGGAACATTTTGAACTCGTTATATCTAACTAATGTTGGCTATCAGCAAACTAGACTATTTTGTCGACGGTTCTTAAATTTTTCCGAAACGAATTATTTATCTACCGTCTCTGAAAATACCTTTGCATAAAAATGCGCCGCATTTGTCTAAATATCATTGCGGACACATCGGGGTTTGCATACTGTTGAGTATGGGGTCCGGCCACTACGAGGACGATCCTCAAAGTAGAATGTTTTAAAAATCACCTTTTTCCCATGTATATCGTTAAAAAACGTGAAGCGGTAGAGACGGACAGAGAGAGAGAGAGAGCAAGAGCGAGAGCAAGAGAGAGAATTGAATCTGATCCTCGTGCGGACGAAGGTACTTCCACACAGGAGAGGAATGGAGGCTGCGTGCTATCCAGCATTAAAGAGAGACAGACGAGGTACGGAGAGAAGAAGCAGCGGCAGGGGGGGGGGGCGAGAGGCACGAGGGAAGGTGAGTTGTATATCGAGTCATATCGAAGGGGTGGTTACCCGGGGACCCGAGGATTTGCTTTGGATTAGCTGCGAGGGTAGTTCGTCACGTAGCGCGTGACTCTGGCCGTTTCGTTGTTTGACACGCCGAACGCGAGGGAGAGAGAGAGAGAGAGAGAGAGCCAGAGAACTTTCCCCGGGCTCCGACGGCCGTACGTTTTGCCCAATTATAAAACAAACTCGGTGCACGCCGTAATTATCCAATTAGTGTGGATGTGCTCCGTTCGACAAGCGAAGCCTCCCACGCCCCGTTGACTCGGCTCTCATACATATGTATATATATATATATATAAGCGTTCGTATTTTGTATATATGTTTTTTTTCTCCAACTGTCGAATCGTCGCGCCGCCATATGAAAACCGGAAAAATTCGTCCGACTCGAAGTTCGCAGCGTAATCGACACGAATTGTTCGTTCCTGTCTTTTGAAAATACAGACGGAACGCTTTCCCCGGCTCCGGTATAACATACAGGGAGAAAAAATTCTGAGGTAATGGGAGGGCTGTTTGGGTTTGGTTGAGTTTGAACGTGAATTACAGATCTGGGTTCCGATAGGGGGGGATGTTGGTTTGATTATTCCTAATGCTTTTTACTCTTCGAATGATTGTAAATCTGAGTTGCTGGATGGGATTACTCACAAGTAGTACTTTATGGCACAGATATTGCGGTAAAAATTCAAATAGTTAATTCACTTCCGGATACTTACTTTTGCTACATGATTGTGAATTGTTAAGTATTTTTTATTTTAATTTTTCATAATTACTTGTTGGTTAAGCGTGTACGTTTAATTTATAATAAGTTCTTGTTAATTTACTTATCGGATCGATAATTTAATTATTCACTTGGCAATTTATTTTTGAAATGGATTTCATATTTTTTAGGGTTTTGATTTGTAAACGTTTATAATATTTTAGTAACATAAAATAAATTTTATGATAATGTTATTTCATATTATAATTGTAAACCGACACTGGTGGATGGGCGATCGGGATTCTTACTTTTTTCAATTCAATACTTGGAGTGGTGACCGCTAAGCCGTGCACCGGCTGGCGCAACCAGTGAGCGGAAGGCCAATACTTCTGCGACCTTGGGTGTGGATACTTGCGTTAAAGTATGTGCACCAGAGAATCAGAAGAATATTATGGTCTATACCGGTACGGGTTTTCCGGTTTCCCCGTATCTTTCACAAATGCGGTATGGTATAGCTTATGACGGCTGTGGACGTAACGGAAGTTAGGTTAAATTCGCGAAGTGCGGGTTGGAAGTGAAAGGATTCAATCGGTAGAACGGTAATACGTGAAAACCGGCAAGGGTATACGTTGAAACCCAGAAATATGAGAATACTATAAACGTATAAAGTTTATGTTTATCGTTTATAAATCCCGAGCTTGTCGTTTTAAACGGTGTGACTGGAAAATAAGATTCTTCTTCTACATTCACGAAGAATTTTATAGACCAGCTTGAGGGGCTATACCAGTGTGAACGCTGAAAATTTGGGTGATTTCCGGGACTTTTTTGGAAGAAAAGTACTCAATTGAATGTTTCGGAAAATTAAGAATATATTTGGCTATATTTGACCTATATTACATAATTTTTTCATAGAAAAATATTGAGATCCAAGCGACTTATGCGCTGCCTTCGGAGTCGCAAAAAAAAAGTTCCTCCACTGCTGACATGATTCCGGCCGATTGAGTAGCTGAAACCGAAAAGGGAAAAATGTCGTCAAACTGGAAGGTATTTCCTGTACAATGACGTTGGATTTTCGAAAAATATCAGAATCTAATGAAATGGCGTAGTTATGAAAAAAGTCTGTTTTCTCGCCTATAAAACGGTCGTTTTTTTCAATGCCAAATTGTCAATTTTCATCCAATCAAAAATATCCTACGTCATTGTAGAGTAAATATATTCAAGAGTACTTAGTTCAAATTTCAAGTCAATCGGATAATTGCTCTTTGAGTTGCAATATCAGCAAATTTGAAAAATCTCATTTCGAGAAAAACGCGTTGAACGATTTGACTATCGATTTTTGCAAGATAAAATGATTAGAGATACGGCCTTGACATTTTCATAGGATATTCTTGAACGTATAAACTGTCGAAAAAGGTGAAAAAAATCGATTTTTTGAAAGTGTCACACTGGTATAGCCCCTCAACACCAGGTTTACGACCACGTCATTTTGACACATTTCTCTTTTTATGAGAAAAATATGAAGTTAGCTTATATAATGTTGAGTATCATAAACTTTACATAAGTTTCCATATCGTAGTTTCATTTATGAGTTAACAGTGTATAATTATCTTGTTTTCAAGTTGTCAAAAAAAAAGTATGATTTTTTTAATGCGTCCTACTGACACGTGTCCGTGGCTATAGGTATATAAGAAATGTCCGTAAACCTAATGTTGAAAATGGTTTGAATCGCGAGAAATTTGGTCTGAGATAATGCAGGGCCTCAGATAACGTGAGCTGTTGAAGCAGCGCGCCATTTATGTCCATTTTCTCCTTCGTTTATTTAACCGTCAATCCGTGAAGGTATTTGAGGCACCTTAATCTCGTGAACCTGGGTCGCTTTCGTTTTTGCACTACCAAACCAACAACTGTCAATGAGTAATAATCTGAAAAAATTCATGGTCAATCTTTAGGCCGTATTTTTCAAGGGAAAATAGGGTGTTTTTTCTTTTTTATTTAGAATATATTTTTTTCATTAAATATTAAGCAACCTGCGAAGAAAACGATTTTGGGGAGGACGAAAACGACCCAGGTTCACGGATTGAGGGTTAATATTAAGTAAAATTAGGTGCCGAAACACTAACTTGGGCAAGAGCATGCAGCATATGGTTTTCGAGGACACTCCGATCGTTCTGATCCTTCGCACGTGGTCATTTCGCACCGTAGGTCCAAAAAGGAAACTTCAGTGTCGTCCAGTTACCCATGTGGTGGGTAAGGGGGTGGCGGGTTCGGGGGGATTAAATTGTTTGGACGAGGTTGCGGGGGGGCGTGTGTGATTGATATATCGCGGGGAGTTAAACGTCAAGTACAGCCCGAGCACGCTCGTACTTTACGCGGCGATCTGCGCTTTTCGGACCCTTATTCGCGCTAGGGCTCCAAATCGCGTATCACGATCCGGAACGAGGGCCGAGGAAAGTGCGGGGTGCGAACGGACGCCGACCGGTTGCTTCGTCTTTATTATCACTCGAGTTATGCCCGTATGAAACGCGATTTGATGGGCAGATTGTGGGATTATAGCGGTCGTAGGATATCGCGGCTCATTTTCTTGCTCGTCACTGGATGCGATCCAGTGGTCGTAACTGATACTCTACTGTGGATGGTGATGCGAATGGACGGACAGTAAAGTTTAATAGATTCTTTATGTTGCCAAAAATAGTCAGGGCACTGCTTCAGCTTGGGGAATGGAATGTTTTGTTAGAATCCTAAAAATAACCTGCTAAGCTAATTCCGTGGTAATTTGTTTGTGCAATAAGGTGGAGAATCAATGTTCAGCGAATATGTGATTATTATTGTGTATGGTGTGTCACAATAATTTATCGGATACTAATTTCGATTTCATTTGATAATCCGTAATCGTAATACTCTAATGGTATAGGCGAGGTGGAGAGGTGAGAGTTCGATGTTTGCTATTTTATTAACGAGGCTGCGAAAAACATGCGACAAAGTTATTTTTGCAGTCCTCTTATAGAGTTTCCATGTAGCCAACTTGGCGATAACTTGGTTATCAATATCTTCTGAATTCGTTGACATCACTTAACCGAGATAATTTTTATCGAAAGTTCTAACCGAATGCCGAATCAACCAGATTTTCAAAGTTTCAAATTTTTAAATCAACTGTTGAAGAATTAGAGCGGGAGGATGCACATTGCACCGCATTTCAAAGCTTGATATTCCGCAAACGAGGGCTTCCAAATCATAAATGGTAACTAGAACTTCAATTTCATTTTGAAAGTAGAGGAACTCTGGGACTTCGGAGTTGACCTTTTATTGGCCATATCTGAAAAAAAGAAACTGAACTTTAATATTTATTGATGAAACGCTCGACCCTCTTAAATAGTAGCGCGATTTTTTTAGATAGATAACATCATAGAAAGTTTGCATGAATGAGAGCGTGGCAATGCTGCATCTATAGCAAATATAGCAACCATCCGTATGCAAAATCCTACATATGTGCAACAACGGCAAATCTGGTTACCTACATGTACAAGAATATATGCAACCCCAGCAATTCTAAACAATATGAAGTCACGCATATCCTGTCTAGACATGATACAACCACAGTCAATCCAGCACAGCCAAAATCCAGCACATACGCTGCAATGGCAATCCCGCATATGTGAAATCTTTCACATACAGACGCATAGCGATCCAGCATACCAGAAAACTTGCACACATACAACAATAGCGATCGAGCACACCTGAAATCCTGCTTGAAAGCAACTATGACAGTTCTGCAAATGCGAATTCGTGCATATATGCAGCTCCAGCAACCCAGGAATCTATGGACACCCTGGCTACTCCTGCACAAAGATGCAACCACCAAAATCCTAGACACATGGAAAACGGTTGGTGCCAGCTGGATAGCTGCGGCCAAAGAACAGGTATGAATGGCAACGGACCTATTCTTGAGGTGATCTTACCACAGCCACGGCTAGCACGCAAAACGGTATCTCGATCATGGTGCACAATACGTTTGATTACTTCGGTTGTCGACCGGAGCTGACGTTTCGCCGTTTCTTTGCGAGCAGGAAGCTGCCGAGATGAGAATCAAAAGTCTACGGACAGTTAGTGATTATATTGGTAGAGTCATCGATTTGTTTGAGGCATTTGTGTGTATTTGGATTCGGTACCACATCCATCTCCCTCTCGCTCTCCCTGTCCGTATATCCATCGGGATGACAGGTGGAGACCCTCGTTAGACAAATTATGCCTCGTTCTCTTGGCTCCCCACGTCGAAGCTGACGGGGCCCCCGTTATAACCATATACGATAAACATATACACGTGCGCCTATGTGTGCGCTCGTATTTGCGCTACGTGTGTGTGTGTGTGTGTACACCATTGACGACATGGAGAATAGGACGAAAGAGGAACGAAAGCGGTGGTACGACAGCGCGCGCGGCGAACTCCGGGGCTCTCGTTCGGGACGAGCTTCGAGTGGACTGCAAACACTCAAGACTCCTGGCACGAGGAGGGTTTTGTACCAGGCGAAAGACGAGACTTCGGTGCCCATCGTGTGCTCTGCTCGCGAGCTACCGATGCGTGCGGTAGCTCTCTCCGTTCGGGCAAACTGTCGGAGACCCTCCGGTCATGTTCCTCTCTCGGACTTTTCTCCCGGTCCGAGAGAAAAATTCAATATACATACATACATACGTACATACACATAGATTTAATGAAGATAGTATTTGCCGATAATGTAAGGCTGCGAGGCCTTCCGGCAATATTAAATGGAATTCCTACCCTGTTGACACAGTAATTCAGAATGAAATTATGATAATCTTGCCCACCTCGGTAATACAGTAGTTTTTTGAAGACCGCCCCTTTTCTCCCCCTGTCTTAAGGATGTGAGTTAGCCACTGTTTAATCATTACACAACTGAACGTTCTCGCGGTCGCCGCGTATACACCGAGAATGCAAACTCGAGCATGTCCGTCAATGGGGCACAATTTCCCAATATAGCGTCATTTTTCACGATGTTCGGCCAATTTCGGAAAAAATGATGTACCTAGTCGAGGCCTGGTTTTGACGATCAGAAAGCATAATATGAGTTCTGGTTGCCAACTAGTACACGGTACCAAGAATTCCATTGTACTTTTAGTTAGAAATTCCATCCTGGAACTCTTAGCTGAAAAATCCATTGGACCAGACAATGGCACTTTTGATGATGCTTAGCCAATTTCTAGAAGAATATTGCACTCATTCGCTGCTTTTCATGATCCGAAAAGGTAATCCGAGTTCTAGTTGCCAACTAGTAGAAGTTACCAGGAATTCCATCGTACTCCTAGTAGCTTGCAGTTGGGGACTTTTTGTTAGAAACTCCATGCGGGAATTTCTAGCTGAAAATTTGATTGGACCAGACAATGACACTTTCGAAGGTGCTTGATCAATATTCCGAGTTTTAGTTGCCAACTAGTAGATGGTACCAGCAATTCCACTGTACTCTTAGTAACTTGCAGTAGGGGACGTTTAGTTAGAAGCTCCATTCCGGAACTTTCAATTACTAACTCCATTGGACGAGACAAAGACACTTTTGATAATGCTTGGCCAATTTTGGGGAGAATATTGTATTCAGACGCTGATACTCATGATCCAAAAACCTAATCTACGTTCTAGTTAGAAGTCAGCAGGAACTCCATTGTTATTCAAGTCACTTCTAGTTGGAATCTGGATTATTTTTAAATCGTGCGCATGGGTCTTTACCCACTTTCATCAAGTTTTGTTTGGGTTTGTTTCTAGTTACGGCTGTTCAAAACAGTAGATTTGTTAAGGAAGACAATACAAATAATCCTGTGCTCAACCACCGGCTGATGGCTGGCGTGCTTTGCGGGTCAATATTCAGCAGTGGTATCGGAATTGTAGAAAATTGTACCCACACACACACATACACATTTGCACTGCTATTTTTTTCGAGTGTAATATGAATAGGACGATGCGGCAAATTTGCACAAAATATATTTTTTCCGGAACCAAGGATTTGGTTTCTGATTACTTTCGAGCGTCATCATCTGCTGCCTTATTTTGCTTACCTTCATATTTATGATGTTCATTGCCGTCTTTATTTACGGGGCTATACCAGTGTGAACGCTGAAAATTTGGGTGATTTTCGGGAATGTTTTGGAAGAAAAGTACTCAATTGAATGTTTCGGAAAATTAAGAATATATTTGGCTATGTTTGACCTATATTACATAATTTTTTCATAGAAAAATATTGAGATTCAAGCGACTTATGCGCTGCCTTCGGAGGTGCCAAAAAAAATTTCCTCCACTGCTGACATGATTCCGGCTGATTGAGTAGCTGAAACCGAAATTCGTATCCGAATGACGTAGGATTTTCGAAAAATATCACAATCTAACAAAATGGCGTAGTTATGAAAAAGAAGTCTGTTTTCTTGCCTATAAAATGGTCCATTTTTTCAATGCCAAATCTTATTTTCATCCAATCAAAAATATCCTACGTCATTGTAGAGTAAATATATTCAAGAGTACTCAGTTCAAATTTCAAGTCAATCGGATAATTGCTCTTTGAGTTACAATGTCAGCAAATTTGAAAAATCTCATTTTGAGAAAAACGCGTTTAAAGATTTAACTATCGATTTTCACAAGATAAAATAATTAGAGATACGGCTTGAAATGTTTACAGGATATTCTTAAAAGTATAAATTGCCGAAAAAGGCAACAAGAGAAATCGATTTTTTGAAAGTGTCACACTGATATAGCCCCTTAATGAAACACCTACAGCCAGGTGGCGATGAGTTTTCTCACCTCGGATGCTAGCGAATTCCCGCATTTTTTGGAGCACAAGTGTCACAAACGTTTTGCACGGTACACGTCCGGGTGTTGCACCTGATACTGCGCCAGCGGAGCTTACAGTGTGTCCCGTGCATGTATTATTATTGCATCCTGTTTTTTTTGTTAACTTTTTTTGTTCGTAAAGGGGAGGGAAAATCGATGGCTTGACGAGGCCAAAGAGGGGTCGTACGTGTCCGCGTACCCTTAACCGGCCGGGGCGCGTCCTCGCTAATGAGGCACGGCGTAATTAGTGAGGCTGTCTCGTGTGCCTCTGGCTCGAGCCTCTCTGGCAACAGAGAGGACACTCCCTCCCTCTCTCTCTCTCTCTCTCTCTCTCTCTCTCTCTCTCTTGGGGGACACGGGGAATTTTTTTACCCTCCTCATCTCTCCCGCTCTCTCCCTTCTTTATCTTTTTACCTTCTCTTTCTTAACTTTGATGTCTTGCCTCCGTTGTCTTGCGCGAGCGCGAGTGCGCTACACTCCGCCCCTTTCCACCCTTGAAGTTACACACTGCTGAGGGATTCTGGGACCTCCCGGATCCGCTTCAGCCCTCACAGTTCCTGGCATGCTCCCCTGCCGCAATAAAAAGCTCACGTGAGTACGTATATCGCGAATGTACCGTGGGCAATGTGCTGACTTAAAATCGTTCTCCCTGAAAGACCGAGTCATATCTCGCAGCGGGCGGTCGTTCGATGACATTGAAAATGTTATACTTTCTATACGTTACACCCAAAGATTGCAATACCGAGTCAAAATCATCAAGATAAGTAAATCGAGACATATTCTCATTCATTTTGTCGTTCCTAGATTGTCAGTTTCTTGAAATCAAGCTGGTTTCTCCACTCCGGAAATAAGTTATCAAGACGTGTTATCAATATGAAATTTGCAAGTATACGAGAATTGCTCGTTTGGTAATAAATTGGGAATGCGTGCCGTTCATTTGACTTGAAAAGAAAGAAGATGAAATGTCTAAAGAGTTCGAGCCTGTACATATGTATATGCAGTCCGAAAAAAATTGAATGTGCCTCGAACGGTAATGAGAGTAGTGACAGTAATAAGCATCAAAAGGTAATGATAATAATGGCAATGGAAATAATAATATGATATTCATAACACATTTATGATATATATATATATAAATAATAATATATTATCATTTTTATTATGTTTACTAAACGATCTATACATTGGAAAAGGCGCGGAAGGTATCCACTTGAAATAATGAGGATGGGGATTGTAGGTGACCAAAAAAGTCTAAGAGAAGAAGTAAGAGCAATTATCAACGGTAACCCATCAAAATGGGGAAAGAAGCAATGAAAAGCGGGGTTGAAGTGGCAATCTAGCAAGCCGTATAGAATGGAAATCTAAAGGTGCTCATAAGAAAAATAGAAAGAGGCTAAACAATTAAAATTGAACAAAAAATTCATTACGATTGGAGCAAGATCGATGGGTCAACATACTGGAAGGAATAAAAGGTAAACCATAGAAACACAGGTATACACATGGAAAACTGTTTTGATGACAAGATGATTCGCGAAAAATCAAAAGAAATGTGGGCGAGGGTAAGATATGGTAATGTCGGGAAAGACGGGGAAAAAGGGTATGTGGACCCCAAACGTAGAATATACAAGCAGGCAATTGGAAATTTAAAACATATTTGCGAGTGCACGGAGGTTAAGGAAAAAATAAATCTGGAAATAGTAAATAAACTGGAGCAATAGTTGGAAAATAGCAGGGGGTTCGAAATTATCCGGAAAATAGGGGCGCAACTGATAATGGAACCGCTAAAGTAACTATTCGATTACATCAGACAGTTTGAGAAGGTAGCAACTAGAATAGATATAAGAAAAGCAATGTAAAATAGTCGATGTAAATGCGAAGGGAGGGGCATTTATGTAAACACCCTGAAAACGGATACACAAGGAATAAAATACTACCACAATACCATACATTGTATGGACTTTATATAATAATAATAATATATTTGAAATATATGATTATTATAAAATAAATATACTATTACTATTATTATCGACTCTTTATTATTATAGTAATGGGGTTCCATCTACTGGAGTCAGAAAATCATGGATCAGGTCGACGATACATCGTCGATGATTTCCTGACTCCGAATCGACCGATGAATTATTTAGCGGAATCAAAATACAGGATAAAATAGTTTATTGGTCAACAAAGATAGATACAGTTGTTTTTTTATTTTTCGTTTTCAAAACTTGGAAGTATCCTCTTTCAGGCTTTCAGGTTCGTCACCTTCCACAAACGCTTTCATCGCTGAGTACCTGGATGATCAAAATGCCATTACGTTTTCTGTACAGAAGAGTAGACCATATTTCCTTTAGGGGTCAATTTGGGGCCAATAGCTCGTTGATTAACGTATAATCAACATCAATAATTTTACGTGTATTAAAGCTTAACTAAGTCTGTTGCAAGTTCATTATGAATGTTAAAGATTGTAAAATATAAAACTTCCCTGGTGCTCACAGAACTCGTTACAATTGGATTGACACGCAATTGGATTGGATGGTGAGAGATGTGCGTTTCCTCACAAATGTCATCCTCACCTTTTTCATTCAATTACGACAATTGGCTTTCTTCATACAACATTCGTAACGCAATCGCAATTTGCACTGAATATCCTTGCTGCCTCCTCTTGACTTTTCCGTTTGCAGTTGGTCATTTCATCGAGCGGCCCATGCTCGAGACAATGGGATCGAAAAAAAGCTCCATCGAAACGTGATCCCCGTTTGTCATCATTGTTCGCCGAGCGTAAATTTTGACTTATTGTCGCCTCTTTCTCTCTTTGCCTCGGGGTGGCATACCCACAGGGTGGTGGGTACGCTGCAATGGAATCGGCCTAAGAATGACGAGTGGGCGAAATGAAAGAGTGATTCCGGTACTTGGAGACAGAAGAGTCCGGTGTGATTCTCGATGGAGTAGGACCTCGGGTGAGGATGGCGACGGGGAGTTGAGGGGCCATCGAACGGTGCCACCCTTACAGCAAATCCCGAGTAGTAAATATACCGTGTACATTGAGCATGTATATGGAGGCTGTACGCCTGAGGGCAATTTTGAGGATAGCTCCGTACAAGAAGCGATCGCGTCGCGCGATCATTCAGTCCCTAACAAAAATCGAATGATTTATGCATTTTCAATGCATAAATCGTTTACTATTTTTCCTACATGATGAATTAAGGTTATCAATTATTCCTACACGTAAAATAATATTTTTCTCACCTCTTTTGTACCTGTAGAATTTCGGTTTTTTCGTGCCAATAATACTGCAATTGTGCACAAGTAGGTGTATACGAATATAAATACTTTCAATGCTTCAATGACATGTAGGTGATGTTCCTTGTTAGACAAGTGCAGGGTTAACGCAGGGTTAGCTGCTGAATGACGTTTGTATGTGATGCGGCAGTTTCACCATTGCTACTGTTATTATTTATAATAATAGTAACTATTATTATTATCATCGTCATCATGCTCATCATTGTTATTAATAGAAGTAAATGGTGATCGTAACACTCACTGTTACTACTAAACGTAACAATAGTTATGATTATTATTGAATGATAAGTGTTGCATACTAGATAGTAATAACTACAATTATTATTATTATAAATATTATTAATATGGTTGATCGTTTAATATGATGATCATCACTGCTATTATTAAATGTAAAAATAATTACGATCATTGTTGTATGATAATTGTTAAATAGTAGATAGTGATAACTACAGTTATTATCATCATCATCATCAGTATTGTTATTATTATCAATGGCATCTAGTGCTGATAATAATCACAATGCGATTTATTATTAAATGTGACAATAACGACGATTATTGATGAATGATAATTGTTGAGTAGTAACTAATAATAACTACAATACTTATTATTATCATCATCATCATCATCATCATCATCATCATCATCATAATTATCAATAGTTAATATTGATGGTAATACTCACTGTTATTATTAAATGTTAATATTGATATTATATTCATGAATGATAATTGTTGAACGGTAGTTAACTAGGTAAATATTTACAAGTGGGGCTCCAGCCCTAATCGGCTCCAAATTTTTTTCACGTGTTCGGGGCTATTCTGCAGTATGAAAATATGTTTTTTTATGATGGGGGAGCGGTATTTTTTTAAGAAAAAAAAAAAACATCTCCGGAAAATATTCGATTTTTGAAATACGTTTGCTGTATGCTTACTATAATTTGACTTGTACCCAAACAAACCCAAACCCATGTCATTTGACCCACTTGATGTCACCAAACCCGTTTCCTCCATACCTTCAAAAAGGTAAAAAAAAGCGTCTGGGGTTGAAATGAGGGTTAAAATTGTCTTCCCCCGACTTAAATATTATACATAAAGTGCCCTGAAATACATCGACTCGGTACAAAATTTCTAAACCCCTTTTCCAGCTGGAGCCCCACTTGCAGATATTTACCGTTAACTACAATAATTGAATATAATAACGATTACAAACGTTCTTAAATCATTGTTGTTAAATAATGGATAACAATGATATTAATTAATACATAAATAATAAAAATGATCGAATTCAAGCATACTTACTATTAGTATTAAATAATCATTGTTAAGTAGCAAATAATAGTGGTAATAATAATTGCAATAACAAGCAAAAAACCTTCACAGTACCTTAACTGCGTTTTCTCTCTCTCTCTCTCTCAGCTTTGTATTTGAATGCGCCATAACAATACGCAATGTTCTACGACAGTCGAAGGGCGAGAGGGGGAGATAGGGAGAGAGAAAGAGGGAGGGAGAGAGAGAGTCGGACCGATTCAAATGACAATGAAGGGTGGCAGATTCGTGTCCGGGGTCGCGTGGACGCTTGAGTTTTTGACAAGGGCGTGATACACACACACACATTCACACATACGGAAAATATAGATCGTACGTTGGATGTCTACTATGTATAGTCAATTCGCGAACGATTTAAAGCACAATGCGACTCAATGCCGAGGAAATTAGCGGTGACGCTCTGTTGGTGACGCCCGCGTGTCATCTCACACCCGGACGACGCGATACTCCTCGCAATCTCTACGCGTATCAACCTCATAGGCCCTGACAAACACAAGGGCCTAACACACCCAACTATCCGCACCGTCTAGATCGTGCGATCAACGACCTTCTCCTTATCATATCTCCCCGGCACATTCACGAAGATCTGTCCAATTGGATCGCTCCAAATGAGCTCAGGGACGAAAAAATATCAGTCGCAGACTTTCCCTCAACTTCCGTGTGCAATCATTAAAATTCGACACGCATAATATCATCGCTATTTCCGGTACTCGAAAATCTACGTCTGTTCGTATGGAAGCTAGGTTAAGCTCGGCCGCAATTGTCGCGAGGAATTCGATCGTGTTTGAATAGTATTAGGGACGTAAAAAAGGGGAAAAAAGAGATACGAAAAAAAATTGATAAACGGGAAAAAAGAGAATGTCATAATTCGTTTGGAGATCCGCTGAGCACTATTTGACACCGGTAGTTTTTCTTTTTGCTGCTGCTGCGAGTGTGCAGAACGAGTTATGTGTGTATTATATATATATATATACAGGGTGACAATTATCAGGGGCCCATATGTTTTTTAAGGGTCTGGCCCGGACATATTCCAACCGAGAAGAATATGATATTTATCGCAGTATTGTTGTCCGAAGCGCTGTTTTGGAGGCGATTTTTAGAATGGAATAAGCAAAAAAGTAACGAAAAGATTAAATACACATATTTATTGATATTTCAAGAATATGTACAAAATTGAAAAACAAAAGAAAAAACATTTATTATCATGTACTTTTGTACGTTTTTTTTACAAAATTACGTGAAAATACCCTCAATTCACGACCAGTGTTGTGGAATGTTGTATGAATCTGAAGGATAAAACCACAGATATTCTTAATTTGTATAAGTGTCGTGATGTTCGATACCAGATTCAGCAAAAAAAAAAATTGCGGCATGTTGAACATTGATTGCTCATTTTTCTTAATTTTCTGAACATTCTAAGAGTAATATAAAAAAATTATTTCGACTCTATTTTGCTACCAACGTTGAAAACAGTCCACTGAATGCGTATGTCAAATCTGAGCTCAATCAGTCATTTGGTTATCGAAATATCGTGGTTGCCGATTTGAAAAACATAGTTTCGAGAAAAACGCATTCAAAGTTGCTGCATCTCGATCGCCCCCCCCCCCCCCCACCAGTTTACTCCATAAAGGTTATAAAACTCGAGTAGTTTTATAAGTATCATTAAACGGTATCCACAAACATATTCAGAAAGGTCTGTAGAATAATAAAATCATTTTCAGAAAACGATTTTTTCCTATTTTTAGACAACAATACTGCTTTATTGGTTTTTCAAGTAATCTTCGAAAAAAGCCTATTTTTGTGATGACTAGTATTTGCCAAAAATAATTGAGCATTCTGGAAAAAATCACAATTCTATTTTGAGTTCAGCAGAATGAGGATAATTAAATTGTGAATAAGAAATACACCTAAAGAAACTTGTTTGAGGCAATCGAATTTCATTTATCCACTTTGAAATGTATCTTTCATAATTTTTTTTGTCGATGACGGGATACACAAGAAAAGTCTGTCGGGAGTATTTCTTATTCAGGATTTAACTATCTTCGTTCTGCTGTACTTAAGGTGGAATTTTGATTTTTTACCAGAATTCTTAATATTGTCTGGCAAATACTGATTATTACAAAAAAACGCTTTATTTTTGTTCGAAGAGGGCGTGAAAAACCATTGAAAATCATATTTTTCTCGGTCGCAAAATCTCCGCGCAAGATCCTCATAAATCACATGGCCACCATTTAATTGTCACCCTGTATATTTATGTACACGGTACAAATTTACGCGTGCACGCTCGTCTACGAATACATATTTCGAGTGCTCGATTTCGAGATCCCATCCTTGGAGCGGAGATATATATCTATACCTACGAACGTATTTTCGAAAGTTGTCTATCCTTTTTTTTTTCGAGCACCCACGCAGGATGTAACCCACGCTCAATGGAGTTTATAAATGCCTAGCTCAGGTAGATCCGTTGAGTACGTAAATACACTGGGCACATACGTATTGCATACACATGCGCGTAATGATGGATAACATCATACATACAAACATAGTTTTAAATATGTCCGAAACTAGCAGCCGAATAAAAAATATATTGTTCAGAAGTAACCTGTCTTTTTTCGTGGAATACGCTGCTGTTGTGAAAAACTCAAGTAACCATTAAAAAAAATGTTAACCTTAAAATCACGTCGGAAACGTCCGCTCAGTAAAAAAGTTGTTTTGCCATTTTACTCCTCGTTTCAATCTATATTGGCCGAATGAAAAATATTGCCCAAATCAAAAAACGTTTCGGACAAAAGCAACCTGCTTTTTTGTTTAAGAATACGCTACCGCTGTAAAAAAATCTAAGTTTCAAGTTTTTGAAAAGTTGACCTTGCAATCACGTTGAAAAAGTGTGCTTAATAAAAAAAGTTGTTTTGCCATTTTACTCTTAGCGTCAATTTACTCGATACCGGTCTCCGGATTTTTAAATTTACTTCGCTGTTGTTGAGTTATTTTTATGTCTAAAGATAAATGGTTCTATGTGTGCGTGTATTATAGATGTATATTGGAAAACTTAGATTTTGATAATATTTGATATCAAGGTTCGTCCCAGTCGCCTATTGTTCCCCCACCCAATATCATGGAAACCCCACCGTCTTCCAAATCAGCTTTAGATAAACATAATCATATATTCATATGCAGGTTATTCCCCAGAGCGCCCCGTGCCCAAAAACGACGATTCTTTTAAGGCCTTAGGCCACTCTAGAGGCCGAAAAAAGGCTTTTTGGGGATTTTTTTTCAGAAAACCGACAAATTAAATCGAGATTACAAAAAAGGGTGTTTATCATACATATCAGTGACTGTATACAATAATTTTTTTGAAGCGATTAATTTCAAAATGGCGGCTGTGCAGTGTTTTTGCGATGACGTCTGCGTTTTTCCAGGGTCCACGGCCGGACAAACAGCTCCTGTAATTTTTGAATTACGATAAGCCAATGAATTTTTTTCGATTATATACAATAACTGCTATAGAAGTACGTAGGATTTTTTCGATATGTCGATTTTTGGCCAAATGGCACACTTCCAAAGTGGAAAGTGAAAAATTTGTCTGAAAAATCGTCAGATAAGTGTCAATAACAAACGAACTATGCAATATAAAAAAAAATCCTACGTACTTCCATAGACAGTGTATTTTTCAAAATATATTCAACATTTCAAGTGAATCGGTTGAAAATTGTCTGAGTTATGATTCCGGCCAACTTAAAAAATGCAGTTTTGAGATAAACGCACTTTAAGTTTTGAGTAGCTCGCTGCGGACCAGGTGGCCTTGTACTAAAATTCGAAACCCAAGTACTTAGAGATTTTTCCCGGCCATAATCTTTTGGGACATCATTTTTGAGGTCCTAGGGGACCATTAAAAAAAAATTGATTTTTCGAAAATTCTACAGTGGCCTAACCCCTTAAAAAGCATTTAAGAATCGTCCTTAAAATAGCCAGGCCTGCTGATAGCCAACATTACCTAGATATCGCTGGTCCAAAATATCCTTTCCCCATATATATAAATATAGTTGTGTGTGTACCTGTGCATATATATATATATATATATATATATATATATATATATATATATATATATATATGCACAGGTACACACACAACTATATTTATATATATGGGGAAAGGATATTTTCGATATATTCGATATATATATATATATATATATATATATATATATATCGAACAAGATCGCGAGGGTGCTGAAGATTGAATGAATGGACGTGAGCGTGAATAGCCCCCGTTTAGAGAGAACGCAATTCGTCTACCTGCACGACGATGATGACGACGACCATCAGGAGCGAGTCTTTTACTTCCACTTTTAGCCCCACAGGCTCTTTAACCACCGGTCTCTCTCGCCCTCTCTCTCTCTCTCTCTCTCTCTCACTCTCTCTCTCTTTTCGCGTTCGCCGGCTTGCCTCTCTTGTGTAGTAGCTTAAGCCACTCGACGTGTATACTTGCTCGCGCATGTATGCTCGTCCCTGCTCGTGTGCAAGTGTGCGCGAAGAGATGCTTCTTCTCCTTTCTGGCGAAGCTGAATGTCGAGTGAGAGAGCAAAAGAAAACCCAGTAGCCCGGCTCCATTCGCACACACGGGGGCGCGTTTACACGCTGAAATTTGAAGTGCGTTAATGCAATGAGAGAGAGAGAAAACGGACGAGGGAAAGATTCCAGGCGAGATGGAAGGGAAGAGATTGAGGAAAAGTGAAGCGAGAATCTCTGCTGATCTTTGGAAATATTTTGCGATTTGTTTTTTCGCATCCTTCCGATATATATGTTGATGTGTACGGAACGGAAGGAAATAGTCGGAAACGGATGGTCAAATGTACGGCGCCCCGTTTCCTCAAAGAGAAGACCTCAATGGAGATTATTGAACCGCACGCGAAACGTCCCGATCGGGACAGTTCGAGGGTTGTTCTCAAGCAGGGCGTGACACACGTCACCGGCCGTCTCGTTACGCCTGCTTGATCCTGCTGAGTGAGTGTCGCGGAGGATCCTAAATTACAGGGCCGATAGCGCCATAAACAGCCAGGGAATCGTCCATTGTACGGGGATGATCAGGGCGGTATAAACAAGACACAGTGACGAAAGAAAAAGTTAAATTACGGGGTAGATGGATTTGGGACTTTGCGCACCATGGGATCGATTTTCGTTGATCGACGTGGATAGGAAGATCATTGCGCGGATCAGCGGAAAGCCATTGGAGTACTCGAACGGTTTTGTAGATTATACGAATGTTCTTTGATCCCTCCGATCAAAGTCTATCAGCGCTGAAAAGTGTGGGTTTCTTTTGGGACTGCTTTGTCGTTGATTTGCCTTGGATTGGAGGAACGTCGTTGGTACATCCGTGGTTGTTTTTCAATACACTGCGCTCGGTTAGGTCGTGATGGCACCTGACGTGCTCCATTGAGTTTCTCTTGGATACTGGGCACTTAGTTTTTAGGACTCTGTTGGAAAAGGAACCCTCGTAACTTCGCCATGTCTTCATGCTTCTGTCACAGCCTCACTCAGCTTCAAACCTATATGCATGACATTTTGCACGTAGATGCTTGAGATGGGGAACTGAATCGATTTGTAGCAGAATTCCGATCAAACCTTTTTTCAGGGTTTGTCCCCTATATGCAAAATGGGGCAATCTATTTGCCGCGCAGCCCATGGGGGATACAGGGAATTCGACAGGCCTTTCAAAATAATATTTTCATTTACCATTTTTTTATTTTCGAGCCTCTTTTGCAGACTGTCAAGCGTGAAGTGAGGTACATGTGCCTCCTCCCTCGCTAATTTTACAACTATTGATTGGGAAAATCTGAAAAAATTCTAGTTACTAGCATCATATTAGAACTCTCGATCAAAATTATTTCGGTCATGTTGCATCAACAAGTTTAGGCGATATTGACAACCAAGGTATCGCTAAGTTGACTTTATGGAAACTCCTTGAGAGGATCGCGCAAATTACTTTATCGCGTGTTGCTTGAAGCCTCGTTAATGAAATATCAAACATCAAACAAAGATTTCTCCTCTTCACCTGCCTGCACCATCAGACTATTACGATTGCGGATTATCAAATGAAATCGGAATTAGTATGCAATAAATTATTGTGGCACAACGTACACAATAATAATGACATATTAGCTGAACATTGATTTTTTAAATGGTTGCACAAACAAATGACCACGCAATCTTACTTTATACGTGTTCCGGGCAAGCAATTGGCAGCCTTTTTAAGGGGTTATATATAGTCAGGAGGACCAAAAAAATCGATTTTTCATGCATTTTTCTTGAGAAGACCTTTCAATCTATTAACGTCAAAATTTGTACGCATATTATGGCAACTTTTAACTGTATTTTAACATTTTTTTTGTAAAAATAATCATTTTGAAAGCTGCTGGTGCTCCGGGAGCACCTTAAAAAAGGCGTCTTGCGGTGAGTACGATATCTCTGGACTGGATCATCTAAAATGAAAAGACCAAAGATATTTCGTTAATATAATGGATTATCTTGCAATTGATCGAAGGAATAAGCAAAATAATGATTTTTGCCAAAATGGCGGCTTCTAAAAAAAATCGTTTTTTTGACAAAAATGTAGGCCTTAAATTGTTTATAAAATGGCAAATATATATCGGTGAGACAAAACCTTCGTTTAATTACTAAAAAATATACTTGAAAAGATTGTGTTGAAATTTGAGACTGATCGGTTCAGCCGTTTCCGAAAAATCTTGCTCACCGACTTGAAAACACACAGTTTTGAGAAAAACGCGTTTAAAGATTCAAAAGCACTTTCAAACGCTCTGACATGTCATTACAAATGTGCGTGTCACTTCGAGAATACTCGCCGGATTGACAAGACATTTTCTGTATGTATACTTAGATATATGTACATTACGAAAGAAAAAAAAAATCGATTTTTCGAAAATTTTTACTGTATATAACTCCTTAAAGCTATTTTCGGATCTCGTAGTTTCCGTTTTCGCAACCTCTTCGAAATCTCCCCGCCGTATATTAGGGAAGGATCTAAAATGTCTGCGGTTGCTTCCCAAACACCGAGTTAGCGGCGAAATCACTTGGCAAATTCGGGAATTTTGGAACGTTCGTTCAGATCTCAATTGACATTGCTCGTATTTTTTAACATAAACAAACTCGACTCAATGTTCAAGATGGGCGTCTGAGTTCGACTTGGACGGAGGATGCCGTTTAGGCCCCGTTCGTATATCTCAAGGGGCATCCCAAAATGTTTCCCCAATTGGATGATCGCACGGATCGGCCAATTCGCTACTGACCCAATCATAGCCGAGCCAAGTCTATTGGGTCGCGGTGGTCGAGTAGATTGAGTAAAACGCTGTTCGTACGCCTCGGGTGGAAAACTTCAAGGGGTGTTTCGCCCTTGTCCATTTATTCACACGTACGCACGAATAACGTTCCTCTAATGGCTAATGGAAACGGTCTTATCTCCCTCTCTCCTCCCCGCCTCTCTCTCTCTCTCTCTCTCTCTCTCTCGCTCTCTCTCTCTCGCTCTCTCTCTGTCTTTCTCTTTCTCTCACGTCGTTGAACTTTTCCCCCTCGTGTGCAGTGCCTGCAAAATCCACTCCTCACAAACGTTCCGATGAATTGATTAGTTCGGACTCTTGCTTAAACACCCTTTAGAGACGACCCTCTGCCCCGAACGGTTTCTTGTCTTATCGGCAAAATGATACCTCATATTTAGCGCCTTGTTAAGAAGTCATTCTCTTCACGTTTGATTTATAAATGGGGGGCGAAAAATGTCACGTACTATGTAAACTGTATTACGCAAACATGTATCACCCTTAAGAGGGATTAACGGCTTTTTAATTGCAAACATGTATTTTTTTCAGCACTCCATTTTCCCGACCTCTTTATTTTTCATTTATTACGACTGGTTTTAGCGATGGTGATCACTTTTATTGTTACATGAAACTTCCGAAAACATTCACCTTTACTTCACGCTTCTGGATAAGAAGACTTTGACGACAGTTGTTCCGTATAATAAAAGAGTTTTGCAATGTTTTAAGAGTTTGCTTACAATTCTTTATGTAGTTCACTGAAAGAGCGGCCATATTGCTTATAAACTAGAGCCAAGTGCGAGTATGTATGTAATCGGTCCCAAATATATGTAATTTATTTAATTATTAATATTTAGTTCATATAAGTTATATCAATATATTATTGTAAATATAGATGTGTGTACATGTGTAGTTAATTTTTTTATATTTAAATTTATAGGTATGTTATAGAAATATCCATACATTTTTATGTAAAGAATATATTATACAATATATTAAATAACATAAAATAAAATACAAATATAAACAAAGGATATAGAAACATCAAATCATAAAATAGCGCAAAAATATATTTGAAAAATAACGTAAAAAACACAATATAATAAAGTATAGGCCGACACTCTAGGTCGGGGTTTGGCTCCGGCGTTCCCTTCAGTTAAGCAGTGTTCTGTATGGCCAATACTCAGAGGGGTGACCGCTTAGCCGTACATCGGCCGGCGTATGCAGCGGGTAAACTATACGCAGAACGATACCCCGAGACCAATAATCCATGCCGTAGTACTTTCGATCGTATTGTACAATTGTTTGCGGAAATTGGAAGTGCCGCGGCTAGAAAAAAAACCAAAGTAGGAATATTACTGGAGACAATGCTGAAATTGCTATTTGTGGGGATACATAAAAGAAAAAGTTTACAAGGAAATACCGACGACACCCGACAGCGCATCATTGATGTGCCAGTATCAAGGATGACACTCTATTGGCAGTTTAATGTTCTTATATTGGACATTATTAAAAATGCATCGAAGTGAATGGCTAACATTTCGAACGTTTGTTGTGAAATTTCATCGAAGGGGTTTAGACAAGGGGCGTAGACATTGCCCCTGCAATGTCTACGCCATTAAAAATTAAACCAATTTATTTGTATTTTTCAATGAATATCCCATGATCTCTCAGTTTTTAGGACTTTCGATTTCCAGAACAACAAATATACCATCCCATTTGAAAAACCAAAGTTGACCCTCAAATGACCTTGATACTTCGACTTTGGAAAAAATTCAGACACCATCTTGTGTCTCCCTCGACACCGTGAAACTAATGTATTGAACATTTTTTCGTATCTCGCTTCGTTTGGGAGAAAATTGCCTGGGTCACTATAAATGCCTCACCCTGTATATAAATATATATATAAATGTAACGCGATCTAATTTTGGTATTGAATATAAATTTCATTAGCATCTCAAATTTCCTGACGCGGAATACCGCAGAATTCTTGTTCTCGAAAAAAAAGACCTAACACATGCCTGTAGAAAAGGCATGTGTGATCGATTGAAAACACATTGGTAAATGATCCGTGTATCCTCAAAACTAGAGGAAGAGATTTTTCGAACCGTACATAAAGAAACTTGCGCGACTCTCGAAACCGCTTCAACCTCTCGAGATCCCTCGAATAGTGCACTTATTGTCTGTTATTCCACGTCTGGTGCATCGAAATGCACCTGTACCTTGAACCGCTAATTTCTACGGAGTCTGCATCCCGGGCCATAAACGGGATGAAAGAAATCGCGCTCGATGCGGTCGCGCGTGCGTCCGGATTTTTTTAAACTGGGAAAAGAATAGAACACCGATCGCACATAACGATACTCACGAATTGGAGCTTCGAAATTTCTAACAATAAGTTTTTTTCTCTCGTAAATAACGCCCCATGAAATTAACAGTAATTTTGAGTTTCAACGTTGACTCGTGACTAACGTATTGTGTTGCGAGCATTCAAACGAAAAATCATTTGTATCAAATGTACGTTCAGTAGACGATAAAATTACTTTTCATGAATTAAAAAAAAAACAGTCGATATGTAGCAATAATAAGAGAATAAAGATTTAGCGAATTTCAATTTTTTTCGGTGACTTCCTTGACTGCAATAAAAATATTTAAAAAAAATATATATATATATATTCTTTACTGTTTTCAAAAAGTAGCTGTTCCTCCTACGTTGAAATAATAGTGATAATAATAACTTCCATAATAATCATGATAAAATAGTAAATAAAGTATTATATTAAAATAGTAAATAATAATATAATAATAAAAGAATAATAAAAAAGGAATGATAATTATAATGATAATAAAAATACTAATAATAATACGAACAATAACGAAAGACCAAAGCTATAAATGAAAAAAAGAATAATTACAATGCTAATCATTCTAATAACAGAAATAATAATAATATTTCAATCCCGAACAAAATTGAATCCCGAAACTTGCCTGGCTCTCATGCAATTGGAAATAATTTCCAAACAGGACACGACGATTACGGATACTTTACATCAAAGTAATTTAGTGAAAATTCCCAGTTTCTTGATGCTTGACAAAAAACGTTTTCGTTTCCTCGTTGAGGCCAAGAGCACCTCTGCGAAGATGGAAAAAAAATGGTTGAAGAAAGGGACAGAAGAACTCGTCATATTCTCCGGTGTCATTAAGTCTACACACGGTTGGCACTTTTGAAACCCTTCGCCGGTTCACTATTAGGCACACTTGTACACACACATATGTGTGTGTATATATACGTTTCTACAAGTAAATACGTATATACTCATGTACTTTGGTACTGTACATAATCGCGTATACGTGAAAAAAAGGAGAAAACTCGGGGAAAAAATTCAACACTGTAAAGGGGATGAAAAAATTCTTTCTTCATCCCCTTTTCAGTCTTCCGCCACTTCTTTCCATTCGACTTACCTAACCGTCCTTTTTCCATCACTCGAGGCTTTTCCCTCCATACCTTGTACTTCTTCTGCTTCCGCTTCTTATTCCTCATCATTCCTTTTTGCCTCCTTTCCTCCTACTTCCTCTTCGGCTCTCGCTTCTTTATCTTCTTCTTTTTCTTCTTCGTCGTCATCTTTCGACCTTTCATACCAATTAACCTTGATGTTGTGACCGAGTGGAGGACCCTCGGAGTGCTGACACACTAAAAGAGAGAACCAGAGGGAAATATGAAGGGACGGGTAAAATGAGAGAGAGAGATAGAGCGAGAGGGGGGGACGAACGGTTTGCAGAGAGGGCCACGTTCCGCTCGCTCGCATAAAGGGGGCTGTCGAATGAAATTAATTCACGGCAAGGCCTCGCTCTCTTTTCCCATTTATATGCAAGCGTACACGCATGCGTGTTTTCGTACCTCTGTGTGCGCCTGTGTATGAAATCTCACGAGACTCAAGTGCTGAAACGACAGGACCAAATCTTTTATCACAAACGGGGTTGCAACAGTGACGTGAAAGTTGGGTGTACGTTGGTTTAGGTACATATATGTACATGGGGAACGGTGACTGTGAAGACATTTGAGTTCGAGAACTGTCTTCATTGCCTACTATCCCCATGCTCAACATAATGCCCCAATGTCTTTGATATCACCTTTGGATATATATGGAAGTGTATTTATATTTAGGTCATTCCAAGCACCTTACCGCAAAAACGATTTATTTCTACAAATATATGAATAATATATATTGCACAATTATATTATTTAATTGCAAACCCAAACAGAGGACATATATGCAGGACGGCCCGAAAAGTTACGTCCAAATGGATAATCTAGATGCCTCGTATGCCTATACGAATCAGCGCCGTGTATTTTCTACGATCATTAGTTTTCGAGAAAAAAAGATTTTTTAAAATTCCTTTCGAGCTTTCCTGTAGCATAGGTTTTTATTTTGTCTCTTTTCTGTATGTACCTTCCTCTCAGAAGTTTTCAAAAGCCATTAGGAGTCGTTCAAACTAGTAGCAGTATTTTGTTCTATCATCTGAACTTTAGTGATCCTTTCCAACCCATTTTTTGTACTCATGATCAAAATCTCAGGCATGTACGTTAGTGTTCAGGTGGTAATTTCTTTATTGCTCAACAGTGCACTTCAAAACGATAACGCAAGTAACAAAAATCGCCAGGAAAGTGCATACACAAAAGAGAAAGATGAAAAATCTATTTTTTTCGAAAGCTAAGAAAGATCGTAAAACAGACATGTGTGATTCGGATCGGCATTGATACGTGGGATCTAGATTTTCCTTTTGGATGTAACTTTTCGGGCCACCTTGCATATATATATATATATATATATATATATATATATATATATATATATATATATATATATATATATATATATACACATATATATAATAAAATGATCTATCAAATTATATTATCCATGCCTTACGTGAGTACAGTACGCGATATCAATTCATACAAAAGATCGCAGCGTAACTCAAAAATTGATTCAACGATGGGAAAAAGTTTCTCGCACGATCAAGGTACGTTGAATTACGTGGATTTTCGACGCGGGGTTCACAGTTCTGGGGGCTTGTTCGCGCTTGAGCACCCGGAACAAAAGAGGGGCCTTCATATACAGGCCTATATATGTAGACTCACGCAAACGGACACGAAATGGGGTACGTGCTCTCGTTTGGTCCATTGCATGTACAAGGTAACTGCACATATAAAACGCTACCGCGCTCGTAATGGTAATATCAAAACCACATAAAAGCTGAAATCCGACAGATTGAAGAATCCCTGAACAAATAAGGAGTGAGCATCATGCATGTGCGTGCGAGAGAAAGAGATAGAGAGAGGGCGAGAGAGAGAGGGAGGGAGAGAGAGAGAGAGAGAGAGAGAGAGAGAGAGAGAGAGAGAAAGAGAGAGAGAGAAAGGATAGAATTGGGCAAGGGCTGCTCCATCTTCGACGTCGGTACACGATGGGGGTGCGCGGTTTTCCACCTCATTTCCACGTCGAGTGAGGAAAGCCGATTGTGGTGGAGTCTCTTCTCGCGGCTATTGTGCCCTCTGCGCTACCCACTCTACTTATTTATATATATTCATCGAATCGGATCTTCTACGTCGTTCTCTCCTGCTATATATATATAATAAAAATAATAATAATATGTCTCGTTGTATTACTGTACTTCAGAATGGTTGGTAAATCCATCGAATCATCGCGATACGAATGCACTTGTACAAAGGGCTGCAGAATCTTGGGCTTACTTTCTCGTCATTTTTGCGTTTATCTTATTTTCCGGCTGCATGGAAGTGTATATATACAGGGTGTCCCAGAACTGAATGCGTTCCCTGCAATAGGGGGTTGGGGGTGAAATTCTGAGTCGATTGATATAAGCATGTGTGGGTCTCAGATCAACCCTAAAATTATTGTCAATTTTTAAAGGTGCGCCAATCAGGTGCGCCCGATAAGCCGACGCACGACGGTGAGCGATCCAAATCTATCCAGTGGGTACCATTTAGTTTCGAGTAGGAGTTCAAATTTGGCACGATTTTTTTCTCAAAATTATATTGGCTGAAGAGGCAAGAGATCATTTTGCATTGATATTGCCATTCATTGCCAGTGTAAACCCTCCATCTTGTACAGATGGTTTACACTGGCAATTTTCAGAGAAAAAAGCTCCATAAATTAAAGATTTTCGGCAGTCAACTCACAAATACTGCTTTTAAAAAATTGTTTGTTTTATTACGAATGCGAGGAAGTTTCGTTGCGGTTGGAAATGGAGACGTATTTAACTTCCATTCATGGCCACTTAGGACGCAAATTTTACGAGGTGGCAGGTTAGAAATAGGAGAGCTTCAATAAACCATAGACGGGTAATAAAAGCGGGTGGTATATATATATATATACACGTACATTTATTATGACAGGAACTAGATCGTTGACTCGTAGGAAAGTCCCATTCTCGCTGGTAATATGGGGATTCTTGGTGGTTTGTGAAAGGTACACCGATATCGGATTACAGGCTCCTTTTCACGCCATCTTTTTCTCACTCACTCCTCGTCTCTTTCTCTCTCTCTCTCTCTCGTTCTCTTTTGCTCTCTCCATGTGCAATATGTACGATCTCTGCACAGCAGGATTCATGTCGACACTCTCTCTTGCTCGGTTTCTCCCTCTGAGCTTTCTGGTAGCTGTTCAACATTGTGGTTCCCACCTTGTTGACCCATCTTCGACCACGCTTCGATCCGGATCGTGTTTCTTCTCAATTGTGTGTACTTGGAGAACTCGGGGCGTGAACATCTCAGCGCCGGTAGAAAACACTCCGTGCGAGAAATCGTCACCGAAAGCGATAGACACACAGGAGTCCAATTCTTTTCAAGTGTCAAAACGGCGGAAAATCCTTATTCCAATCACGGTGCTCTTCCGGACCCTTCGAAACGGTTTCGACGATGAATACCTAATGGACAGTGTTTTCATTTTGGACGTTCTTTTTGGAGATACGTTCAGTTCCGCTGCGTCTTTTTCGAGAGACAAATTCAAATCTCTGCTATTCGGGAAAGTTTCTCATGATAAATTGTGGACTTAGGAGCAGTTGATGGCTCTGATAGTATCGACTGTGGTCATTGGTATACAAATTGTAGAGTATTTAACAATCCTTCATCAACAATTAAATAGCCTCGTTTGATGATTAATATAATACTGAAGGTTGTTGCTAAATAATTTTTTAAGGGTCGGGGAAAAAACGAATTTCCTATCATAATAGATTGTGAGACGTTACCAGTGCCAACTTACTGTAGGAAAATATTAAGGGTGTATACGAATGAATATCGCAAAAAAGTTCGATCGTAGGGGAAAGCTGTACGAGATGATCCCTCTAAGCAAGAATGCTGGTAATTCTAAAGATATTCAACATAATTACGATCTGAAAGCGTTTACTACTGGCATATTTATTTATCTTACGATTGGCATATTCGAAATATTGGATTTATTAGGGTTTCATCAAAAAATGTTCCTTTTTTTGAAATGTTACATAAGGATCATCTTGGACACGCCGGTTCAAGATGATCTCTAGTGTATGGAGAAGATGACCCCGGGATCATCTTGGCCCTATTTTGGGATTTTAAAATTATTCTTGAGAAATTAGGTAAATGTAAAGAAAAATTTGCTCGAGTTTAAAACACCTTTATATATATTAATTATAGGTAAACAGCATAAACTGAACTTACGAGTTAAATTATCTTTACATTATAAGTTTTATCTCACCCAACTAGAATTAACTAAACCAGTCTTCTATAGCCAGTCTTAAATCACTTAGGTATATAAATTATTATTTGTGAGATAAATCATACATTAGTAGTGCAGTTCGAACGTAAGAAAACAGTCATTTAAGGGGTTACGTGGGTTTCGAAGGAAAAAAAGCATAGTTTCTCTATTTAAAAAAAAATAATATATTAATTATTTTATTCAAAATGTTGGGCACATAAAAAAGCAACATTTAGATAATATTTTTTTTTTAATTTGGGAAATTCAGCCGGTGGGACCTGGTTTCCGGAGACCCCTAAAAAAAGTGTCCTCGTGGTGGTCAGAATAACTCATGATAGCTTCATCTGAAATTAAAAATCAAATTTTTTTGTCAGTAGATAAGTATATTTCGCAATTAAACGAAGGATTTAAAGAAAAATTGAAATTTGAATTTTTGGCAGAGTTGTATGCAAAATAGTTCAATTTTTGGTACAATTTACACTACGTATAGCCGTGTAAAATTAGTTGCGATCGAAAAAAAGCCTTCGTTCAATCATTAGTCAATGCTATTTCAAAGAAGTGTGCAAAATTTCAATAAGATCGGTATTAGTTTTTTAGAAATCGTGTCCACCGACTTCAAAAATAATGTTTTGAGATAAATTCGATTCCCTGCGTCGCCCCCGGCCGGTCTTTCCCAACGGGGGGAATTCCCAAAGGCTCTCTCTCTCTCCTAGACTTTTACTCCGATTGACTTAAAACTTTGGGAGAATATTCTACACATATTGTACTATTAGATAATAAAATTTAAAAAAAATGGATTTTTTGAACTGTTCACACCCACGTAAACCCTTCAAAAAATAAAGTAGCTACGTTGTTTGGGTACAAGATGATTCCTAGATCTTCTCAACTTTTTCATTTATTTCTCGGTAACATAACATATGAGTATTCGACTGTTACTGCGCCAATCAAAAACAATATTGAGAATATTATAAAGCCACAAACACATGATAGTGACTGACAGTATACAATTAAAGTTACCCAAGCTTGAAGTCAATCTTGCCTTAAATCACCAGCTCACAATTTAATTGTTTTTCCGTCAAAACAAGTGCGTCGCTTACACCATCATCACGAATTGACTAACTCGGGGGGGAGGGGGGGTGCCGGGCGCTATGTTTTACCAAATAATATCACTAGATAGCGTTAATAAGTTCGTCGCTATTGAAAATGATCATCTTACCTCATGGGATCAACTCGTACACCTTTCCCCTACGGTTAACAGATCATTAGCGAATATGCTACGTTTCATATCACGCCAAAAAATACCCGAGCAAGATATATCATCGTTGTATAACGTACCTCTTATCACCAAGTAGCTTTGACAGCTCCCGTGCCTCAATGATCATTAGTCATTACGTCACAGCAGGGTGCAAACCTCAACCCTCCATATTCGCCCATGGCATATTCCTGGTCCAGAAACGTCAACCTGTACGACCCTTTCCTCACGTTCGACAAGTCCGGGTGATCATCGTGAGCAAAAACAATCGAACTTGATTTTCAAAAGCGCTTTCCGCCCCCTATCTCTCTCTCTCTCTCTCTCTCTCTCTCTCTCTCTCTCTCTCTCTCTCTCTCTCTCCCCCTCCCTTTATCCAACTACCAATTCTTTCGCATACAATCGCGCGTCCGATTATCACGGTACGATTTCCCGAGAATGCTTGAATTGGCACTTTCGTATCAAGCACGCTCTTCCGAGAGAGAGTAGGAGAGAGAGAGTGAGTGAGTGAGAGAGAGAGAGAGAGAGAGAGAGAGAGAGAGAAAGAGAAGGCGGAGGAATATATATAAAGGGAGTGACAGGGAGAGTTTCAGTCTCTGGCCGGAAAGAGAGAGAGAAAGAGCGAGAATACGAGGGGCTGCTCACGTCATCCCTTTCGTCCCTGAAGCGCCATATACTCGGAAGAGTATAGTGGAAGAGGGTCCTTGATTCCTCAATCCGTACGAGAAGCCTCCCCAGCGCGCGAATATGCGTATATACACACGCATGTAGTTCCAAGAGGAAAGTAAGAACCGGAAGGTGCCCCTGCATCTCCTTTGCAGCGCAACTCCCGAGGAAGGGCAAACGAGGTGCCCCTGCATCTCCTTTGCAGCGCAACTCCCGAGGAAGGGCAAACGAGGCGGCGAATAAGAGGGAGAGAGAGAGAGGGCGCTTCGGTTCGCCCTTTGGGCTACGAGGATCGCGCGTCTAGAGTCAGACGCGAAAAGAAGATATGAAGTGGGGAAGCGGAGGATCGGTGGCTGAGGGACCAAGTACGAGAAAGAGGCCGCGGGGAGGTGCATATTTACAACCGAAGGGGCCGAAGATGCCGGGAATGAACTAGTTGACAGCGCGTGGCGATGGAGAACAGAGAGAAAAGAGGAAAACGAACGAGTGAAAGAAAGATGGCGTGAGGAAGAATATAAGTAGAGGGCGCTCGGGATGGGAGTGAAGGATACTCGAAAGGCTCTAGGATACTTCTCTCTCTCTCTCTCTCTCTCCTCCATCTTTTTTTCTGTTTCTCTCATCTCGCGAGAGAGCCGCAGTATATCCTCAGGGTTCTCACTGTACAAGGACCTTTTTCCTCTTCTCTCGACAGTGTGCTCATCCACTCCTCGTACCACTCCTTTATATATGTATATACCTCCGTCTCTACCTTTTTCTTGTGCACTCGTAGGAAGTTCCACTCGCTCCTTCGGCCCTTGTGCTCGATAGCATCTTATTCTCGCCTATATATATATATATATATATATATGCTCTCGGTTTTCTCTTTTTTTATGTAATTATTCTTAATTTTTTTTGACACATCTAGAACACATCGTTTTTATATCGTCTTTCTAAGGTCTTCCTAGGTATTTCGTAGGACCCAGCGGCCGGACGAACCGACAATTCATCATTTTTTACAGCACTTGTAGCTGCTTTTAATGATTCCTGAGTTCAGTTGCCTCGTAGAGCAATTGCTCTTCTCTTGTACTTATTGGGCATCTAAAACAAATGTAGACCAAATTAATTAATCGAACACATTACAACTAATACTATGGCCATCATACACCGGCTGTTCGTGGCCATCTCTCCTAATCTCCCGGGAGAGATGGCCACATCTAAAATGTAAAAAAGTAGAAACAATACATGTGAAATCTTGAGGATATAACAAAGCACTGTTCGTGAACTATTCAAGAAATACAAAAGTAACCATTACTTTTACAAGATAACACCACTACAATGTAAAACCTGAAACCCTAAAAAAATTGCAGTAGATGGAACAATGAAAAACGATTTTACTCACTTAATATTTTTTTGTCAAACTTTTGCCTGTACTCTTACACCTGCGCACGACGCGAAGCGAATTAAGCAGTAACACGTGAAATCTAGTGCGCGTTTCTATGAAACATTTTTATTGGCCATCTCTCCGTTATGACCAACTCCCCCGGAATTACCCTAATTGCAATATAAAATATGCAATATAAAAAAAAATCATACGTACTTCCACAGACGATGTATTTTTCAAGATATGTTCAACATTTCGAGTGATTCGGTTGAACATTGTCTGAGTTATGTTACCGGCCAACTTAAATAAATGCAGTTTTGAGATAAACGCTGCACAGCCGCCATTTTGAAATTAATCGCTTCAAAAAAATTATTGTATACAGTCCCTGATATGTATGATAAACACCCTTTGTGTAATCTCGATTTATTTTGTAGTTGTCCTGAAAAAAAACCCAAAAAGCCTATTTTTTGCCCTCTAGAGTGGCCTAACCCCTTAAGACGGCTGTGGACGCAACGGAAGTCAGGTTAGATTAGTGAAGTGCGGGTAAGGAGTGATAGGAAAGGGTTCAGTTGGAAAGGGTAATACAAAAAACAAACAGCAAGGGTATAGTTGGAACTGGAATTGATAACGACGCCCCAAGACTCCAAAATCAGTGTCAGAACAAAGACTTTAGCACACACCTTGTCATCATACCATCTGGAAATAAAGTTCCATCCTAGACCTCCACCACCTAGAGTGGCGAAATATCGAACTATGAAAAGCACCTGCTAAGCAGAAAGAACAAATAATGTAAGCTAACTATATTCGTAAGATCAACTTATGATAATGCATTACTTAGGATCCTATCACACATGCTGGTTCAATGAAAGCCACGGTGGCAGACGGTATATATACATAACCGAAGAATAGGAAAGTAAGAATAAAAAATAAAACAAAACTACGTTGTAACTCAAGAAATTGAAAAAAAAAAATACCGCATTTAGGGAGTCCTCATTGGGATCCAATTGGATTCTGCACCCCGATGAACGCAGTTTGAGAATTTATACCACGTTCGAATCGGAAATATGTGAAAAGTGACGAGCCAAAACTCGGCGTGTTGAAACATAACCTGCACGCTGCGTGAGCATGTACGTGCGTGGTGATATCTCAAAGTGCAGTGAAATGAATAAAAAACGACAATTACAGTGGATTTTCAGTGATGTGATTCACATCGATTTGGAAGATATACTTTTTAAAGCAATTTCCATTTTTCAAAGGCAAGAATTATACCTTTTAAAGGTCCATTCATTTTCTATATCTATATATTTTGTTTAGAAAATTCAACGTATAGAATGTGTCGGGATCTATCAAGAATCTGTATCGGATTTTGTTCGATAATGTAAAATCCGTTAGGATTGAAGTTGGATTCCAATGGGGAATCCCGATTAGATTCCAACGTACGAGCGTGACGTTTTAGTATAGGCATCCAATGCGATGATCCATTCGATCCGTGTCAGGAAGTGGGAACAAGTACGAGAATCCAATCGAATTCCTACGACAATTTCTGCACAGGTAGGCAAAGCGTTCTAGTTTCGCAGAGGTCTGTGATGGATTCCACAGTTTTGTCATTTAGACGAGAAGAAGCTATACAGCCTCCATATATCTGAGGAAAAGTATAAATCCCGCGGAGATCGCGGAAGCTCGGTGCACTCGACTTGCTCTCTATCACTCTCTCTCTTGTTCTTTTCTCCTCTGTTTCCCT
>OY723385.1:63370966-63409044 GCA_963210295.1 Ophion ellenae
CTCTCTCTCTCTCTCTCTCTCTCTCTCTCTCTCTCTCTCCCTCTCTCTCTCTCTCTCTCTCTCTCTCTCTCTTTCTCTCACCGATGTTGGGGATGTATAGAACACTGGGAAAAACGTGTACGTCAGTATAAAAATCCACTTTTTCTCGCTTTCTCTTGCTTTCTAGCTCTCACTTTGGTCCTCGCTTCATCTATCCCGTGCTTTCCGTTGTATTTTGTCTACCCGTCAGTGTCTCCCCCTCTCTCTCTCTCTCTCTCTCTCTCTCTCTCTCTCTCTCTCTTTACTCTGGTTTCTCTCTCTCTTTCTCTATTTCTATCTTTCTTTCTGCCTCTCTCTCTCTCTCTCTGTCGCGCCATCTCTTTCTCTCCGTCGCTCTCCTTCTATCACGGATTTGGTTCTCTCTTGGCTCTCTTGCTGGTATTAGTGGTGCAAGGGTCCTTGCTTTGACTCCGCGAACTCGCAGAGTCTGACTGAATGCCCCTCTACTTGACGAGTACGTGCTTCTAAGTGCATCCCGATTTTTTCGAAGCCCTTTGATTATACTCTACTCCCCGTGTACGTGTGCACGTTTGTCCTACACGCGTGTGCGTGTTCATATATTTCCGATTACCATGGAATTTCACGGGAACGAATTATAAGTTCCTCATCACGGGGGAAGCATTCTTCATTTCACGACTCGCTATTTGTTGTTAGTTCCGTAATTCGCGCCTGTATGAGCGAGTGAAATGCCATGAACGAATACGTTCAAAACATCTACGAACGATCTAGCTTCGACGAAAAATATAAGTACCGAATTACTAGGTGCGCAAAAAAGTTTCCGGGTTTTTTTGACCAATGAAAAATCGGAAGTTTCAAGACAAATACAAAAAATGGTTCATTCGAAGTATTATCCCTCGCCATTTACACATTTTTGCCATCTTTCTGGCAATACATAAATACCGCGATGATAAAAAGACGCGTCTTTGGACTGAAACCATTCGAACAAGTGATAGTCTGAAGGGGCCAGGTCTGGCGAATACGGCGGGTGCGGTAGCAGATCCCATTTCAGTGTTTTTATGGTTTCCTGGACGATGGAACTGCGATGGCACGGAGCGTTGTCGTGCTGCAATATCACACGTTCGTGTCTCGTGTCCCATTCTGGCCGTTTTTCGAGCAATGCGTGGTTCAAATTGATTAGTTGTTGTCGGTAGCGATGCCCATTGACAGTTTCGCCCGGTTTCAGCAGCTCATATTACACGATTCCTTTCTGGTCCCACCAAACGCAGACCATTGTCTTTTTTCCGAAGCGATTTGGCCGTGCCGTCGATGTTGACGCTTCGCCAAGTGAAAGCCACGATTTTCTGCGTTTGGGATTCTCGAATTATATCCATTTTTCATCGCCTGTAACAATTCGATGCAGGAAACTCTTTCTGTTCTGCCGCAAAAGCCAAATTTCGGAAGAGGCTCTTCGATTTTCCATTTGTCTCTCAGTCAACTCATGCGGCACCCTCTTTCCTTCCTTATGAATTTTTCCCATGGCGTGCAGACGTTTCAAAGCCGAGTCACATTTAATGCCTCGGCAAGTTGATCTTCTGTTTAAGTGTTATCTTCATCCAATAACGCTTGCAGATCGGCGTCCGCAAATGTTTGCGGTCTTCCCGGGCGCTCCTTGTCCCCAGTCTCAAAATCGCCACTTCTGAACCGCTTGAACCAATCTTCACACGTTGTTTTTGATGGTACATGTTCGCCGTAGGCCTCCTCGAGTAACCGACGTGCTTCAGATGCTGTTTTTTTTTAAGGTTGAAGCAGAAAATCAATGCTTCCCGCAAATGCTGTTTATTTGGCACAAACTATGACATTTTCGAGGTTAGAAAAAAGGTCGTTGTGTTGCGATATTTGTTTATATTACGACTGGGTATTCTTAACAGATGTCCAAGCTATAAAGACACCCAATTTCAGACCTGTATGCCGACTAGATGTGTCGCTAGTGCCATCCATGTGTGAAACCCGGGAACTTAGTTGCGCACCTTATCTTCGGCGGATGAGAATTTTACGTCAGTTTTTCGGTTCGGTGGTTTTTTTAAACATTTTGTTCGTTTGACATAAGTCTTTTTCTTTTATTGACTGGGGAAAATGTTGATTGCGGGATCTCGAGAGACCTCCAATCAAACGTGTATTTTTTTTAAACTCATCTTTCTCCTATTAATTATGATATTGAGCATGGTCATTAATTCAGAAGTTTGCGCTCGGACAAGTCTTGATCGTTCTATATCCTTAACCCTTTAACGGCCACGCCTATTTCTGGATGGCTCAAAATCATTCCCTCTGGTAGTATAGCTAAAAACGGGTTAAATATGAATATCCAACAATAATTTTGTCGGTACCCATGTAGAGGTTGCCATGAGTTGCCCAATGTTACGATCAAGCCAATATTGGGACCATCGTATAAGCCAACAAAAGAGAAATAATATTGGCCCATTACTGTTCCGCTCTAAACTGAAAACTGGCACAATATCGGCCTATCCCTAAAGCCTGTCCTGGCCCATCTTTAAAAAACTAATAAACAGCCGTGATAGTTAAACTAAATTTGCCAATTTAAAAACTGGGGACACTAAAATACTGACAATTCCATTGGCCCAATATTGTTCCGTTATAATTTGAAAACCGGCACAACATCGCCCTATCGTTTAAAACCAATAAATAGCCGTGATGGTTGTACTATATTTGCCAATTTAAAAACTGGTAATGCTAAAATACAAGCAATTACATTGGCCCATTATTGTCCCGTTATAAATTGAGAACTGGCACAATATCGGCCCATAACTAAAGATTATCCTGGCCCATCTTTCAAAACCAATAAACAGGAGTGATAGTTAAACTAAATTTGCCAATCCTAATGCTGGCTCTTACATTGGCTCATTATTGTCTCGTTCTGAATTGAAAACCGACACAATATCGGCCCATAGTTAAAACCTATCATGGCCCATCTTTTAAATTAATTAAACAGTCATGATAGATAAACAATATTTGCCAATTTTTAAACTGGTGATGCTGAAGTACTGCCAATTACATTAGCCCATTATTGTTCCGTTATAAATTGAGAGCTGGCACAATATCAGCCCATTACTAAAACCTATCGGGGCCCATCTGTCAAAACCAATAAACAGCCGTGATAGTTCATCGAAATTTGCCAATTTTAAAACTGGCAATGCTAAAATACTGGAAATGACATTTAATTAATCCAAGCCCTTTATTGGCTAAGTGGGTCAGACCATACCTGCTTTTATTTTATTTAAGCCTTGGGTTACTCATTATCTGTATATTGTGCTAGAATAGGCAAATAACTGGCACGTCATATATTAATCGTCTATATTTTGTAGTTCAGTTTTTGTAATCAAGTATTGGCCTATTATTGGCATTTGTGAATAACCAACATAAGTAAGTAAAATTTGCCAATTTTGAAACCTGTCATATTCGCAAATCACAATTTATTTCAAGGTTATTCCATGAAATATGTATCCATAAGGACCAATCTCGGGCCAATCTTGGCCCGATATAGGTTGAAAATTTATCACGCACCCAAACAAACCCAAAAAAACTCACGGCCCAATATTCTAGATAGACTAACTTCTAGATAGACCAACTGTGAAGGCCCATCATAGAGCCAGTGGTGAATGTCTACATAGGCCCTTTAAGAGGGCCCACATAGGGTCAAGTGCAATCACCAACATTGGCGCTACAATGAATTAAATCATTGGCCCAATAATTGTTGGCTCTGTTGGCCGATATCGAGCCGTTCTTATTATTTCTACAAAGGTACCTCATTGGTAAATACTCACGGCCCAATATTCTAGAAAGGCTAACTGTGAAGGCCCGTCCCAGGCCCAACGGTCAATCTCTACATGGGTGAGGGCCTGGGAAGTAGCATTTTCGGACTGTGCAAATTTGCTCCTAACATTTTCACCCGCTCGGTTCGCACTATTATTCTAATTCAATAAAAAATCTTCGAAGCCTAGTTCGTCCAGTCAAGCTTCCTTTACACAATTGTATCAAACAATATTTAAAGAATGTCCATTTACTTACTTTTTTGGACAAAAAACGGGCAGCAGATCAAATGCTGGGACAAGCGTCGTAAATTTTCACGACAACATTGTTGCCATATTAACATAATTCATATGTTTACGTTTGGATTTCAAGCTATCCCGGCATTCGCAGCTGCATCTAGCATGAATTGATGGAACTGTGAAGTAGCTTGTCCGCTATATCATCCTTACGCTTTTACCGACGGTGTCAAAGTGAACGTAGCAAATTTGCTACAATGGCAGTTAACGGGTTAAAAATATTCAAATAAAATGAATATCTTTATTTTTATTATTGACAAATCTTATTATGATCAATGCCATCATCATCATCATTATTATTATTATTAACACTTTATATAAGTCTCGGCATCTAACCGGCACTTATGAAAATCCTACGGACGTATGTCAAGTGGTTGCCGTTTAACTTGCCGATTAGATCTGGCCGACCATTTAACTCGCCGACCAATAAACTCGCCGACAAAATTTCCCGAAAATTGCACAATTTCAGTTTTACAAAAAAATAGTCGGCGAGATCTTTGGTCGGCCAAATTTCTGGTCGGCGAGTTCTTAGTCCAGTCAAATCATTGTGATGTCAAGTAGGATTCTGTTACAACCTTCTTACAGATTGGATCCAAATTATTATTCTTATAATTTCTGTAGTTGCTGTTGCTACTATTTTTGTTGTTGTTACAATAATAATAATAATAATGAAACCAATAATTATTATTAATTGTTCATCCATCTCGCTTTTATTATTATTAATATCATCATCATCATCATCATCATGATCATTATCATAATTTTTTTTGTTATTATTGCTGTTGTTACTCCTGTTATTATTATTTTATTGTTGTAATAATAATAATAATGTAGATGATACGTATGATAGTAACAATAATTATTATTCTTTGTTCACACATCTCCTTATTTATTATTATCAACATCATCATCATCATCATTATCATTATTGCTGTTCTCATATCCGTTTCATTGTTATCATAATAACACTAATAACGCCAACGATAGTAATAACAGCAACAATAATTATTATACATTCTTCACGCACGCACTATACATTACGATTATTATAAACATTAATACTATCCCGTGATTCGAAATTGTCAACGACTTTACCCGTACGCGAAAATCAATTGTCAGCTCGCGCCCTACGCAAAAGAATGATGAACAATGCAAGTTTTCCGGCGTAATCCGAGAACACTGCTCAGAAGAAGAAAAAAAAAGAATCGTGTTAATCACGACGCGACAATACGGAACACGACGAGTTGCCGGATGGACGGGAGAATTTTTGTGGGTGTCCATGATGGATGAGAGCGATGAGTCCGCCGGGCGCGCGCGGGGCCTAGAATCTCTTCATAGGTGTGTAAGTAGCCGTGTTGATTTATTTGATAAACGAGAGTGTGTAGTGTGCGGTATAGGGCTTTAAGGGGACCCGAGATAGGGAGATAGAGGTTTGGGAGAGAGCTCTCCAACGGAGAGTCCTACAACGTTGAGCGCACTCCTCTTTCACTCATTTATATATATACATATACACACACACACACACACACACACATAAAGATATACACATGGTATACCTATCCATACGTAATACTTTCCTGAACATATCTACACAGACATTGAAAATATTCGTTGGTACGACGACACGCGTGTGCATTCACGGCTCGCAAATCCAAACAATTTTGCTCTTCGCAACTTTTTTTTTATCCTCGTCCTTTTTTATTCCTTTTTCTTCATTCATCGCCATATATTCACACGGTCTCGGGGTGGTGGCGTGCAAAGACGTAAAACACTCAATTATTGACATTTTTTTCTCCGAATTATGTGAATGTTTTTGGCATTCGATTTTTTTTGATTGCGGACTTTTTTTATGGCCCCTTCGGGACCCCATTCTTTTAATCTGATATCGCGGGTACGTAAAGCGCGGCGGAGGAAGTAAAAAAAAAGAAATACTGTTTATGCTGCGAAAACAGTGCGGGTCGAATCCTTAAGGCTGCTTAGCCCGTGGAAAAGGAGAAGGATGGGGGGGGGGGGGGGGCAAGGGATGAAGCGACTTTGAGAGATGTAGGAGACTTCAGCAAATCCCAGACAAATTAGGGGATGTTTCCGAGCATTGTTTTCGGAACAATGTGGGGGAGGATTAGTTTTTTGTGTGCTGTTATACCGTGTATTATGTATACTTGCACGTGCGTATTTATATATGTCGAAGAATATATGTACAATACATGGATGCATGTAAAAATGTGTGTAAATAATATATGTAATGGTGATTTTGAAGACATTCGATTTTGAGGACCGTCCTCATTGGGCCCATGGTCCCTGTGATCACCGTGATGTGAATCCCAATGTCTTAAAAATCGTTAGTAGACTTCAAGACCTTAGGCAAATTTTTGGAAAGTGAAAAAACGTTAGATATTTGTTAATAACAAATGAACTATGCAATATAAAAAAAAATCCTACGTACTTCGATAGACAATGTATTTTTCAAGATATATTCAACATTTCAAGTGAATCGGTCGAAAATTGTCTGAGTTATGGTTCCGGCCAACTTGAAAAATGCAGTTTTGAGATAAACGCTGCACAGCCGCCATTTTAAAACTAATCGCTTCCAAACAAATTATTGTATACAGTCACTGATATGTATGATAAACACCCTTTTTTGTAATCTCGATTTATTTTGTAGTTTTTCTGAAAAAAAAAACCCATAAAAGCCTATTTTTTTCGGCCTCCAGAGTGGCCTAACCCCTTAATGTAAGCAATTATATGCAGGTCATTTTGAGGGCTGTCCGGTACCCAAAACCGACGGTTGGGATTAAAAAAAATTAACGACCGTCCTCCGTACAACCGGATGTGCTGATAGCCAAAACATTACGTAGATATAACAGGTGAAGAATATCCATTTTCCTTGTATATACAGAGTGTGACACGGAAAGTGATGACCAGAAGGAAAATCTAGATATCACGTATCAAATCACCCCCATGTATGTCCGACGATCTTTTTGGGTTTCGAGAAAAAAGCATTTTTTAATTTTTTCTCCGAGTTTTCCTCTAGCAAGGTTAATTTTTTTTTTCTTTTGTGAATTTACTTTCGCGTGGGAAGTTTTTAAAAGCAATTGGGAGTCATTGAGACTAGTATGAGCTATTGACTTTTTTACATCGTAGATTCCATTGTACGAAGATTTCTGGTGATAAGTGTATTTTTTTTTCATCGAAACTTCAGTGACCGGTCCTTTCAAACCGATTTTTTAAACCTTCGATCCCAATCTAAGGCATTTGATGGAGGAGATACCTTTAGGGGAGAAAAAAATGGCTGATTTTCATGATTTTTGTTTAAAGGAATGATTTTTTTTACCAGTTTTGAGACTTAGGGTATGTGTTATTACTACTTTTGGCTGTTACATGGTATTTTTTTCATTAATCTTTTAAAATAGCGGAGGTATAGCACGGTCTTCTAAACAGGTCTCGGTGGATGTTGTCAGACGGCGTGACACGCAGCGTCGGCGGGATTAATCTGAAAAAAGAAACCAACAACGATTTTTCTTCCATTAACACTCATACGCAGAATGTGAATCAAGAAAAAGTGAGAAATGTTGAAAATCGATTAAATGGTACGCTTTAAAACAAAAAGGTTGAATTTTACGAAAAAAATGGCTGTATTTTGAAATACTTTTTATTTACTTTTCATAACCGTTGAGGGTCATATTTTAAACAATAAGATTAGAAAGATTTGTACCAAATTTCATCAGAATCGGTATGATCAGTGTTTTAGTCATACGTCACGCCAGTTTTGAAAATGCAGTTTAGAACACCGTGCCACACTTCCGCCATTTTTTAAAATTAATTAGAAAAAAATACCATGTAACAGCCAAAAGTAGTAATAAACCATGATCCTAAAATGTCTCAAAAATGCTAAAAAAATATTTCCTTAAAAAAAAACAGGAAAATCAGCAATTTTTTTCCTCGCCTAAAGGTATCTTCCCCTTAAGATTGTGTTCAGTTGGTCATATATTTATTGCTCATCAGTGCACTGCACAACGAGAACACAAGTAAAAAAAATCGCATGGAAAGTACACACGCAAAAGAGAAAAATTAAAAAGGTTTTTTTTTTCCCGAAAACTGAAAAGATCGTAGAACATACATGGGGGTGAATTCGGATAGGTATTGATACGAGGCATCTAGATTTTCCTTTCGGGGCATCCTGTATATATTTATATATATATATGACTGCGAATAAGGGACATCGGAAAGAAAAGGGGATTTAGTATTGCTCGCTGCAGCTACGATATATTCACGCACAGGTACATAAGCAAAGGAGGATGAGAAAGGCCGGAGTAAGGATCGCGTCCGTACAGTCCCGGATTAATGGCTGACGCGAAGCTGCCCTCCGCCTAGGGGTTGCTCTACCTTTCTCTCCGTCACTCCGTTTCTCTTTTTCTTTCCATCTTTCTCCTCACTCTCTCTTAGAAGTGAGAGATCAGCCCATTGGCTTACGAGAGTTAAAAAATAGAAGAGTCAAGCTAAAGAAGAGAAAAAGTGGTTTGGCCCTGATGGCTTATATATTGGCGAACAATTCATTAATTCGGAGAATCAATTAACACCGAGAGAGAAAAAATGAGATATATCTATATTGATCCATAACTGGCTCGTTGCCCACTCAAATTTGTATTTATAACCCGCGATTATTCCCGCCATGAACACATTTTCGTCAAGTTTGACGCAATATTCATTCCCTCTCCATATCGCTAAAACGAAAAAGAAATCCCTATATTTATCTATACTTTTCCGATATTTCAACCGCTCGACAGAAAAAAATCGTATCGATACGGTACTTGTCGGTGACAATTTGTTTTTTTTCCCCACTTCGGGAGTGTGTGCTCGGTTTTCGTCAGTACAGAAACAGGAAAACTCGAAACTACTTTCGTTTTGTCACTCAATCTGCGGGCCAGATGGATGAAGGGGGCTTGAAAATACTCTTGTCAATAATTTCGTACACTGCCACGGAGGGCTACAGTTTTTGTGTTATTTTTATTCGTTTTGCGCTTCGATGAAAATGCAAGCCAATGGCGAAGAAAAAAGCGACGACGTGTTGAAACAATTCAGATGTAAATATAATTTTCGATAATCACGAAAGAATAAATTTTTCTAAATGTCTTTGAAAACGAAAATGGTTAACTCTTTCTGTAATTTTATAGTTTGAACAAGGTCCTGTTCAAATTTCTAGGCAAAAATTATCAAAATTCCTGGCTAAAAATCATTTTCGAAAAATGTAGAGCCCACTTTTGGCATGCAGATCGTTTTCTAAGAAATTCCCAGATATTTCAAGGGTCGATCTAGTCTTTTCTTCTTTCTTTGGTAAATCTATGCAGTCTTTTGCGTGACTATTACGTATACTCGTTTAAATATATATGGATAAAGGAAATGCAAATTTTTTATTCGTTGTATAGATGTAATGTTGGCTGTTTTGAGGACGGTTTTCGAACCTTACAATTTGTTTGAACGAATTAAGGTACGAAAAAGAAGATTTTAAAATTCGTGCAAACGAATTGAGGGACGGAAAGGAGAACCTTAAAATGTATTTCAACAAATTGAAGAACGAAAGAGAAGACCTCAAAATTGTTCAAACGAATTGAGGAACGAAGAAGAAAACTAAAAATTTGTTCGACTAAATTGCGGATAAAAAAGGACCTCAAAACTCGTTGGAACTAATTGAAGAACGAAAAGGAGGACTCAATTTTGTTCGAACAAATTCAAGAACGAAAAGGAGGACTCAAATTTGTTTGAACATATTCAAGAATGAAAAAGGGGACGAAAATTTATTCGAACGAATTGAGGAACGAAAAAAAGGAAACATAAAATGTGTTCAAACGAATTCATGAACAAAAAAGAGGACCTTAACATTTATTTGACCGAATTGAGGAACGAAGAATACAATTTTAAAATTTGTTTAAATGAATTGAGAACGACAATTCGTTCAAATAAATTACAAGCCCTAACTTTTTGTTGGACCTCAACATTTTTTTCAAACCTTTAAAGGACCTTAAAATTTGTTTGAAGGAATTGATACTTTTGGGGTCCTCGAAGTGATTGTACACGTTTGTTCATTTTCGAATCCCAATGACATTAAAATCATTTTTTCTCACATATATGTATATATCTAGACATGGGGTAGAAAGATTTGAAGAGAGATCTTACTGACCATGCAGGAGGAGTAAGAGATAAAGATCCCGTTCGACCCCTCGCGCAAATATATATATGAGTGTGTGTGCGAAAGGTGGCGGAGAAGGCGCCGTCGTTGATTGGATCACCGCAAGAAATCGATAGTCTCTTTCTCTCTCGCTCGCACTCATCCTTGCGGAAACTGTACCACCCTCACCCTGAATGTTGGCAGCAGCTAACTCGCCGAACTCGCGCGGTTTTATCTCCCTCCCTCACCCTCCTCCTCCAGTTCTCTCTCTCTCTCTCTCTCTCTCTGGCTCTTTATCATTCCCCTCCCCATGTCCCTCCATGCTACCTTCTCTCTCGTCCTCTCTTTCTCTCTCGCGCTCCCTCCAATTTCCCCGTGACGGCCTCCTGGAGGATCCTCGAGTACCCTCTCATAGCCCTCCGAGCCACCCAACCGAGCTCTGTCCGGCAGTCTCCATGCCAACACCCGCTCGATAAATTTATTGGTCGACTCTCCCCGACGATGCTGCGTGGCAATATAGGTATATATATATATATATAGACACATAAAACCACCCCTGCTCGGTTCTGTGCGGAAAATGTGTAAGAGGGGGTGGAGGGAGGTATTTTCTTGCGCGGACCCACTAAAAACGAGCACGTAAAAATCGCACGTATCCTCCTCTTCGAGCCCTCCAGGTGTTATCGTCTATAAACTCTTGCATATTCGTGAAAAAAAGTACTTGAAAAGTCTTCGTCATCGGCGCGTTTTTTATGCGAGGTGTAATGAGGCTTCGTCTATATATATATATATATATATATATATATATATATAAATATATTTTAATTTTTTTATTTTAATATATAAATAATATATTATATACTTTTAAAATCAGCAAAAAAACATATCTTGGATTTATTTTTGCATTCTAAGTGTTTATTAATATTTCCTGAGTTCCAACTTTTTTTTTCCAATATTTGGTGCAGTTCCCCACCAAATGTGCGGTATGGTGTAATACACTATGTACTATATGGTGTACCATACCGGATTTGGTGGGGAAAGTCTGCAAAACCCGTGCTGGTAAAGGCGATCCCATATTCTTCTGATTTTTCGGTGCACATCCGTTTGACTCAAGTATCTACACCAAGGTCGGTTGTGTTCTCAGTGTTTAGAATGCATGGCTGTTACGCATGTGGAAAACAGGGGGAACCGGGGAAATTCAAGGAATTTTGAAAATTCTCTGGCATTTTCCCAAACTTTACTTTTTGCACGAATTATAAAAAATGAAACCCACTTGAAAAAAAGTATAAAAATAAATATGGTTCTTCATTATATATAAAATAACATTATATCGGTGCCAAACATAGGAAAATTTCAAAAACTAAAAACGAATTTACTCTAAAGCTCGATACATTTGCCTTCGATTTGTCGATACACAACACACTTATTGTTGTAGATAAGCGTTTATATTTATTTTTTATTCATTGGTAGCGACATAAAAATTTCTGTTGATAATAAAAAACAGGTTCTGTATTTGCTTTAATGTATTTTTTTACTTTACGGTGTTTAAATTGTTCTTATAGTTTTTTTATTTTATATTTTAATATTAAACATTTTCATATACTTTCTCTTCAAAAAAATTATGTTCTTTATTTGATCCCAATCTCCCTGGAATATTTGCAAAACCTGTGTGGAAAACCTGGAAAAGTCAGGGAATTTCTGGGTGAATAATGCCTAACAACCATACAATGTCAATTTAATTATGGAATTCGTAAAGGAATTCATGTTATGAGTTTCAGTCAAGTGCCGACGGCAACGACGTGTATATATTGCACTATCGTATAAAAAATTTAATTTGGGACGGAGAAAAAGTTTGATATTTCTCAACTTCTAAACTTTTCCTCCACCCCAAATTTAGAACATAATTTTTTTTCATTAAACTTTTTTTACCTGAAAATTATATTTTTCGTAAAATTAATGTTAATATTTATTTCAATAAATAAATGTGCAAATTTAATGCAATGATCACCCACAACCTTGTTCACTAAATTATGCAGCTGCAAAGTGACCCGTAAATATTCGTTGTAGAGAGATGAGTGAGAAGTCATCGAAACTTTTCTTTCCTCGTTGAGATTTTCACCCCCTTGTGCACATAGTACCACGGGGCGCATAACGATCATTCGCGCACTTCGATGAAATCGTAAATAAATTACGAGCGCGGGAGAGAGGGAGTGAGAGAGAGAGCTCCAAAGAATTTTCAACGGCACCCCAATCTCTTTGGTCCTGAGCTAGATCGCTAGAGTCAACATTATGCCTACATACAAACATACACACACACCCGCCCAGTGAGGTACATATATATGATACTGCCTCTACCTTTCCTCACGCTCCTTCAATTTTTAATCGCTGGTCATTTTTAACCTAGACGCTGCGTAATTTTTTTACGGTCAATTAAACTCTCTTAAGGCGGGATATATATTTAGACAGGAAAAAAATAAGCAATATTGAGGGATTTTTTAAACTAAGAAATAATTGTTCTACAATTTTGAAAATTTAGGCATACTTTAATAGTACATTTAAGTATACAAAACAATTTTTTTAAACTAATTCATCATCAAAATGACGGAGCTGTGGCAGAGTGTTACGGCAAAGTCGCCACAAGAGTTGCGAATCAGCGTGCAGATTAGCTTCCCGTAGACTTTGATTTGCAAAAAAGTTCAAACATTTTTTCAGTTAGAACATGTATAGTTTCTATGTGACGGTAATTAAAATGAAGAAAATGCAAATTTAAGAAAATGGAACGCATTTAAAAAAAAATCAACATTTCACGCAACATTTCTGTAAAATGTGGATTAAAAAAGTAGTTTTTTTTTCATTTTTTCACAAACTATTCTCGTCAAGTAGAAGATACTAATATTATCAATATTTCTACCAAGTTTCAACTCAATCGGCTTAATAGTTTTTAAATAATCCTGCACGCCAATTCCGATAATGCAGTTTTGAGAAAAACGCGTTTGAAGTTCACGCCCGCTCCGAATCCGAGCGTTGAGGCACAGCGTTGATGGACGTAACGTTTGAAGTTTTTCGAATTTCGCTTTGAAACTTTAGCAAACAAATATTCTACATATATAGTTTTATCATTTAAAGAAAAAAAAAAAATAAATCGATTTTTTGATCGTTGTCAATGTATACCCCGCCTTAATATGTACACGACGACAGCTTCCAAAATGAGCTGAGTAATAATAATAGGTGAGACAATAAACGTCAGTACGAATGTCAATCCGTGCTGGCGCTCGTTACGATTTGTCTGAAAGACGTGAATCGGCTGATTTAAGCTCGTGTATTTCACCACATACTCAAATCCGGTGTCTTTAAATGCCCGGAAAATTTGTAACTATTATTGTTATTTAAGACGTTAAAAAGACAATTTAAGGGGGGTATCCCTTTATGCCGCGAAGAAGAGCTCATGAAAATAAGCTCCACCAGAAAATGAGCTCACCGAAAATAAACTCCACCAGAATGCTGGAATCGCAGACTAATCGGTAGGTCGTTTAGTCACAACATTTTTTATTCTTGAATCTTGACGCGCGTTTTCCTGTAAGCCACTTTCTCTTGGACCTCGTACTAGATAAGTCAAAAAGAATCTAATCGATCATTTTTAAATTTCGTACACTCTTAGACACCATACGTACCGTCTATGGACCTGAAGTTCCTTCAATATTGTCGTTTTTAAACTACTCTTTTATTGACAAATACTATGATAAAAATTTCATGAAAAATTGAAACTTTTTTTCGAACGCGTACCATTTTTTTGAATTTTCACTTTTCCTTGGATTTTTTAGGTTCACAGAGAGCGTGTGGGTCTTTAAAAACTAAAACTTCTCGGCTCTGAAGTTTCAGATTAGTGCACCAGATGCTTGGTTGTACGCCGTGGGACAACTCAGGCAGCAACCGTCTCTGGAGCAAGTGTCGTACAATCGCCATTTTTCAATATTTGACGTAAAAACGTTTTTTTCACACAATTTAAACATGTGTGAAAAAATATATGTACATAAAATATTAATATACGTACTATAAAAAATTAATATATGTACTATAAAAGTACATAAAATATTAATCATGTAGTATAAAAAATATATGTACATGAAATATTAATTATGTAGAATGAATAGTTTTCACACAAAAAATCTTCAAAATTCGGTTATTTTCGACTGTTTAAAGGGATCTCACCCCTCGAAGCCAGAATTAGAAAAATACCGAAAATAATGGCTTGCGCCACATTTTAAGCTGGACCCAAAGGCCTTACCTTTGGCGAGAAGTTTCGTTTTAGAAAATAGCTAAAAAATGTATAACCACACTTGGTATGTAAATATGCAGAAATACATACATGTGTGCGCGCGTGCGTGGGTGTTTGTTTGGGTTACTACATTTTAAGATGGACATACAGGCCTCACCTTTGGTGAGAATTTTCGTTTTGGAAAATTGCTAAAAAAATGTATGACGTCGAAGAAAAAACACAGCGTTTTTTTCATCATCTTAATATATGTAGGCACACTTCGTATGTAAATATACAGAAATACACACACACGCACGCAAGCACGCGCGCACACACACACATCTACATACATACATACATACATATATATATATATATATATATATATATATATATATATATATATATATATATATATATATATATATATATATATATATATATATATATATATATATATATATATATATATATATATATATATATATATATATATATATATATATATATATATATATATATATATATATATTGTCAACCGTCGGTGCGCAGTTAGGGGGCGAGGGGGAGCGACCAGGGTTTGCTGGCACAGCATCGGCATCAGAACGCGTACAGGCAGGGTCAAGTGCTTCCATCTCCGCTGTGCTTGAAATTCTCCCGCCCCCCCTCTCTCTCTCTCTCTCTCTCTTCCCCACTTTTCCGCGGACCCCGCCCGCATTTTCCCCCTGGTCCTCTGGACCTTGCGCCTCCACATTTTAACTTTCCCTTCCTCCCTCCTTCGTATTCCTATAATCACCATTTTCTCTCTTTCGCCCCCATATTGAACTTTGCTTACCTTTCGTAATTTTCTCCTCGACATCGTCGTCGTCTTCGCCGGTGCCACGTCGTCGTCTTCGTCCGAAACTTCTACCATCATTCCCTCTCTGTCTGCGAAATTCTTCGTGCCTCGTTCATTATCGTGTTGGTGGCCCAGCGCCCTCTCTCTCTCTCTCTCTCTCTCTCTCTCTCTCTCTCTCTCTCTGTGTCTCTCTTTTTTCGTTTCGCACCTACGAACGAGCTACAAACGAGACCGCGGGGACCGTGACCAAGAGCAGTGGAGTTCGATGCCTCAGTAGTCGAGCCCCGTTTTGGTCGGACGCACAGTAGTTCGAGTCCGCCTATGGGCCGGCTTCTTGTAGTTGGTCGTGCACGGCGATCGTATCTCCTCGACGAATTCCACATCCCCCTGCTTTCTTGTATTATTCCTTTCTATTTTTTGCGCGAAATCAAAATGATCGGGAAATAATGTGGATGCGATGAAAAGTCCTTGAAGTTTTGTGCTTTTAACAGCTTCGTAGCGAAAGGAATTTAAGCAGCTAATAATCGGGGCAGCAGATAATACTTGATGAAAAAAAAAATGACGAATGTCGATCATTATTTCGTGTAATTTTACGAAAAAAGACAAAACTACAGTATCAACTGAATTTTGTTTGCTCTGGCATCACAAAATGATATCAAACTTCAAGGTCTTTGAAAGCATCTTTCGACGAATGGAGGCATATTTATACGAAGGTCGTTACAAGGACCGTCCTGTTGCAAGAATCGACAATTTGTGTTGAAAAAGTTAGGATCCTTAAAACAGCCAAATGTGCTGAATGTTTACATACATACATAGGGGCCGTCCATATATTACGTCATCGATTTTGGCTGATTTTTACCCCCCCCCCCCCCCCCCCCCCCCCCGAAATTATCCTATCCTTCCTATCGTCATAATCCAATTATCGTTACCGTCATTCAACGACCAGACCCCCCCCCCTATTTTAAAATGACGTAATTTATGGACGGCCCCATATATATTAAGAAGGTTACCGGGGTTGTCTAGTGTGAAGGCCGTTTTTAATGCTTTTTGGGGATTTTTTTTTTGACAAACCATTGAAATAAAATCATTTATAAATTGTATATTATTGTTATTAACATTTAAATAAACTTTGTGAATTTTTTGAAGTCATTATATAGAATGTAGTCGGAGATACACCGCCCAAGAGGAACACATATATAAAAAGAGGTGCTTCACCGCGGCCATGATTCCGGCTGGTCTGCTTATCTGAAATAAAAAAATCAAACGCAATTTTAATCATGAGACTTGAGGCTCTCCATGGAACTAAAATAAAGTTAAAATTCCAAAAAATTATTTCTTTTTACGCTTTAGAAAAAAAATTCAATTTGTCGTATTTTTTTTTGGGTCTATATAGCTGATAAAAAGAAAACTAACGAAGCAATCTTAATTATTTTAGTTCAACGTGTAGTTATATATGTACTAAAGATGCTGTATAAATTTGATCAGAATCAAATAGGTTTTGAGATATCATGGCAGCAGTTTGAAAAAGTCGTGTTTTGAGAAAAACGCGTTTGAAAGCTGTTGTATATAATTCATAATAAAAAAAATTGTCTCACCATCAATCTGCTATGCCTGGACCATAGAGTACACCTTCCTCTTCTTCGAAGAAGTCATGCAAGGCCGTTTTCTCTTCTTTTGAACTGACACACTAGACGACCCCCTTAATAAGTTCTCGCTGTTTTCCAACAGATGGCGTTACCAGAATTGCGTGCATGTAGTTTAAGATGGTAACGCATCTAAATATGAAGAAGTACTATAAGCAAGCTTGAAATTCAGTGTATATCACTTCGCCGAAGTGTAAACAATTTTTTTTCTTCATACTGTTAAACATGTCAAAGTTCGTGCCAAAAGAAGAGTATTTGCCGGGAATTTTACTGCACGACTTCATTTTAAGGAGTCACTTTGGATGCCAAAAAGGCTATTTTCATGATTTTTTTTGGTAGTTCACATTATAGATATTGATATAAAAGTTGTTACACTTAATCAATACACTTTCGACATACATTTAAAAAAATTATGTATTTATGTAACCCAGACAAACTTTAAACGCGTTTTTTCTCGAAACTACGTTTTTCGACGGCTTGTTGATAAAATCTTCGAAACTACTGAACCGATCCTTATGAAATTTTGATCACATTTTCTTTACAACTATGGCTATAGCGCATATGAAGGTTTTTTTTAAATTTTGATATTTACTATTTTCTTTGCCAAAAACGGTGAAAAACACCGTTCTTTTTTAATGTCCGCTATTTTGTTATTTTTGCATATATAAAAAATTTTATGATATGCGATATAGACATTAACATACTGAATGTAAAACCGTTTGATTTTTTTGTTTCGGATGATGCATCTCCGAGATTTCATCAACATGTCCTACAATTTTTGTAGGACATTTTTTTTACTACCATTTTCGTCTATGAATAGTCACTTGAATAAATAACAAAAATAAGTGTAACAACTTTTATATCAATATCTATAATATAAACCTAGCAAAAAATTAATGATGATATCCTTTTTTAGCGTCTAAAGTGACAAGACCCCTTAAAAAATGTGCGCCTGAAGCATGCAGAATCTTTGTTGAGACTTGCAGCGACCGTGCTTTCTCGGAACCAGCATGCAGAGATTGGTTTAGACCCTGGGTTCCGAACCTAGGGCTGATTCCCCCCGCGGGGGTAAAACAGCTATTGGGCGGGGGCAATAAGGCTGGTCATTTTGAGGACCCCGTATGTAGGTGATAAAATTACAGGTCAGCACCACGTGGCTTGCGCTCTCTCCCGCTGCATGTACACTCTTAAGAAGCGCGGCAATGTTTGTGCGTTGTAAGTGTGTAAGTGTAAGTGGGGGGGGGGGGGGGGTAAGTTTCTCCGATAGTTCATAGAGGTAACAAGACTGAAGAGGTTAGAAACCGCTAGTTCAGGCGCTTCAAAAATAAGCTTTGCTTCCAATAAGCTTTGCTCCATGAGGACTCATGTCAGACGCTACCTGAATTTGCAAAAGCATTAGATGTTGATCACACAACAGTTTCGTAACGTTTGAAAGGATTAAGAATGGTTTTTTAAAAATAAAGCATTAATTTTCACGAAGAAACAGCGAGTACTTATTCAACATCCCAATCTATATAGTTTGTTTTCTGGTTGGCCACAACGCGATCTGTAGAGGGACATTTCTTCCTCTCGAAAAAATTGCAGGGACAAGTTCTCTCTGCTCCAACAGCATGGAAAATGTATCTCTCCCTCTCTCTCTCTCTCTCTCTTATTAATTCTCCCTGCAGTGCATCCTTCGTTGCACCCGCGGTCCTACGATAGCACCGTCTTGCGAGAAAAACGCGAGTCGTGTGCGCACGACTGGGAGCAGAGACAGAAACGAGAGAGGGTCGAGAGCCGTTTCGAGGGCCTCCATTAACCGAGGTCTGCGAAGAGAAAATCTTGAGAGCAGAGCCGCCCCCTTCTATGTCGACGTGTTTCGTGCCAGGGAGGGAAGAAGCCGAAAAAAAAGAACGCGACATTTTCCACCCTTTCTACCGAGGCGAAAATGAATGCTTCCACGAGCATTGCGCCGACGTCGTCTCTTTCCGCCACGGACCGCTCCGCCTCAACCCCCGAGATAATTAGACACGGAGGAAAAAAAGATACATTCGCCACTGGCAATGGATGCGAGATAGATGAAATATAAGTAGAGTAAAAGTGAAGAAAAAAACGAACTCTTAAGGAGCAACGGAGTATTATCGAGGTGGGACAAATTTGCAAAGTAAACGTATTTACAAGATTCAAAGTGAGAGTCAGGAGAGGCGCACGTCAAATATTAACACTGCAGGGATCATCATGAAATAACTTTATGAGGAACTATATATAAATATAAACACTACCGGTTAAAAGTTTTTAGACACTTAAGATAATTGCAAAATTTTCGATCACTGGATAGTTGGCAAATAATGTTAGAATAATATAATTTATTAAATGTATCATTTTACGAAGATACTATATAGCTCTGTATGATTAATTATATTATTGTAATATAGTTTTGCAATTAGCTGAAGTGTCCGCAAACTTTTGACCGGTAGTGTATATATATATGTATATATATATATATATCCTTCTGAAAGTTCAAGGAGTATGATTAACCCTTTATATCACCGTGTGACAGCTCTGTAACAAACCACCCGAGTCCCCACCAAATCCCACATTGGAATTTAATCCTTTTTTGAATCAATATCACACAGCTGCTACAAATATTTTTTAGTGCAATTCATGCAAGCTAGATGGCGTTAGTTGGATGAAAATTTGTTCGAAGTTCACTTATCGCGCGATGGCAGGATTCGAGGGTGCGTAATGTTTGTGAAAATCGAAAAGAAATATCAAAACGACAAAGGATGTGTGAAAAATGTGGCGTGGCTTTGTGCTACAACATGCAAGAGAACTGCTTCAAAGCATTCCGTGCATCGTAAGGGAATGTTACGATGCGATGTAACATGTCTGACACTTCGTTTGTCGCGTTATAACCAGCGCCATGATTACAGTTTTCAAAAACTCAACGATACGTGCTTTTTTATTTATTAAAACCTACCATGAAATCAACGATTTTTAAATTTTTACATTGTTGAGTTACGAAGGCTCAACACGCAAGTGCATCTATAAGCTGTAAATTTACAGGATCTGAATTATACAGGGTGTCCCTCTTATCTCTGCCACCTGAAATAACTCGGTAATTATCGACGTGACAAAAAAATGTTCCAGACAAAAGTTGTACGGTGTAAAGGGGGCCATGAAATATGACCAATTTTTTTTTTATTTCGGTGGAGGCGCTGACGCATAGTGAAGGTCACCGAAACTTTTTTAAATGGAATGGTACATTTTTTTCAACCATCGTGCGGAGCACCTCAAGCCGCATAAAAACATCGGGGGGGTCAAAGTCGTTCAAGGTCATTCAAGGTCAGTATTGATGATACAAACCTAAATATCTCGGATCACTACCAAATATTTGGTAGTGATATCTCGGATCACTACCAAATATTTGGTATTGATGCGAGATATTTCGATTTGTATTTCATTTTAATAGGTGACCTTGAATGATCTTGAACGACTTTGGCCCCCTAATGTTTTTTTATGTGGCTGGAGGTGCTCCACAAGATGGTTGAAAAAGAATGCACCATTCCATTTAAAAAAGTGGAGGTGACCTTTACTGTGCGTCAGTGCCTTCGCCGAAATAAAGAAATTGGTCGCATTTAATGGCCCCCTTCACACCGTACAACTTTTGTCTGGAATTTTTTTTTCGCGACGTCTATTATTACCGAGTTATTTTGGATGACTGTGATAAGAGGGACACCCTGTACATGGGGAAATAGATGACTTTCGAGCTTTACTATTTGACAAACAATTTTCCAGGATTTTTTTTCTTCGATTTGTGATTGTGCTCTTTGGAGAAAAAAAACATCGAAAACCCTCTCGATTTTATTTGCTATGCTACATATATTTGATAATCTAGATTATTAAATATTTATATATTTATCATTACTTTTTCCAATTGAAGGAACAAACAACTCGATTGAAAATGAACATATATTTTTTCCACTCTCGAACAAAAATTCATAGGGGTTTATGAATTATTTTATTTTTTGCATTGGCCTGTTTATAATATGACGAAAAAGCGAGCGATAAAGACAGACTGAGCAAGGGCGATAGAAGAGAGAGGAACGAGGAGAAGCACAAAAGTAATTCGGGAAATTACTGATATTGCAGAGTGATATTGAAACGTGGACCAGGGTGCGTGGAGGCGGGAGATATGCGGACGGGAAAATGTAATTTCAGTTGGAAACAAGAGGGATGGAAGAGAGAAAGAAAGAGAGAGAGAGAGGCAGAGAGATACAGAAGCGAGTACAGTGGCGATGCGGGAATGGCGAGAGCAACGGTAGACGCAGCTCACCGACCCACATCGAGTTTCGAGTGTTTGGATTGCTGACGCGGCGATCCAATCCAATTCAATACCCATATAGTGGATGGCCAACTATGTATACACAAATTTATATACGTATAGGGCACACGAACGAAAGGGCGTAACCAACAAGAATTTGCGCATTCGGGGGTCATAGTTGCAGCCTTTTTCCTTCCGGCGGCTGACCTACCCGTTCCTACAAAATATTTTCTTTCATACATGGGACATCTCGTGCGAATCAATCACGAATCCTCGTTGTTTCTTTATCGATCCTTGTACTCTTTGCTCTGATCGGAGTTCAATAATTTTATTGCTCAGCATTTATTATAATTTTAGTATAGGTAGATAGTATTCATAAGCATACTTTTTTTGTATAATATAAAATGCAGATTATATCTGAAAAGTATTATGAAAAATACTATCATTACTATTATTTAGTATAGTAATATTTTGTATCGTATGATGTGCAGATTACATATGAAAAGTGTTATAAAAAATACTATTACTACTATCATTTAGAATAGTAGTATTTTATATCCGGTGGAATAGTAGGGATGTAGTATAATTTAACATAGTAGTTTCTTGTATCATGTAAAGTGTAAATTATATATAGAAATATTATGAAAATTACTATTATTTAGTATAGTAGTATCGTGTATCGGATAGAATAGTAGCAATACGGTATTATTTGACATAGTAGTTTTTTGTATCATATGAAGTTTTCATCATACATGAAAAGTATTATGAAAAATACTATTAGTACTATTCTTCAGTATAGTGGTATTGTGTATCACACGTCGCCTAAATTATATATAAAAAGTATCAATAGTAAATAATATATAAAAAGTAGAATAGTCGCATTATGTCAATAGTATTCTAATAAATACTATGACCATTATTATTTTGTACAGTAGTATTTCACATATTATATAATTTAGTAAATATATGAATTATAAATACTACAAAACTATTATTTGTTATAATGGTATTTTGTTTACTATCCAGTATAGACAATACATAAACGTCTGTGCACCTGAAAATCAGGAGAATATGGTGCCGTATATACCGGTACGGGTTTTTCACGGGTTTTTAAGGCGGCTGTGGGCGCAACGGAAGTTGGGTTACATTAGCAGCGTACGGATAGGAAGTGGTACGAAAGGGTTCTATTGGGAAGGGTAATACGTAAAAACCGGCAAGGGTATGAGTTAGAACTTAGGAAATATTTTTTTTAATAGCATAAATATTACGATTTACTATTATACTATTTTGTATACTAGAAAATATATGAAGTTTGTAAATAATATTGAAATAAGTACTAAAAAAAGCACGAACTACAATGGCTCCATGCAGAGTACAGACTGGGGGTAATGAAATCGAACGCAACGCCCGCAGTGGAGTTGCAATAAACTCGACTATTTATCTGACAAATCTGTATGAGCGGTAGTATGAGATTTTTGCAATCAAATTAAAAATATTGTTTTACTGAAAACAATTTTTTTCTTCTTATTACTGGTGCAGTAACAATAGATGCTTGTTAAATATTGATAGAAGTATACAGCTATATAATACAATTACATAGCTTCATTTTTCGCATCTTATAACAAAATTACAGGTAAACAAAAATATGCATTTTGCGGAAATTTCCCTTAATTTTTTCACTTTACTGAAAGAAAACGTTTCTTGCCGTCCTTGGTCAGATAAATTGATTTGATGTAAACAGATTAAGGCAGTAGTCTGCTTCAGAAGCCGAAAAAAAGCGTTTTTCAGCAATTTTTTTGAAAGGGAAGGAAATGATTGTGGTAAACGAAATTTTGAGACGATAGTGTATTATATTCAAGCTTTAAAAAACAATTTTTATTATTAAAAAATATTGAAATTTTTCAAAGTTGTAACGATTTTTCTGGGGCGCCTGGAGTCTGCACTTGTAAATCGGTGCCGGTGATGGAGGTCGTGCGATGCATCTGAAACAGTCGAACCAATTTTTATTTTTAGTTTTTATAAGTTCCCTTTCTATATGAACTAAAAAAGTACCGAAGAAATGATGAAATTCCAAATTTTTTCGAAGTTTGAAAAAAAATTCACTTTAAGTTGCAAAACATGTAATTTAAATAGTACTTTTGTCCAACTTTTTTAGTTCAAATAGAAGATAATTTAATACTGGAGCTAGATCACTTTGATTTTTTTCGATCGGACATATATTGTTTTTGCTATCGCCGGCACGGTTTTCTAAAACTTGTGAAAATGAAAACTTGAGAAAACGGGCTTTAAAGTTTTCGGTCCAAAAAAATATAAGTTTTCGGATACTTACACTAATTAGATGTTAATCAGCTATCCCCGGGACATACAATAATCCTTCCTCTTCTTCAAATCGATTTTTTGAAGCCTGTAAAGCAGACTACTGCCTTAAAGTAAACTAAGGCGCGATTGTAATCCTTATAATTCATCACAATATTATAACTACAATCACAGAGCCTTTGACATTTTTCTCATAGAAATAACATTAAAAAAGAAAAAGGTCGTTTTTCACCTAATCTTCCGAGGCAAATATAAACTCGAAGATTCAGAGAAGTAGTCAAGTTAAGGCCCTCTCGTTTTTTATTTATTTTACTTGATTCAAGATCCATCGTCGACTCTCAAATTTCATCTTCGAATCCCAGATGAAAAGTAAAAAACTACGATTCCCAATGCGAGAATCGAAAGTTCGAAAAATGTCGACTGCAGGTGGAAGGTTGAAAATCGAAAAAGAAAGGATAGCGAATGAATAAAAATTCGCTCTGATGAACTTACGGCGAAATGCATATGAAATTGCCCATGCGTTTTTCGCAGACACATAGTAAAGCATGCCCGAAAAGAGTATTAATTCCTTCTGTTTCGTCGTTCTCTCGCTGCTCCACCTACCTCTCCGTCCGTTGTCTATTTTTTTCACCTTTTTTCAACCCCGATTTTTTCACCTTTTTTTCAACCCCGATTTTTTCCAAGCCAACCTTCGCGCGTTTCCCTTCATTTTTATTGAAACGCGTACCTACATAGCCTATCACGGATCGTATATCCATTGAGCGAACGTGCACAAGCATTTGCCCCCGTCGAAATACAATTTTGCACTGCTGACGTGTCGCAACGGAGCGATTTTTTTTTTTCACTTCTCGTCTTCCACAGTGCGATGTACGCAATCAACATAGTCGGTCATACAGTTTTCAATCGTTTATGGGATAAACCTCTTTCCAATAATATGACGTAACGAAGGGATGTCTAATCTCGCTATTTTGGCGAAGAAATCAATTTCGATATTACCCGGCTCGCTTTTGAGGGTCAGATCAGGCTGCGAGGGGAGTCTTGCCCGGTTGGACTTGATTTCCTCCGGCCTGGAATGGGGAAGGCTAGCTTGAAGATAGACCCATTGTACTAATATTAAAACAAAATCCTCTAGTCGCACAGACCCACATATGAAAATATTAGTATAATTAAATATAATAATTAATATTAATGTCTCCGTAATGAAAAAAGTATTTAGGTTTGATACTTAGAGGGTGCCAAAACGTAGCGTACACCCTCCAAGTCTAATTATAAAAATTATAAAAGTTATCAAAATTGTTAGAAATGATAGAAATGCTAAAAATTAAAATAATGATATACATTATAAAGGCGAAAACGGAAATGGAACAAGGCAGGCACGTAAAAGGAGAATGATCCCGTACGATGGAACTATAATAATTAATCATTTAAAAAAATAGACACGATGTAAATTATAAAAATGATTACTTGCTTTTCATTTAAATTCAAATTTCCAAAAGTCCCAAGTACGTTCTAGTACTAGGACACTGGGCCATGGTTTCAACGAGCCGATTTAAAAAACTAGCTCCACGAGTTCATGATTTCGCTTTAACAAAATACGCGGCCACAGGAGCTTGACGTTCCTCAATACACTGGACCCTCAGCTTCTCTTTACGTGAGACTAATTCGAATGAAAATAAACAGGCAAAATTGAATTTGATCGTCAACATAAAAATGAAACGAAAGTCCTAATTGACGACATTTTTTGCTGAAAATGTTGAAACATTCTTATTCGTAACGAATAACATCGATTTTATTTTGCTTCCAATTCATCTCAAAGTACATAAATCATACGTACTATATTAACGTTCAAATTGCAATGCAGAAATCGATAAATTGATGCACTCACGTGTATATATATATATATATATATATATATATATATATATATATATATATATATATATATATATATATATATAAATTGCTTTATTTCTGCGCTGCAATTTATACGTTAATATAGTACGTATAGGTATACATATATATATATATTTTTCAAATGCGGGAAGTTATTATCATAAACGCAACAATAACGAGGGATGATCCGACGTGTAAACTGTTTTGGACCCCTTTTCGGTGCGCGAGGGCGAGGATTACCGACCCCCCGGTGCGTCCTCCTGCATGAAATCCACGGGGGATGTTATTGTTGCCACGGGAAGCGAGCAAAAAGGAGGGGGAGAGAGAGAGAGAGAGGGAGAGAGAGAGAGAGGGAGAGAGAGAGAGAGAGAGATCGATGAACCCGAAACGAGAAAGCAAGTCTAATCCATATATATGAGGGTGAGTTTGAGTGAATCCAGAGTAGAGTCAGCAAGCCAGGGAGAGAGAGAGAGAGAGAGAGAGAGAGAGAGAGAGAGCGCTACGGAACATACGTCCTCCGAAGACCCTTGATAATATTGGTGGTGTTTATCGCCTCCTATTACGAGCTCGATTGAGCTGAGCTATGCGATTAGCATGCGTCACCGATAGCACCGATGATATATATATATATATATATATATATATATATATATATATATATGTACAATAGCATAGCACGAGTCGCTGGAGCGAACCCCGTAGTCAAGGGCTGACCATGGAAACAGTAGTAGAAACGTTTCGAGAGCTCGCGATAACATCAAAGGCAGTCGAGATCGACAATTAGTAATTAGCAATTTAGTATCAAGCTCGGAAGTCACGCGATCTCGCCACCGGAGACCGAAAGCTCGCTTTCACACCCCTTCGATGCCCCGGCATGATAAAAGAAGAAGGAAAAAAAAACCGAAATAACAATTGTATTTTTCTCATTTTGCTATTGTTAAATGATTTTTACAGCTTATCTCAGTGCGTGAATTTTTTCTCCCAATCAATCAATATCAGTCGAAACTGCTCCTGTCTCAATACTTTGCAGACTGTAAAGCACGTAGTCAAGGACTTACACCGAGTAGAGATATTTGAAAATATCGATTTTTGGTTTTCGACGGATTCTCAAAATATAACATTTTAAAAATATTCTGTGAAAATTTCTAGTCGATCAGTTTAAAATCGAGGGATTTATGGGCATTTTTAGGTAGGTTTCGGGAGCCGGCGAACTTTAAACGCGTTTCAGTCAAAATGACTTCTCCAAGATCAGTGACTAAGATATTTAAAAAATCACTGCACCAATCAACTTGAAATTTTACAAGCATCTTTTATATATCAAAATGCAGTGCTTGAACGAAGGACTTTTGTTCGATGCATAGTTTTTTTTATCAACGAAAATAGAGCGTTTCTTTTAACCGAAAGCCGATACTTTCACTTTGGACTGTGCAATTTTTTTCAAAAATCAATATTTTATCGAATCCTTCGTCCAAGTACTTTTTTTAAATGATTTTTTCCCGAGCGGCAGTGGTCACCGCGAAGGGCGTTTTTCAAACAGCGGTCTGCGCTAATCATTTGTATTTATCACATTTATAATTATTTTTCAATACAAAAATTGTAAAAGATACTTGAAACCATATCCTCTTATCTTTAAAAAAATGGTTAACCTGCCCACGCTTGCCCAGAAAAAATTCACGAAAGTTCCTCCTTTTTCCGGCAACTAGCTAGGTGTAATCCGTTAAGGGGGGAGATACCCTTGGGGGGGAGAAAAAATTGCTGATTTTCATGATTTTTTTGTAAAAGGAAAGATTTCTTCACTATTTTCTTTACTACTATTGTTTTATTACTACTTTTGGCTGTTACATGTCATTTTTTATTTATCTTAAAAAATGGCGGAAGTATGGCACGGTCTTCTAGGCGGGATTAATCTGGAAAAAAACCAACGAGGATTTTTCTTTCATTAACACTCACACACAGAATACGAACCAAGAAAGTGATAAATGTTAAAAATCGATTAAACAGAAGGATTACATTTTCCGAAAAAATTGTTACATTTTGCAATAAGAAAATCCTTTTTTTTCGAAATTTTCAAAGACATTTAGGGTAATATTTTAGACAATGAGGTTAGAAAGATAGATACCAAATTACATCAGAATCGGTTGATTAGTTTTTAAGCTATACGTCACGCCAGTTTTGAAAATGCAGGTTAGAAGACCGTGCCATACCTCAGCCATTTTCAAAGATAGATAAAAAAAAATACCATGTAACAGCCAACGGTAGAAGTAAAACATACCATAAGTCTCAAAATTGGGCGTCTAAAAAATGAAAATAAATCTTTACTTAAAAAAAAATCACAAAAATCAGCCATTTTTTTCCTCACCCACAGGTATCTCCCCCCTTAATTCGAGGGCAGAGCCGAAGAGTTTTCGCACCAGTGTCGGTTGCAAAAACCTATTCTTCAAATTCAGTTTATAGAGCGCTAAATACGTATCCTAAAAAGTGTTGGCATGATTCTCATGGCTCAAATATGCCAAAAGAAATTTGGGCAATTAAAAAACAAATCATTTTCGTTGCATTCCAGCGATGCAACGTCATTAATAGGGAAGCCACCTCAAGGGGTTACGTGAGTTTCGGCGCTAAAAAAGCATATTTTCTTAATTTTTTTCTTAATATACTATATAAATTATTTTATTCAAAATGTTGAGCACCTAAAAGAGCAACATTTCAACATTTAAGGGAGACTTTGTCCTTGGAGGGGCATATTTCAGGTGTTTACATTTTATTTTTTTTAAAGGAAACGAGTACAGCTTTTTGAGTGGGGTTTTTTTTCTTGCTTTTATTCATGATATACGGAACGTTAAAAAAAAAATTTTGAAAGAAAAACCAAAATGGCGGCCGTTGCAGCTCCGCGAAAACAAGTCCTCAAGTCGCGGGAGGTAATCGGCTGACATCACTGCCCCCTCTTTGTTGATCTGAAACACAAATTCAAAGCATATTATCAATCTGTGACCCTTTGGTCATGGAATGACGGATAGGTTTTTCGTTTAGTACAAATTTCGGGAAATGGCGGCAATTAAAAAAAAATCGAATTCTCGCGTTTTTTTTCGCATAAAATGATGAGTAATAAATGCAAAAATGTATCTATCGAAAAAACGATCCGTCATTCCGTGAATACATATTTTCTGAGTACGCTTTCCAAATTTCAGGTCGATATGTTAATTACAGCGGTCAGGAGACTGTCAGCCATTTTTAAAAACGTGTTTTCGAGAAAAACGCGTTTAAAGTTTTGTAATGTGTTTACACAAATGTGTTTATAATTACCGCTAATCGGCAATGCCTGGTCCATAGAGGCATCCCTCCTCTTCTTCTAGCTGCTCATGTTGAGCCGCTAACAACTCCGGAAAATTTCAAGGACAAAGTCTCCGTTAATGTTTAAAAAAAATTTCATCCAAATTTTGGGAAACCAGCCGGTCGGACCTGGTTTCTGGAGACACCCAAAAAAAGTGCCCTCGTGGTGGTCAGGATAACTCATGATAGCTTTATCTGAAATTTAAAAACCAATTTCTTTTCTGTTAGTAGATAAGCATAACTCGAGATTGAACGAAGGATTTAAAAAAAATTGAAATCTGAATTTTTGGCAGAGTTTTATGCAAAATAGTTCAATATTTGATACAATTTACACTACCTATAGCCGTGTAAAATTAGTCGTAAGCGAAAAAAAAACCACCGTTCATTCACTAATCAATGCTATTTTGAAGAAGTGTGCAAAATTTCAATAAGATCGATGCGTTAGTTTTTGAGAAATCGTGTCCATCGACTTCATAAATAGTGTTTTGAGAAAAATGCGATTACCTGCGTCGCTCCCGGCCGGTCTTTCCCAACGAGGGGAATTCCCAAGGGCTCTCCTAGACTTTTACTTCGATTGACTTCAAACTTTGGGAGAATATTCTAGACATATTGTACTATTAGATAACAAAATTTAAAAACGGATTTTTTGAAATTTTCAAACCCACGTAACCCCTTGATCAATGCGTGGTCCGACACGCACTTGACCGCTTTTTTCCCGATATTCACGATCATTTCTATCACTCATACGAAGCAGCAGGACACATTTTATTCAATTCTCGCACCGTCGATTGTCGCGCGACAGAGCGGGATATTCCTTGACGATGCTCGTCGGCGATCGATGGGCGGACCGACACGCGGGATCCTCGCGCGCGTGTGTGTGTTATGACGTTTCATAAATGCTGACAAATACCTCGTATATACTCTGGTTTTACTTAGTACCGCCCGGTATACTTTATATGAAACGTGAGACACGCGCCGGCACGCTCCGCATTCAACTCCAATATCGCATTGTTCTCGCTTACAACGTGCTGACGTGTACCGCGATCTGTACACGTCCCGCTACATGTATGCGTGTGTGTGTGTGTGTGTGTGTGTGTGTGTGTGTGTGTGTGTGTGTGTGTGTGTGTGTGTGTGTGTGTGTGTGTGTGTGTGTGGGTGTGTGTGTGTACGTGTATGTATGTGTATATATATATATATATATATATATATATATATATATATATATATATACAGGACCGCACGACGATGTCTTGTATCGGCAGAGACAAATAGACCAGCCGTACCCAACGATGGCCAATTCGTAGCGGAGCAATTATCCACGTTCGTCGACAAATCGCCACTCGGTTTCGTCGTTACGCCCATTGCTCCTGCCGGAAAATAGAAGAAAAAAAAGATTGCCTTTTTTCGTAATTAAAATGAAGTTTTGAGAAAGTAAAATCGGTGACGAAAATCGAACGATTTTTTGGTAACAATACGCCCAGGAGTGTGCACATTGTTCTTCGGTTTCAAAATTTATATTGCAAAATGTAAGGGTCGAAAAATATATGTATAATATAAATACTCCGTATATTAAATATATATATTTAAATTCAAATATTTACTGCAAAATGTACATTGAAGGAATATATATCTTTTGTGTATCTAAAATTATTTTGTAAAATATATATAGATATATTTAACGTATCTAAAATTAAAGAAGTAATGTCAAAATATATATTCGTTAAAGTATCAGTGTATGGAATCAGCAATAAAATATTTTGCATTGGATTCAATTATTTTATACAGATATATATCTAATTGTTTTTCAAGGCCTTATGTATCTTTGGATGGTAGGAAAACGAGGCTTTCTATGAGATTTTTTTTTAATACTAATAAACTAATCAAAATGAGGTTTGGAGCGTTTATTTAACATATCTGTAGGTACTCGAAGCAATTCTTTAATAAATAAAAAAAAAATTGTCGCCAACTCGTTGGAGGGACACATGAGCACCTAGAACAAAAAAAAATGTGTTCGTACTCTACATAAGGTTTGCTGGCGAATTACACACGATGATTTCAAAATATTAATTTTTGAAAATTTGGCACCATTTTGTAAAAAGTCGCATTTCCAACTAAAAAAACGACCTTAATCTGTTTATACAACCGTAATTGTTAATCGATCGTAAAAATCGTGGGTACTTTGCTAGAAAATCTATCAAAGAAATTATGAGTATTGCCGAGGTCGAGATTTTACTCATAATCAATACATAGTCTCGCCAAGTTTGAGTTTTTTTTTCAATTGAAAAGTATTGATAAACAATGAAGTTATTATTATTTAAACAAAGTACTGTCATTGCTGCATGGCCAATCGTCGTAGGTGTTCCTGACAACTAGGGTGATCTGAAATAAACAATAAAAGAAAACGTACTTTCAGTATAATAATAAAAGCTTTCGTATGACCAGATATCTTTATTTTGACAACTACAAAAATCACAAGATGTAGACAAAAAAACAACTTTAATTCTTCATCATGAACAAATGGATAGACATGTTTAAAAAATCATCCGGTTATACGATAGAAAATGTTATGAGCTATGCTCAGTCCGAATTTGAAGTGAATCGGAAGGATAGATTTAGAGATAGGACTTACACCGCATCGTAAAACATAGTTTCGAGAAAAACGCAAAAAAAGGGTAAATCGCAGTGGGCGTTTCGCCTCAACGCAGTGGGCGATCTGACCCCTCACAAAAATCCGGGTAATTTTTAAAATTTTTACAAAATCTTTTCTGCAAGTTGAAGTTGAAACCTTAAGCTATAAAACCAATAAAAAATCTATTTTTTGAATTTCAAGCTTATGCAGGCCTGCTCAAAAAAGGTTTCTTTAGAAGATAAAAAAACATTTATTGTCATTTGGAATTAAAAATCGTACAGATTAAGGGGTTAGGCCACTCTAGAGGCCGAAAAATAGGTTTTTTTGGGTTTTTTTTTTTCAGAAAAACTACAAAATAAATCGAGCTTACAAAAAGGGTGTTTATCATACATATCAGTGACTGTATACAATCATTTTTTTTAAGCGATTAATTTTAAAATGGCGGCTGTGCAGCGTTTATCTCGAAACTGAATTTCTAAGTTGGCCGTAAACATAACTCAGACAATTTTCAACCGATTCACTTGAAATGTCGAATGTATCTTGAAAATACATTGTCGATGGAAGTACGTAAGATTTTTTTTTTTATATGCGTACTTTATTTGTTATTAACAATTATCTGACAATTTTTTTAGGCAAATTTTTCACTTTACAAAAATTTGCCTAAAAATTCGTCAGATAGTTTTTCTGAAAAAAAAAAAATCCCCAAAAAGCCTATTTTTTCGGCCTCTAGAGTGGTCTAAAGCCTTAAGTAAAACGAAGCGACGTTTTTGTTCTCTCCATAACATTATTTGATGCAAAACCATTGATTTTGATTGCAGGATATCAGAGCTCTTATCAGTCTGGTTCCGGTGGCTACACCAACTCGAATTCAGGCAACAGTGGTAGGTACACCGGCAATCGCGGCTACCAGAATTATTCTCAGCCGCAACAGCAAATGGGTCCATGGGCAGGTGGCTACGGCTCACAATCATCCGGCTATCAGGCGCAAAATCAGCAACAACATCAGCGATACGATCAGCAATCTTACGGCCAACAACGTTCCCACAACTCGCAACGCGTTGGCTCGAATCCTCAGCAGGGCAGGAGTTATCAGCATCAGAACTCCCAGCAAGGTTTTCAAGTGAGTCCGCATAAGTTGAGACACGAAGATCGCACTTTACATTTTTCGTACATAGAATCGAAACGAACCTCATGATATTCACCTTCGCAAACCTAAAACCTGCGGGAGAATATTGTTTGGATTTAGTTTGATGCTATATTAGAATATAAGGATGCCAAATAAAAATAATTTCGTATCGCTTCAGTACAGAATTAAATGAAATTCAAACAACCCGAAGAATTTCTTTCCCCTAGACTTTGGCTCCAGAGAAAGAAATAGCTTGAGCTTTCTTTTGGTTTAATTTAATTCCATTTTGGAATCAATCCACCGAATGTGAAAATAATTTCATATTAAGAGGTTAGGCCACTGTAAAGGTCCGAAAATCAGGGTTATTAAAAAAAAATCATTTCGAAGGAATTAGTAAGATGATTGAAAAATCGTTTCGACATTAAATTGTATGTATTGTTCTTCGTCTACCTCTTTAATTATTAATATTTTTTAAATGAAATTTGACACACAACCTTGTTAAGGGGTCTTCTCACTTGAGACGCTAAAAAATACTATTTCGTGAATTTTTTTGATAGGTTTATATTATAGATAGTGTTATAAAAGTTGTTACACTTAATGAATATACTTTCGAAATACATACAAATTTTTAAAAATGTATTTATGTGACCCAAATAATCTTTAAAGGCATTTTTCCTCGAAACAACGTTATCGACGGCTTGTTGATAAAATCTTCGAAACTACTGAACCAATCCTTATGAAATGTTAACCACATATTCTTTACAACTATAGCTATAGCGCATATGAAGGATTAAAATTTTTTTTGATATTGACTATTTTTTTTGTCAAAAACGGTAAAAAAGACGTTTTTTTGTTTTTTTTTCCCACAATGTCCGCCATTTTGTTATTTTTGCATATATTAAAAATGGTATGATATGCGCTATAGCCATTAACATACTGAATCTAGAACCATTTGGTTTTTTTTGTTTCGGATGATCCATCTCCGAGATTTCATCAACAGTGCAGACCTACTATTTTTTAATACATTTTTTTAACTACCATTTTCGTCTATAAGTAGTAACTTAAATAAAAATAAAATTTAATGTATTTCGAAAGTGTATTTGTTAAGTGTAACAACTTTTATATCAATATCTATAATATAAACCTATCAAAAAATTCATGAAAATAGCCTTTTATAGCGTCTACAGTGAGTTTGTTTGGCTGTGTGTCAAATTTCATTAAAAATATTAATAATTGAAGAAGTTAAAAACAATTTCGTAGGCTCAACAGTGTACTTGATTTTGGCCACCCGGCTGATCAGAAGCAAGAAAGAAACGACTTTTTTTTTCTTAAAATAGATAATATTGGCTAAAACTTGACCGAGATTTTTGGTACCTCGTTTCGAGTATCAACAAAAAAAAATTCCAGAATTTTTTTCCCGATTTTTCGAGGAAAAATTACATCATTATTGTTAATAACTAATCAAGAAGAATGTAAAAAAAAAACGTCGGTCAAGACTAAACTACTATTCCACTGAATAAGTGTACCAAATTTCTAGTCAATTCTTTCATTAGATATCGAGAAATCGTGTACACCATTTAGAAAAACGTAGTTTCCAGAAAAACGCCCTTAAAGTTTTACTAGCAGTTGTATCGTTGTCATCATGAGTTCGCCTTCGCTCTGCGATCTCTGCACCATATGCTGGACCTTCCTCTTCAATTTGGATTGCCTTAGTCGACGAAGGAGTGTTCGCAATTTTCACAGTAGTCTAACCCCTTAACAGGTCTGCATAAGCTTGAGGGCCCCAAAAAAACTGGTCGATTGCCAATATTTTTTCCGATTAGAGCAACGGGATTTCACAGACAATTAATACATAGTCTTCGCAAGGGGTGGGTGTCAAAACTTCGGATGACCTATTATAAAACGACAAAGATTCGAAATGACAAAATTATAAACTCAAACAACGAGGGGTAAATTATTCGAAATGTTATCCTTCGACCGATGACGTAATCGAATAACTATTACACCAAAGGATTATTTATCCAAGAGCTCATTGATTCGAGAACATGTATTCAAATAGTCTGCAGTTTGAGTCATACAAATACACATTTGAACAATCTACAACATTCATATCTCGAAATAGAAACAAGTGAGTATGTAATATTGGTAATACCATTTATAGCAAAAAGTCATATATCGAGATTACAAACTTCGAATGTGTAGATCTTCGATACGCAAATTATCGATGATCCAAAATAGCGAATACCTAAATAGCGAACATGGGATGACCGCCTTACCCGACTGTCCACCAGCGCATCTGCCAGCTTCACTCTGAAGCGCAAGTAACGTATTGCTCGATCATAAGTTTTCCGCCATCAGGATCGTTCGCCTTTTCGACCTATAGCTATTTTAACTAATCGACTTTTCGGCCTTTTGCTTCAATGAATTCGGAATTGTAAACCATCATAATATTTACAATTCGATTATATGTCGTATCGAATTGTTCGACGTATTTATACTGAAAAGTCGATATTATATATCTCATTATTTTGTTAAATCTGATATTTATTTTCGCTATGAATCAATTTCGAGATATTTGTGTTCACAATTTTTATTAACTTTTTTACATACTATCATAAGATTGATCAATCTAGATTGGAACGTTCGTCATTAATGAATTCGAAATTTCGGTCCTTCTGAATATTGATCGATCGAATTTCCGACACCCACCCTTCGCAAGTTTGAGTTTTTTTACTGGACAATATTGATAAACAATCAAACTATTATTATTTGAACAAAGTACCACCGTTGCTCCATGCCTAATTGGTGTAGGTCGTTTTGGCACCTAGGGTGATCTGGAATGAAAAATAAAATATACTTTTAGTATAACAATACGACTTTTCGTATAACCAGACACGAAAAATGTTAGAAAATTACAAAAAATGGCAAAACTAAAAAAAGTTTGATTTTTCACAAGAAAAACTATGAACATTTGTGATTAACCAATGGATAAACATATTAAAAAAGTAATCAGATCATACAATAAACAATGTTACAGAGATGAGCAATGTTATAGACTCTATCCGAATTTGAAGTGAATCAGACGAACAGATTTGCCGTTTTGACCAAAAAAAAACAATAATTCCTATTTTAATATTCGTTTACGTCCATATGGTTCTGAGGAACAAAATGTCACGTCACTAATCATTTCATTCCTAGAACTTTTTTTACACCTCGTCCTGTCGTGTTCCAGCCACCCATTTTGTTCCACCGCCAATAGCAATCATCCAAGGGGCGTACACAAATTACGTAACGCAAAATTTCCCAATTTTTGACGCCCCCCCCCCCCTCTCCCACGTAAGGGGACCGTAACGTTTCGCCACCCCCCCCCCCCCCATTCCGTTACGTAACGGGTACTTTATCGTCAATAATTGAGATTTTTTTTATAGACATAACTAATTATGAAAGGATCGGGTTTATACTCATTTTATGAAGTATATATTCATCTAGTTTTATACCAATTTTTCATGACAAAAAAATTTTGAAAATCAACCGAGATATATGCCTTGATTTGACGACGAAAAAAAATGTCTCTTCATTGTCCCATCGATATCTTTATGAAAGGTTATCTGTAAATTGAAAGTCAACAATTTATCGATATCTATACAAATGTAGCTATCGTTATGCGTAGCCGTTTTTTTATTTTGGTTTTTTTTTTACAAAATGCCGACAGTTTGAACATTTTTTTCGCTCGGACAAGGTCGAAAAAACTAGTTTCGAGAAAAACGCGTTCAAAGTTTTCGTTTCGTGTTTCTTGATATAAAGTTACGATTTTTTCTAGAATATTGATACTTACATTGAAGTATCTAGTCGCGGGCGACATGACGGTTCTCCATCTTCATGATAGTTCACAAAATAATAAGAGCCTGTACTTTATCTATTATAAATGATGCCACACCTGTAGGGACTGAGGGCACTAACCGGTCGCACCACCTGTTCCCACTAAAGTGACTATAACTCCGTCAATTTCGGACTCGTGAAACAAAATGTTGCCACATACTTCTCAATACATGAATTTTCAAGAATGATGACAAAAAATGTCCTGTAAATTTTGCTTGGGGCGATGTAGGAAAAATACTGTGCAAGTTCTTGCACAGTGATTTTCCCCCTTAACTGACATTGCGTGTAGAAAGCTGTGAGCTGTCCACGGTAAAATTGCACTCGAGGTTTACATTAAAAACTTGAACATGCAGAAATTTTGCTATTTCTGGCAGTTTTAAATTCGTGAGGTAACGCAAACCTTGACCCCCCCCCCCCCCCCAATTGCGTTACGTAATTTACGTACGGCCCCCAGTATCAAATTACACATCCAATAGTCAGAAGCTCAAACACCGATTTTTTCCCAACATTTTTCCCTCATCCTACAACCCAACTTCTTTCAAATCCATCTCTCAATTTTTCTACGCACCCTACTTCGACCAAATTTGCCAAATCCGCCGATTTTTACGCTTCACGTAGGATTAGAATTTCCGAAAAAAAAAGCACTCGCAAAAGCTACGCGAACCTAACGTACTCCGCGGCGCGGGGAAAAAATTTGTTTAGAAATATCGATACCCCCGGCTGGAGTTCCACTCGAATCGAGAAGCATCGATCTCGTGAGGGGGGTGCGAGACGATTTAAAAAGCGAATTCGACGGATGTTTCAGAATCAACAGAGCGGCCGATACGGGAGCAGCAGCGGTGGCGGAAATGGAGGAAATGGAGGAAACGGCGCATGGAGAAACCGATAATCGCTGCCACACTTTTTTTTTCTTCCTATGACGTATTGAATCGCCCGAATTGACGACGGACTCGAGGATCAATTTTTTTTGTTCGTGTCGTTTTTTTTTCTTCTTTTTTTTTCGTTCGCGGATCCGGCAATCATGCCCGTCAAAAAGTTGGCGGAATAAATCAAGGATGCTCGAACGTTCGGGCAGTGCGATCGTTTACTCGCACGCACGATGCAATTATACATTTTTACGGGACGTAATGAAAATCGAGAGACAAGAGAAAAGAAAAGCAAGAATTAAAAGTAAGATAAACACAACAATAGTTCGTCAAATCGATAAGAAAACATTGACGAATCAATGGCATGTTTCACGATAATTTGTATTCCACGATGTTGAAGTTTGCCTCGTTGGAATGCAATGTAAATGAATTTTCATCGAATAGCCCATACTTTTTTTTTGTCGGGTTGACTGTTCGAACACTCGAACGTTTTACAGGATTGTTATTGGAAAATCTGCAATTTAAATTGCGAAAAGCGATTTTTGATATAAATAAATAAATGAAGGAATAAAGTAAAAATGGATCAATGATTAATAAAAATGAAGAAATAAAATAATGAAAAAGGATTTTTTGTTGCGTTCCAACGTTGCGAACTATTGGGTGGTCCGTAAAGTGAGGGTCGATTTTTCAATGTGTCACCCTATTGGAAATCGGCGCGTACGTTCCGGACAACCCAATACAAC
>OY723385.1:63409244-63509244 GCA_963210295.1 Ophion ellenae
AGAGTTCGAACTTTCACGAGGTTCAAAAAGTGAATCGTGGAAAAACGGCTTTGAAGTTGGCGGTCGGGCGCGCCTCACGCTCCAAATGCTGTAACTTTAACAATTTTTGGGAATTTTTCAATTCTGTAAAGCTTAAAATATTCCTAACCGTTCAGGCTAATGGAACCAAAAATGGTTAAAAAATGAAAAATTTTGAAATTTTTCGCGTACATAAGGCCTTAAACGATAGAACTATATATGTAGAATATTTTTCCCGAAGTTTTAAAGCGAAATTCGAAAAATTGCAAACGTTACAGCCCGTTAACGCTGTGCCTCACCGCTCGTATTCGGAGCGGGCGTGAATTTCAAAACGCGTTTTTCCTCAAAACTGCATTATCGAAATTGGCGTGCAGGATTACTCAAAAACTATTAACCGATTGAGTTAAAACTTGGTAGAAATATCGATAATATGAGTACCGTCTACTTGACGAAAAAAGTTTTTGAAAAATTGGAAAAAAAACTACTTTAATCCATATTTTTACAGAATTTTGCGTGAAATGTTGATTTTTTTTTTTGTAAATGCGTGCCATTCTCTCAAACTTGCATTTAATTCAATTTAATCACCGTCACATAGAAACTATACATGTTCTAACTGAAAAAATGTTTGAACTTTTTTGCAAATCAAAGTCCACGAGAAGCTGGACTGCACGCCGATTCGCAACTCCCGCGGCGACCTCGCTGTAACACTCGGCCACAGCTCCGCCATTTTGATGATGAATTAATTAAAAAAATTGTTTCGTTTACTTAAATATACTATCAAAGTATATCCAAAGGTTGATCATTGTAGAATAATTAGTTCTTAGTTTTAAAAATCCCTCAATATTGCTTATTTTCTTCCTGTCTAAATGTATATCCCGCCTTAAGCGGGGTTGCACCCCTCAAAGAAGGGGGTGTCGAGGGGTGACTACAATTTCACTTACAAGTAGTCTACCGGCCTGAATTCAACAAAAACCAAAATTCTTCTGATGTAAAGCGACGGAAAATCCACTATCGAAGTATTTAAAAAATTAAGGGGTGACAGGCCTTTCTTTGAGGGTGGTTTCCCGCCTTAAAAACGTTTTCCGCCGATAGAAAAAAAATACGTGTTCAATAGTTTTCTATACATACATGAGTTTCAAAAAAATCGAAGGCGGCCACTTTGGTGATGTTCCTTGTAAAGTCTTCATCATATTGTAGTTATACGAGTTGACAATATATTAGATATAGTTTGTCCTGTGTTAAACTATTAATAAATTAGTTCTCGCTGTTTTCGTTTGTTAGTTTAAGATGGTAACGTATCTATAAAGAAGTACTGTAAACAAGCTCGAAATTCAGTGTATGTCATTTCGCCCAAGTGTAAACACCTTTTTTTTTCATAGCATCAAACATGGTAAAATTTCGCGCCGTAAAAGAGTATTTGCCGTCAATTTTACTGCATTACCTTATTCAAAAAAATCTGCAGCTGAAGCACACAGAATTCTTGTCGAGATTTACGGCGACCATGCTCTGTTGGAAACAACATGCAGAGATTGGTTTAGACGCTTCTGAAATAATGATTTTGATGTGTTTAATAGGAGGCATTACTTCATGAAGACTCATGTCAGACGCTAGCTGAACTTGCAAAATCATTAGGAGTTGATCACACAACAGTTTCGAAACGTTTGGAAGCCTTAGGAATGACCTTTTTTAACAATCCATTACTTTTCACGAAAAAAACAGCGAAAACTTATTCAACATCCCAATATATATTTTTCTTTTTCCTCCTCTCTTTCGCTCTCCTCCCCTTCCGCCGCGCTGTCTAACATTCCCTTTTCTCTATTCCCTCTCGCGCTCTTTATTTATTTATCTTATTTTTATTTTTCATATTTGTACTTATATTAGATCTACGTTGCGTTCTACTTTTGTCACATTTTTATTTGTGCATAACTATATTGCCCCACAGTTTTGTAGGGATGATAAGTAAAACTAATCAAATGTATTCTTCCCTCTCTCTCCATTTATAATTTATCGTCTATCTCTCTTTTTTACCCTCTTTCTCTCGCTTTCTTATGATCTCTCTCTCTCACTCTCTCTCTCTCTCTCTCTCTCTCTCTCTCTCTCTCTCTCTCTCTCTCTCTCTCTCTCTCTCTCTCTCATCATACGGAAACGTATATTCTCTCCAACTGGTGTTTTTTTTCTTTAATTATTCATGACAGTTGAACGATTTTGATGATTTAGAACGATTTTTTCCTCAAATACGGCCTCGGGAAGTGCGTCTCAAAATTTCATCGAAAAAAAACCTGAAAAACGAAGACCTGATTTTTCTTCGATGAAAAAGAATCTCACGGTAGTTTGGTGCGAATGAGATCCGTGTATCGGTTGCTGAAAAAAACAGGTAACAAAAGGATCCGCGATGTGCGAGCGATCTTGATTGATACGGTCGGTAAGGCCGCATGGAGTTTCCGGTTGCGTAGCAGCTTCCCGCCGTCCGCATGTCGGAGACTCCCGTCTGTGGGCATGAGAGCAGAATTCAAGTCGATACTTCCGATAGCCCGCATCGTTCGGAAGCCGGTCAACCGATCCGCGCATCTCCATAATATTGTGCCATTTTTTTTACCCTTCAATTACGAAACTTTCAATAGCGATTATTTTTGCACCAATCTTCACTCCCAATTACACGATCGGGCTTAATCAAGGTGGTGATGAATTAACCGAATTCCATTTTAATTGAGTCTTCGGAGCTCGGGCGTTGGGTAGGGCCACGTTGAAAAATGTCACGATCCGCTTTTTTCAGAATTATTATTCACAAGGCTGTCGCCTCTGCTAGGCCTTCACTTTGTGTGTATCCGCGGGGATGGTTATCAATTAATTGTAATTAAATATATTTAAGTGTAGTGTACAATAATCCGGCACTATCGTTCGTCAATGTTTTTGCACTTATAATTTGCACTTATAATAATCCCCGTTGAATTATTTATTTGTGCATACGTGTGCATATATGTATATGTGTGTGATTATTAAATGGTATATTATATTATACTAATTTTATAATAAAAGCATTAGTTGGGCGATATTTATTTATATCATTTTTATAAATGATAATTCATTCGAGCTCGTTAACGGGTTATACCTAGCTCGTGGCCGGAAAAAAGAGGAATTTCCGTGAATTTTTCCTGGGAAAACGTGTACAGGTGTTCAATTTTTTTAAAATGATTAGGTATGGTTTGAAGTGTCTTTAACAATATTTGTATTGAAAAATGTTTATAAATATAGTGGATATAATTGTTTATTTCCGAAATACAAAAAATCAAAAGTATTTAGTTTTTGCATGAAATTACCTAGTACTTAGCCGATTGATACAATGAAATATCGATTTTCTAAAAAAATGTCGCCGTCCAAAGTGAAATTATCGACTTTTGGTTTAAAAAAACCTATTTTCGCTGCTAGAAAAACTATGATAAAACTAACTCAAAAGATTCCTTCGTCCAAGCGCTGCTTTTTGATATGTAGAAGAAGGTTGTAAAATTTGAAGTTTGGAAATTTATCAAATTAAATTGAAATTTGATTTTGAAAAATCATTTTGAGAAAAACGCTTTTGAAGTTTGCCGATTCGTTGAACCTACCTATAAACGGCCATAACTCCCTCAATTTTGAACTGAACGACTACAATTTTTCAGAGAATATTTTTGAAAGTTTTGTATTTGGAGAGTTCGTCGAAAACCAAAAATCAAAATTTCCAAAAATGTCGCCCACGCGTAAGCCCTTGAAGCTTCAATGGATATATCGGAGCTATACCCAAGTATTCATATGAATAATATCTAGACTATTTAATAGTATTTATTCGCATTATTTTAATTTCTGACCCGCCACAGGGCCGGGGAAGAGAACTATTAAATTTAATCGTAATTTGATATTTCTTATATTTAATTAAATAATATTCATATATATATATATATATATATATATATATATATATATATATATATATATATATATAGGGTGATTCAAAACTATTAGGATTTTTCTTCCTGCTGTACGACAAAAATTGGCCGAGATATTTGCGTTCAAAGTCTAAGTAGTAAGCCATGGCACAATAGTTGCTCACGCGCAGAACGTATAGAGCCGAGACGAGCGCGGCATCCAAAACACGTTCAACGTGAATTTAAAAAAAAATCCGATAAAAGATCATGACCACGTAGACTCCCTTTGCAAATCGATAGCATGATTCAGTAATTTCTGTTTATTTTTTAATATTTTAAGAAAATCGCGCGTGACCAATTACCATGTCGTTGTTTTCTCAGCGTCGAACTTTGACCGCGAATATCTCGGGCAATTCTTATCGCACAACAAAAAAAATCGTTTTGCTGGCTCACTCTATATGCTCACCCAGGGAGCCGCAATAGTTGTAAATCACCCTACATATACGTAACGACAAAATGTTTATTGTCACTTTTCCATGTGCATGGGATATTTATTGCCACATTTCCATGTGCATTCATCACTCATCGTCTGTAAGTCAATTTTTGGCGCGCATCTCATTCGTTTCGAATCGTGCCGCGAGAGTCGCGCGCCAAGCGCGAGTTTCCAGTTTCGCGGGTGTACACGCTGCAACGCGCAGTCTCGTCTCCCTTTCGCTCCGTGTTTCCCGACGAATTATCGTGGCGCACGGTAAGCACGGTCTTTATCAAGTACTCTCACGTAGTAAAAAAACGCGCCGGATCTCGCTTACAATCTGTGCTCGCGTTATCTCGGCTCTCGAACCCTACGGCTTTTGATGAAATAGAAAGAGCGTTATCGAGCGACGAGATCATGCAACCCCAAAAGCGGCGTTGCGGTCGCCTCGTCGCTCCCGATCCTCGTACGTTCTAGCACTCTCGCCTCTTTCTCTCGGTTCTCTCGCCCGCGCAGCCTCGCGTTGCCGGTACACACGACGAGTCTAAAGACACACGTATGGCCGCGTAGATGTAGATCGATCTTTCTTTGCATACGGAAGACGAAAAAAAACAGCCTTGCGCCTTGTTCGAACAATAAAACGCGAACGCTCTTGCGACGCGGATTCACGCTTCCCTGCTAGCTCGCACGCGCATGCGTATACGAATCATTTTGCGCAAGGGCCTCGCTTCACTATCAACATTTTTTCTTCGACATTGAATTTCGTTAAAAACTGCATTATTTTAGTAACGCTATTATTTCCCTATTGAAAAAAACATTCAAGGGAAGCGTGTATAGATATACATCTATTGATTTGTATTTGCGATCGCGATGGTGTTGCGCGCGGCCCGACGCTAGCGCCATTGTCCGGCGAAAACAAACAGTGGCCAGTGCTTGCCGACCTCCGCGTATCGCGGTGATCCCTCATCGTTCCATCAATTGGCAAGGGCTACACCGTCAATAAATATCGTGATCCAGTATCGCGACATTCGTTTCAATACACGTGTCAAGATATTTGCTGACGCGTTTAGACATCAATAATTATTGACGGGATCACGAATAACGTGATATTCATTGACTGTGTAACCCTTGCCATATAAATTCGCCCGCACAAAACGCGTGAACCAACGTGTTATAAACCGTTTCCCATAAAACGCTCCTTGTCGTACAGTGACGAAGGAGATCTCGTTGGTGCTGCGCCTGCGCGGTACAGGCGTAGAGCGAGAGAGAGATAGAGTCACGCTATACATCCCCAGAACGAGAGAGAGATAGAGTCGCGCGATACATCCCCAGAGCGAGAGAGTGAGAGCGAAGTAGAGTCACGCGGCCCGGCTTTTTCCCCGGGCGCCATCTTGCTCCCGCCCGCTACACGAGAGCATTTTGTCAACATCGGAGCCGCGAGCGCAATGACGGACGAAGGCGAGTTCAACTGTTGTAAAAGTTTTTCATGAATATTCTTGAATAATTGTAGTTTGCGTCGTAACTTTTTCAAATACACACACACACACACATATATATATATATAGAATCACGGCTCCAGACCAATTTCAATGCCAACATTTCTGCCATAAACGCCTTTATAATATCATCACTATTGATATTCAGTTGGGGGAGGCCGACATTTTTTTTAATTCCATAAATTATGGGATTTTGAAATTGGCGGAAACGAGGGCCAAAATAGCGCATTATAAACACACTCATACGCACACACGCACGCCCGCGCACACACACACACGCACGCACACACGCATGCATCCATGCGCGTAAACACACACGAATGCATTTACGCACACACGCACGTACGCACACACACACACACACGTGTACATATATGTATACTCGCACGAAGCAAATTGAATTGATGAAACATAAACAAGGTAAGGTAAACAGAGTAAAAAGGTAAGTATATTTTGAATGAACCTCGAAATATACTTACGACAGCAAAAAATGCTGACAGTGATTGCTAATTAGATGGCTAGAATAACAGAAAAAGTTTGAAAACAAATAATCATGTATTTCTCTTTTACCCTCCCCCGTAATGACACTTTTTAACGATTTTTTTTCATATCAGGCCACCTTAATTCAACATGTAACATCGATTTTTATCCATAACAATGCCCCAAAAAAATTTTGGACCGATTTTGGGCTCGAGCCGTGATTCTATAGTTTTACTATATATCTATTCGTCGTGTGCACGTCAAACGATTTTAATACGGAAATCAAGTGCGTGATATAAAAGGGCGGCGGGGGGGTGTATTTCAAATACGAAATATATAGATCTTGCTCGAATCTTGCGATAATCCTGGGGTTAACCCTCAGTGAATACAGGGCCCACCCTTCAGCTTTTGGGCACTTATATGGATATGTGTGTGTGTGTGTATATATATATTAACGCACACATATACATGTATAGACGTTCGTATAGACTCGCGGACGCGCCAAGCCATCACTTTGCTCACAAGTGCGCCGCTCTACTCGCTTTTATACGCAAATAGACGGTGCAAGAGAGAGAGAGAGAGAGAGAGAGAGGTGGGGAGCATCAGGGAAAGAGCGCAGCGTATTTTAATACGCTCTACTACTCGATCTTTTCGCCCTCGCGCAACCTCGTAAACTCATAACGAAGAGCTCTCAAGTTTATTTTCCTCCACTTTTTCTTCTTCTTTTTACGGATATAATTTTCGCGATTTGCGGCTTCGATTTGAGCTCCGTAAGCTCCGAATAATCTTTGTTCTCTCGTTTGCACCTTTCTTTAAACGATTCTCACGGTGTCTCGCTATGATGATGGGCAATTCGAAATTCAGCTGTTGGCGTGCACACATTGGCGAGTCTACCTCGGCTACGAATATCTTGGAAACTATGAACTTGAGAAAAATTAATATACAAATGTTATTGCTCCAAATTCATTTATCTTTGAGGCTGCGAGGTCGGATTAAAAAAAAAGAAAAAGATTTTGAAAAAAATTGATGAACGTACGTGAAGATGCACGTGTTGCGCCGAAGCGTTGGGGTCGGAATGACCCCATGTGCCCTTGAAGGCTCAAAAGCCACAAATATCCGTACATATTTTCCGAAAAATATAATAGACCACGACGTCGTAGCCGTTTCAGCATTTTGAATTTGACATTCCTCCCTCGATGTTTTTGTTTCTGTGGTGAATTTTCACGGTCGACATTGTTTTCATAATCTTTTCCGGAAAAATATGAAAAGCCAAAAAATCGACGATCCTATTACTATTTTTACTATTATAATTATTTTTTAAAATTACTCCCTGCAACTCTACATCCCAATTTTCTGCAAATTTAAAACAGTGTCAGCCTTTTCTCGAAAATTGTCATCATTATATGCAGCGGCTCGGAAACGCGATCTACGCGAAAAAAAACAACCGAAACATTCGGGAACTTTTATACGGTAGCAATCATACGTAGAATTGCCCATGTGCGCGGGGCAAGTTGCGAGATCCGGAAACCCGTAGATTTTTGGACGGAGCCTACTGTAGCTCAACGCTTGGAACTTCAAGGAGCCCCGAGCTTGAATATGGGGGTCTACATGAATGTGTACGTAGATATACAATGAGAGTTCTGGACCAAATGTGGGGGCGGGGCCGAGAGGGGCCGGCGGGGGGGGGGGGCGAAGCTTCTCGAATGTTCTAGAAAGTTCTCGTCATTTGACCTTGACAGTTCTGGATCACTTGGCGACGGGGGGGGGGGGTGTCGGGCTACAGAAAATAGTAATAAATAATTGGGGAATGTGGTAATAATAATAATAATGATAATAATAACGATGACGAAATCCTGTAACTACGCAGTTGACTTAGTGAGTATATAATAATAATAATAATAATAAAAAAAATTATAATTCATCGTTTCAAGTGATGATCGCTCATGGAATGTGGCGACGAGGGGGTCGGGTGTCGGGCTACAGATATCAGAACAATGTTAATAATGACAATAATAATACGGCATCGTTCAAGGTTGTAAACGGATGATCATGGAATGTGGGGGAAGGCATTTTCGAGGACAGATTTTCGGAAATTCTTTATCCCGTTATATATATATATAATAAACTATTTGAATTCGACGATGACAAAAAATGTTTTCTGGAACATGAAGATTCAGTGAAATATCGATATGTAATTCAAAGCAAAAAACACGAAGTCCATACGATAAGACAGATAAAAAAGCATTAAGTTGGCTTGATGATAAGCGAATTATTTTACCTGACACTGCAGATACTGTACCATATGGTTATAAAAAATAAAAACATTATTTTATACGGTCATAAAAATAAAAATAATTTTTTATTTTGATATATATCAAATACATCGAAACGAATCGACACGGTCCGCGAAGCCGCGAACATGAACGAGAAGAAGACGGTGGTGGTGGAGGAGCTTCATAGACCTGCTAGACGAAATTATCATCGCCGTCATATGAATATTCGCGCATTGGATGAAACCTGGCAGGCGGATCTTGTGGACATGTCAGCGTACCCACCATTCAGCAATGGATACAAATTCTTTCTAACGATTATCGATATAGTTTCTAAATTTGTCTGGGCTGTACCGGCATAAAGCAAAAATGGCAAAGATGTATCGGGCGCCATGAAATCCGTACTCGCGAAGGGTCGTGTACCACAAAAATTACATGTCGATCGTGGCAAAGAATTTTATAACAGCGTTTTCAGAGCTCTCTTACAACATTATAATATTGAACTATATTCCACATTCAGTAACATGAAAGCGTCGATATGTAAACGTTTTATCGTAAATTCAAGACCCGGATGTGGAAACAATTTAGTCTCCGAGGCTCGTACAAATCGATCGATATTTTACCCAAATTAATGTCAAGGTATAACAGCAGCAAACATCGCACGATAAAAATGAAACCGAAGGATGTCACCGCGAAGAATGGAAAAAAAAAATTTCGCAATATTTATGGAAATTGTCGTGTCAATCGTACGCGGAAAATATAGTTTAAAAATGGAGATAAAGTTCGAATCGGCAAGTACAAACACGTTTTCGAGAAAGGTTATGCACCGAATTGGACGACTGAAATTTTTACCATAAGCGAGATACGAAATACCGATCCTGTAACGTACAAGCTTATGGATTATCAGGGTCAGTCGATTGAAGGTGGTTTCTATCAGGAAGAACTTACTCCAGTCGGAAATCTGGATATTTACGGTGTGAAAAAAATCGTGCGAAAACGTGGAAATCAACTGCTAGTGAAATGGTTAGGTTTCGACAATTCACACAACAGTTGGATAAATGAAGAGGATTTGTAAAGGTTTTTTTTTAAATAAAGGACAATAAAAATATATCAAATGTTTTAATTCAATTTTTATAACCGTATAAAATGTTCTTTATTTTTTATAACCATATGGTACAGTATCCGTAGTGTAAAGTAAAATAATTCGCTTATCATCTAAGCAACTTAATGCTATTTTTTCTGTCTTATCGTATGGACTTCGTGTTTTTGCTTTGAATTAAATATTGATATTTCGCTGAATCTTCATGTTCCAGCAAACATTTTTTATAATCGTCGAATTTAATGGTTTCAGAGTCGCCCCTTTAATACCTTTCGCTCACTTTTTTTTGCTACTTTCAATGACAGTTTCAAAAGCGTACAATTTTGCTCGCAATCCGATGAATTCCTCCATTATTTTACCATTCATTTCATCTTTCATTAAGCCGAGAACTTTCTTATTCGCTAGTGGTATTCCGTATATGTTGTCAGCCGGATAATCGGAAGTTTCGAATCTATGCAGATCACGATTCAAGTAAGCATGTATATTGCGAACGGTGAAGTGACACAAAAGACTATCAATGTCACTTTTCGATTAAATGAGTTTTTGTATTTCGTTAATGTCTTCCAGAAATAATTCAATTCTCGTTTTCAATTTTTCCGTTTATAATTGTGATCTTGCATTCAGCGATTACTCCTAGTCAACTGATGGAGCATCGCAGAAACCCGCCCTTTATATGCCTAAGCCCCACTCTTTAGAATATTCGAACATTCTAGAACATCTCTCCTTGTACAGCACGATGACGTTATGATTGAAAGTCATCATTTTTTATACACTATAGTAGACTATACCCGAATCTTTTAGGACCTTCGAGAACATACTCATATTACCCCGCTTTCATACCCTGTATGAGCGCAAATCTACTGCGTAGAATACCGTTAAATCTGGGTTATCTATGACTCGCATTACCCTCACAACTGGGTACACAATTATTATTAAGTCAACTCCGTAGTTTATTATTATTATTATATAAAATCACTAAATCAACTGCGTACACTCAGAAAAAAGATTTATTATGTTCTAATAAATTCGCACATTAGAACAATTTATTAGAAATGAATAAACGTTTACTCGTATGGAGACAGTTTTTATGTGATTGTAACTACAGCATTTAATCGGCGTCACTTGATATGTTTTTTTACATGCCGATTTTTCACATCAATTAAAAGCCATATTTAAAATAGAAAATTTGTATAACTATTTCCTCAAATCAAATAAATACTACTTCTTAATCACGAAAACCTCTTATTTCGCGACTATGATACTAATACGCGCATGCGCACTTTGCCCTTTAATGCGACGGGCCCGACAGCAGGCCGTTCGTCAGATGTAGCTCACGCATACGCTTACCATCTAGCTTCTTCCTATGCCAATGCTTTTGGGACAAGTGTCAGTGTTGCGTTTCGGAAGTGAGAAACTCGGAAGTAAGGAATGATTCAAGTGTAAGTAAAAATATAAAGTGAGAAAAAAACGATCAAGTGAAAAAATAATGACGGACGAAATGACACAACGACTCGAAAAAAACCAGCTGGGGGATTATGAAGAATCCTATTAGATGTTATAAAAAACGCTATTTGTAGGAAACAGAACACCTATTTCTTCTAACTAACTAAAGGATATGCAAATCCTATTAGATGTTAAGAAAAATTCTTAGTAAATCTTAAACATAAACTGAAATGAAAAAATTTCTTAGCTGTTAATACAATCGTAGTAGGCCGACATACGAATAAGAAAACTTATTCGCTGGGGGACAAAATTCTTTGTCCTTAATAAATCTTTTTTCTGAGTGTAGTTTATTATTATTATTATTGTATATTTAACCGGGTCAACAATTCCCGGAAATCAGTCCTTGCAATGCCCCCTCCCCCTACATTCAATGAGCCATCATCATCGCATTGATGAATTATCATTATGATCACTAAATCAACTGCGTAGTTTATTACATGTATATATATATATATTTTTTTTTTTAACGGGATAAACAATTCCCGGAAATATGTCCTTGAAAATGCCCTCCCCCACATTCCCTGATCATCCATTCACCACGTTGAACGGTGACATATTATTATTTTTTTAAAGTGGTTTTTGTTCCAGCCGTACAGGGCTTCCCCCTTTTACGAGCCCCATCCGCCCAACTTCGTTCCACCTCCATTCCACATCCCCTCTCTTCCTCCCTTTCACTACCCCTAATCCCCCCCACAACTGTCCCCTACCTCCCATTCCACCCCCCACCTTGCGGCCCCAGCCGACTTTCCCCTCTGTATCGTATTCACTATGACATATCTGCCATGGGCATAGGGAAACTGCGGAAAACCTATACCGGTACGGCCGGTCTCAAGTTCGCCTCCCAGTCACGGAACTAGTCGTCTTTCGCCGAGAAATGTCGAAAAACACATTTCACGACGAAAGTGACACGGCTAGGAATCGAACCCGAGACCTGCCGATCGCTGGCCAGCACGCTAACCACTAGACCAACGCACCGGTTTCGATGACATAGTATTATTGTTATTATTAACATTATTCTTATATCTGTAACCCGGCACCCGACCCCCTTCTCGCCACATTCCATGAGCGATCATCATTTGAAACGATGAATTATTGTTATTATTATTATTACCACATTCCCCAATTATTAATTATTATCTCCTGTAACCCGACACCCCGCACCAAAACTTTCAAGGTCAAATGACAAAAACATTCTAGAACATTCAAGAAGCTTCGCGCCACCCCCTCGCCGCCGGTCTCCCTCTGACTCGCACCCCCCTCGTCCACATTTGGTCCAGAACTCTCATTGCATATCTACTTGTATATATATATATGCATATAGGTGTGCTGAGCGTAGGCAGAGACCGTTGGGTGGTTGAATCGTGAAGTGGAAGCCCAGGAGGGCCCTTGTACACTCTTAGAGAAGAAGGTCCAGGTGTACGTACCCTACGTACGTGTATATAATAGTATGTGCGCTGTGCTATGAACGTAATACGTTTGCGTGTATATCTATACGTATATAGCTAGATTTCATCTCACGAACTCTCTTTTCCTCGTTTTTCTTTCCTCGTTTCGCCGCTCTCACCCCCTCACTCTAAGTTCCTCTCATTTTTCGGTACAATATTACATCCGCAATATCATATATATATATATATATATATATATATATATATATATATATATATATATATATATATATATATATATATATATATATATCAATAGAAAATAATATTATAGTTCATAAGTTTGTATATCTGTGTATACATAGATGTTTGTATGTATGTATGTATATATATGCACGCATCCATACATAACATGATGTTGAAGTTTGCATCGTTGGAGAGCAACGAAAATTCAATTTTTTGAAATCATTTCCGCGTTATCGTGCAAATTTCTTGGCAGTTTTAGGCAACGACAGTCACTCAAACGTTTTTTTAGGATTCCGCTAAGTTTAACACATTGAATTTGTAAAGAAATATTTTGGGCGATAACAAAAACCAAAAATAATAATTTTCGATGCGTTCCAACGATGCAAACTTCAAGAATATCACATAACTCTGATGCATATCAGAGTACTCAATCAATAAATACTCGCAATACTCAATAAGTAGCGAGGTGCATACTTTATTTTGGTCAATGTTCCGTATGGAATTTTTTTCTATCAAAGTATTTATTCTCCGAGTTTCAACGTTATATCCTTGCAGGTCTATACCCTTTCCAATTGAATCCTTTCCTATCACCCCTTACCCGCGCTTCGCGAATCCAACCTCACTTCCCTTGCGTTCACAGGTGTCTCAAGGGGGGACATGCCTCACGGCCAGGAAAAAAGCCTGATTTTCATGTTTTCTTTTTAAAGGAACGATTTCTTCACCATTTGTTAGACTTAGGGTATGTTTTATTATTACTTTTGGCTGGTACATGATATTATTTTTATCAACCTTAAAAAATGGCGGAGGTATGGAACGATTTTTTAAACGGGCTGCGGTGGATGTTGTCAGACGGCGTAACACGTCGCGTCTGCGGGATTAATCCAAACAAAAAACACGAATATTTAACTTTCATTAACAGTTAAACGCAGAATATGAACCGAGAAAAAGTGAGAAATGTTGAAAATCGATTAAAAGGTACGCTTGAAATAAAAAAGAATGAATTTTCAAAAAATGGCTACATTTTGCAATTTAAAAAATAGTTTTAAAAAAATTTATAAACATTTAGGGTCATGTTTCAGAGAATAAGGTCAGAAAGATTTATACCAACTTTTATCAGAATCGGACGATTAGTTTTGAAGCTATACGTCACGCCAGTTTTGAAAATACCGTTTAAAAGACCGTGCTATACCGCATACCATTTTTAAAGATTAATGAAAAAATACCATGTAACAGCCAAATGTAACAGCCAATATTTCCTTTAAAAAAGATCATGAAAATCAGCATTTTTTCCTCGCCTAAAGGTATCTCTCCTTTTAAGCTACACTATACCACATTTGTTGTAGGCACCGGGAAACTGGCGTTACAAACATGGGGTTGAAGTTTGCATCGTTAGTATGGAACAAAAATTCTTTTTAATAACTTTAAAAAAAATTATCATCAAAAACCATATTTCGTAGGTTTAGGTTGTAGATAGCTAAATAACGATTAAAAAAAATTGTCGCGTAATTTTCACAACTTAAATCTGCCAAAGGAAATTTGGGAAATTCAGTAAAAACAATACTCCATTGCATTCCAACAATGCAAGCTTCGACGTTATACTGAGACGGTGGTAATATCTCATGAACCGAAGGGCTGAGCTTCTCTGCGTGTGGCGTGTTAAGGGATCAGTCAATCGCGGGACAGGCAAGAGTCCACGAGGGCTAGTTTGGACTAGTCCGAACGAAGTAGAGCCCAGATGAGGTACGCTCTTCATGTATTGTTTGCCTTTCGGAACGAACGAAAAAAAACGCAGAAAACAGGGAGTAAAAGAGCAGAGAACAGGATAAAAAAGAAGAGGAAAAAGAAACGAACGAGGGCACGAAGCAAGAGAGATCGCGAGTACTTGAGCACGAGCTTAGAAGACAACGCGACTGAGCTTCGGAGATAGGCGGCTAGGGGGATGGGGCCAGGGAGGTAGAACAATGGACACGGAGAGGTAAACCGGTGAGCCGGTATGCTGCGTCATCGCCCCCGCCTATACAACCATCACCCCGGTGTCTGAGAGCACATCTCCAACGACGCGGGTAACGAGGAGAGAGATGTAAAACTTGGGGCAAAGAACGCTATGGGACTATTTTTCCTCTCTCGCTCTCTTCCTCTTCCTTTCACTTTTATCTCGCCGTGTTCTGTGACTTATTTTCTTCTCTCTCTCTGCCTCTCTCTCCCTTATCCATGTCTCTGCACTCCCAATCTCCCGTACTCTTCTCCCTCTTCACGAGCCGCACAAGGGAGCAAGGGGTGGTCACGCGCGACGGAGCCCACGGGCTCAAGTTACTCCCAAGTTAAATTGGCAAATCAGCTTTAAAAAACAACGGAAGGATCTTCCGCGCGGAAACAGTAACAAGCAATCGTTGCGAAAGCCACGAGAGCAAAGAGAGAAACGGATCGGCTGAAGTGGTCCGCTGACCTTGGTGCAGACTACACCTGTTTGACATTTTCGCCTCGCAGTTCCCCAACGGATGAATAGCTGCTCGGATTGATCTTCTTGGCAGCAACATCATTTAAAAAATAAGAAACAACAGTTTCGTTCGGCCGTACAATTGTACGGTAGAAACTATACCCTTCGATTTCAATTCCTCTTGAGGAATATAATGATATTTTTCACATTTAACATTTTAGTGAGTATTTTTTTGTATATATATTAGGAGGTTGGAAAAGTTCTCGCTGTTTTCCAGCAGATGGCGTTGCCAAAATTGCGTGCGTGTAATTTAAGATGGTAACGTATCTATAAAGAAGTACTACCCGAGTAGAAATTGTGCTAGCCTGTCTAAGATACTACCTAGTAACTGGTTTGCCCATCTGAACTCATACGAACTGACCCATGGTTGCCTCGCTATGAGCTAGTAATATTCTGAATGCTTTGTTATCCAACCCTTGTCTAGTCACTGCCCAGCCGAACTTGGTCACAAATGACAAAGTGAGGTTATGTAACAACGTGTAGTTCCATCATGCGATTGGCTCATGGCTGGCGCAGCAACTTGCGTTGAAAATAACGTTGCGAATGAAAAAAATGCTCAAGTGGGTATCTCACCAGACCTAGGCAACACTAGCTAACTGCGGCTATGCACCCCTTGGCTAGTCACTACCCAGCCGATCTTGGTCACAAATGACAAAGTGTGGTTATATGACCACGTGTAGTTCCATCGAGCGATGGGCTCATGGCTGGCTAAGCAACCTGAGTTACAGATGGCGTTGTGAATGAAAAAAATCCTCAAGTCCTCAACCCTAGTCAACTGCGGCCGCACTAGCAAGAATAAAAGATCGGATAAATACAATTTGAGGTTATGTCATCCTATGCGATTATCGCTTTCAATGCAAACGAACTTAAGTAATTGATCCGATAATGTTGTTTGCATTAATTAATTCACCCATTTTTCATTAATGTAACTTTGGGTATTGTAACATATGCAGACGATAAGAAAATTCAGAAATTAAACAAGTAGAGCTGGCTCAGTGGACAACGTCAGAACTCATCACCCAGAGGTCTCGGGATGAAAACTATGTTACGCGCGGTAGCGTTTGTCGGATATAATTTCAAATTGAATCATTTATATATTTACAGCGCAGATATCATAACCGTAATTAATGAATAACGAAGAATATCGTAAAAGGGTGAAATGATGTAAATAATGTGCAGAACAATCATGAAATAAATATATACCCGGAAATTATTTTTTATCTAGTCGGCAGCTATTTTTTTTCTTCCCAGTCACTTACTGAAGAAAACTAGGTCAGAAATATTATACAGCCGCGAGATATTTCTTTCTATCTAATCACCATCTAATTTTTTGTATTCAGTTACTAGACGACCAAAGGGTTACAAGGCTGGGTAGACAATAGCTAAAACGGCTAGCTAATGGCGATTCGAAACATAACTTTACTAGCTTGTGGCTAGGCGGTGATGAGTTACGTTTTCCACTCGGGTATAAGCAAACTTGAAAATCAGTGTATGTCATTTCGTCAAAGTGTAAACAACTCTTTTTCATAGTGTTAAACATGTAAAATTTCGAGCCAACAAAGAGTATTTGCGGAGGATTTTAGTGCTATACTTTATTTTTTTTTAATCTGCTGAAGCACACAGAATTCTTGTTGAGATTTACGGCGACCATGCTCTGTCGGAAACAACGTGCAGAGATTGGTTTAGACGCTTTTAAAATAATGATTTTGATCTGTTGAATTGGAGGCATCGCAAAATGCAAATGCAAATCTTTGCACAGTGGTTTTTCCCCTTAACCGACTTTTCGTATGGAAAGCTGTCAACTTTCCGCGGTAAAGTTGCGCGCGAGTTTTAAATGAAAAACTTGACCATGCAAAAATTTTGCCATTTCTGGCGGTTTTAAAATCGTGACATATCGCAAACCTTGGCCTCCCCCTCCCCTCACGTATGTAAAACCGTATGCCCGGGCGGACCCCGTCCCTCCCTTGCGTACCCCTTTAGATTCTGAAAGTTCAGCTAGCGTTGGACATGAGTCGTCATGAAGCAATGCCCCAATTCAATACATCAAAATAATTATTTTTGAAGCGTCTGAACATATCAAATTTCGTACCAAAAGAAGAGTGGGATTTGCTCTGTCGGACAAAAGGGCGGAATCTCCGCCCATTTTTTGGTTTTTTTGGACAAAGCATGGTCGCCATAAGTCTTAACAAGAATTCTGTGTTTCAGCTGCAGATTAAAAAAAAACAAAGTAGTGCAGTTAAATTCCCCGCAAATCCCACTCTTCTTTTGGTACGAAATTTGATATGTTTAGCACCATGAAAAAAAATTGTTCACACTTCGGCGAAATGACATACACTGAATTTCAAGCTTGCTTATAATACTTCTTTATAGATGCGTTACCATCTTAAACTACACGCACGCAGCTCTGGTAATGCCGTCTGTTGGTAAACAGCGAGATCTTATTCAACGTCCTAATATATATTAACTATAATATTACTAACCATATTGAATAACTACTAACTATGAATAATAATTAATAATTAATAATTAAATAGTTAATAGCTAATAATTACAAAATTATTACCATGAACCACATTATTATTAGTAACTATAAAACAATTTCCATTCACTATATATGTACATATATTAATATCATCTATATATGCATGTGTAAATATATATATATATATATATATATATATATATATATATATAAAATAAATATAAGTTAATAATATATATATATATATATATATATATATATATATATTAACTTGTAAGTTTTTTTTAACAATATTTAAAATAACTTTTTCTTTTTTCGGTAAAATTTGACCAATTCGAAAATAACCAAAGTTTGTCATACAGTACTCCATTGTTTTTTCAACTCAGCAGAAACACGTTTAAAAAGTTTGTTTCAGTTCGAACAGACGCTACCGTGTGTGTAAAATGTTTAACTCGAAAGTGAAACGCACATACATAAAGTATATTCATTATCGTCTCATTTCTACATATAGCCTTTCGACCTCGGAGTTGAGTTTACCCTCCAACACATGTATATACACATAGTTACTATATTATATAGACATGCACGCACATATATATAAATATATACATAGAGAAATGGCTGGTGATTTTGAAGACACTGGACTTAAAGTAGCAACCCCGTAACAGCCAGACATGCCGACAGTCAACATTACCTCGGCATAGCAGGTTCAAAATATCCTTTCCCCATCAAACTTCATGTACTCACGTTACACACATACATACGCAGGCGTGTTAGTCGTACATAGTATGATGGCAAATATAAATGGATCAGCGCGATGAGAGAGCGAGTGATGACGAGCGACGACCCCCCGCGAGGTTTCCCGCGCGGAGCACCCGTCCGTCGATAATGTTTCCGTCACACACAGCGCTAGGTAACCCGCACGCATCCCCCTCCCTCGCGCGCGCCTCTACTGCCACACACCGCACGTTTTTACCGCGCTCTTCAAACGCACATCTCTTTTCTTTCATTTCTCTTTTTTTTTTGCATCGTAATACGCGTTTCGCACGTCAGCAATCGTTGAATGCGGCGCCGAGCGACGCAGTCGCGTCTCACGACACACGTTTGCCGGGTGGGGGGATAATATCGCCGCGTATAGAGTGCCGAGAGGGCGCGCTAGAGACGAGAAGGGCCCCCCGTGCGAGAACGGGCCCTCCCGCTGTTGCCACGTCGAAGGAATCCTTGACTCCGCGACATTGGCGACTCCCACGGCGTTGTCCAGTCTCCCGTAAATATCGATACTCTCGTCTGGAAAACTTTTACATTCATTTGACAATTGTGCCCTGTACGTGTGTATAACGAGTGGTGCCTTGACAGGCGAAATACCTCGACTATATACGAGGCTCGATGAACATTCGAGGGTAATGTAGCCCCGAGGGTTTCTGGAAAGAAGATGAAAGAAGGCAAGAGAGGGAGAGTTATTATGTAGAACGGCCGGTGAATCGTTGAAGCTTTGGGTGTCAACTTTTTCGGTGGATGCATATAGGCGCGACGTGAATTCCCAACACGGTGGTTTCATTCGCTTGCACCGTAGGCACTTTTTTCTCTGTCGTTCCCTCATTGCTACTCTCAATCTGCTTTGTCTTTCTCGAGTCGTGCTGTTGCGGTTCCTCTCGCCGTGTGTGGGAACTCCCGTTTCTCAAGTGCCGCTCCCCGCAGCCACGACGATGTTGAAATTTCTTTTTCTTCATGTACGTATAACGAATAGAGGCACGAGAGGCGAACCGGGCGGCCGGTGCGCGAGAGCCGCGCTTGCCTCTCGAAACGTCACGCTAGAATTGACGCACGATCAACGAAACGATCGCGGTGCTTTCGTTCAGCCACTCTCTCTCTCACTCTCCGCTCTCTCTCTCTATCTTTCTGCCTTATTATGATTATTATTTTCTTTTATTGTCAGAATGACGATCGTTTTTTAAATTATTATTGTTATTATTTTGTTTAGTTCTATTATGTTTCACTGTTTACAACATCATTATAATATATATATTCTTATTGTTTTTTTTCTGTGTTTATTATTATTATCATTATGCATATTTTTATTATTTGCAGGACTTATTATTTTTACCCCATCATTATTATTATACATTTTATTGCTCCTGGCAACGCACTTCCTCAGTTTGCACTTGGAAACATTCACGTATACCCGGCGGGGGTTCGGTTCGATTTTCATTAATGCTGTAATAATGCAAGTATTATTATTACCGGAACAATAAACAATTATTATTATTATTATTATTATTATTTTTCACAATATTTCCCATTACTATAATTTTATTCGCTATAGTGACCATTTTCGTATTGCGACATTTTTCAATTACCTCGAGGTTTATATATATATATATATATATATATATATATATATATATATGCACGTGAACTTTATACAGACATTGTAATAATGATAGTAATAACGATAATAACGGTTCGTGGAACATTTGAACGAGTATATGCGTGCACCGCGACCTGCCAATCAAAAAGGCGCGAACCGTACACAATTCGACGTTTCACGGGCTGTGCTTTGCGCCATTTTGTCAATAGCAGCGACCCACGTGTATGAATATGCACGTGATTGGAGCGCGAAAGCTCACGGAGGGCGCTTCTGGGGCTCGAATGATTTCTGAAGAGGTTCGCATATATAGAGAGTATATATATATATATATATATATATATATATATATATATGGATGCGTGCTCGAGATGCCCGAGCATACTCGCCACGGGTTAATATATCTACTGGCTAGATCGCTCACATGCTCATACATACGCTTTTACAAAAGACTTTTGCATTTTGCTTTCTCTCATTTGTTTCGTTCTCTTCTACACTCGTGAAAAAAATGCGGTACTGTGAATGTACAACGCGCGCAGTTGGTACGAATCTTGGCATCTGGACTTTTGGTTTTTAAACAATGTCGCCATACGTGAAATATTCGCCTCAATGAGTCGTCGAGTGTCGTGCGGGACGCGATGAGACTCAACGAATCGAGCGGGCGCACCCAACGTCTTACTCGGCATTTATTTATTTTGTTTCTTTTGAACTTTTTATAACCGTTCGCCAAAGTTTGCTGTGAAATTGGGGTTCTGTTCCCGTTCGTTGCAATGCTCTCCCACTCTCTTCTTATCGTAGTTTTTTTTTACAAATGCCCCGTTCGCGCACAAAGTCAATGCCCGTTTTTGAATTGTGATTATAAGTTTTTTTTGTAATTTGATCTGATTTTGATTTTGATTCTTTGATTACACAAGTCAAGAAAAATGTGGTTGGTACCAGCACAATTCGTATGGTTTTTTGTCAAGTGACTACTGGTGAGACCTATACCAACCTATATTTCAAGTTAGGGCGGAGCGGGGTCTTATGAGCCGCGGGGTCTCCTTCGCTACCCACACTAGCACACAGACGGTGCGTGCTAGATAGAAATGTGGGATGTCAGAAGAAGCGAGAGGGGTACGCTGCTGGATACGGTTTGAGTGTCACGGACGTTGCTTATTTTCGCGCGAAAAGTAAAAAAAAGCAGTTGGTCGTAGCTTTTTATCTCCAGCCCATGCTTGTGGTGTTACGGCAATCAAGTAAGTGTATTTTTATTTCATAATATTGTATCTATACGATGACATAATAAAAAATAATCTAATATTAATAGTCTTAAGGTGGCTCGGTCCAATTAGTGAAAAGATGGGGAAGGGGTAATTGGACCCAAAACTTGAGCATGGCTCATTAGACCCGACAGTTGCAGGTTGATGTGTGACTGTATTGTTTTTGTTGTGTTAGCATATTTTGTACCCAAATTGTAGTTAATTTGCATTAAAAATGTGCTGTTTGAACCCAACCCGAAGTACCTATGAATCTTTCTACAAAAACTATTTCTTTTTTTTTTCCAAAATGCGAAACTACAAGCAACCAAGTGAACGACCTGTAGTCTTCGAAGACCTGATGATACGTCCCGCGTAGAACTTTATACAGACATTGTAATAATGATAGTAATAACGATAATAACGCTTGGTGGAACGAATTTGGTGATACGGGTAACACCTATTACGGACAGCCTGATTCTATCCTGATCGGGCCGTCAGTATTTAGGCCCGAAATCAGGCGATACTAAAATGGCCCTATTAAGGCCATTCCTGATAAAGCCCTACTAAGGCTTTCCCTGATAAGGTCCTACGCAGGCTTTCCCAGGTGAGGCCCTACTGAGGCTTTCCCTGGTAAGGCCATAAACAGGCTTGCCCTATAACTGCCTCAGAAGTCAATAGATGCACATAACCTCTCATTTTCCACATGGAAACTTCGATTCGACAGCATCGTAGCTTTGGAATTTCGATGTATTCCGGAATTTCATAAAATATGGACTGTCACAACAAAAAACGACATGCAACTCCGATGCGTGTTAGATGATTTCCCCAGCTTTGTAAATCTCGGAGCACAGATCAGAAAGTGTCATCGTCGTGGGACAAGGTATGTATAACCTAACCATGCTTATAGGTGTTTAACATGTTATTCATACGTTCAGGGTATCGGGGGCGGATCAATCATATGCATAACGCTTAATGAAGGCCTTCACTATATATATATATATATATATATATATATATATATATATGCATATCGCCGTCATATTGCGCTCATCGAATATATCACTGAAAACATGCATATTACCGTCATGGAATGTATTACTGAGAAACATGCATATCGCCATCATATTGTGCTCGTGGGATGTATCACTGAAAAAATATACATATCGCCGTCATATTGCGCTCAACGAATATATCACTTAGAAACATGCATATCGCCGTCATAGGATGTATCACTGAGAAACACGCATATCACCGTCATGTTGCGTCCATCGAATGTATCGCTGACAAGCATGCATATCACCGTCATATTGCTTGCATGGCATGTCTACTACCAGTGCTAACCCAGTGAATTCATCAACACCAGTCATTGGATGACTTCCATATGACGTAAAATTTGCAGATATTAATTGCGGACACTTGAGCACAGCGATATAAGTTCAAAGTGCTCCAAACGTACGATGCATTTGTAAACGACATATTGAGATCAAAATACTTTGTACATTCACTATACTAAATCAGTTCACGGCTTTGCATCATGACATGTAGTCAATATGCTGTAAAATTTGCTTCATCAATTGTATGCACGGCGTGATGATCACGACTGTCTATCTGGGTAACTTTGAAGTATTATAAACTTAACGTATAATAGTATAGTATAATTATTCCGTGCAATTATATTACTCAAGTAATATAGTGCAATTATTAAAGTAATATAATTTTATTTTATTGTAACCAAGATTAATAAAAAAAATATGTTGGGAAAAGTATACTAGGATTTGGAATTAATTGTAGAGTCCGTATGTGCTCTGGCTGCGTCAGGGAGTATTAAAATGATCTGATCAGGCAATATTATAAATGCCTGATCAGGCAACCCGATAGCGGCCCGATCAGGCAACCTAATAAGGGCCTTATCATGCAACCGGGTTAGGCCCATATGTGACACAACGTTACATTTTGTAGTAGGGCGCTTTCAGGCTGCCTTATAAGTGGTCTACGAGGGCAGTCAGGTAACGTGATCACGTCCTGAATCGGGCCCGATAAAAAATTTTGCGCGGGGTGCCGTAGAAGAAGTCATCAACGGCAAAAGTATCCGAAAAGCGGCAAAAGCTAACAAACTAAATAGAACTACGCTGTCTTTTTCTTTTTATGTTTCTCTTGTGAAAAAAACTTTATTATCCCACTGGGTCAACTGAGCCATCTAACTTTTGTGACATTCATGTAAGTTTAGGCTAGTAAGCGTTTTACTACAGTTTTCCGATGGTATTAGGTAGCCAAATAAACAACCTGTCTATTTTAAAAGATATCATTACTTATCACTTAAGTAATTCGGAGCTATACTGCTTAGATTCAAATCATGATCAAGTGACCCCGCTGTGACCTACTACACCAAGTTTTCAAATGAATTTTAATTTCATAGTCAGTGTCGTTAGCAGTTCATGTAAGAAATGTTTCCTGTTCTTTTGAATTATTTTCTGTTTTAAGTTAATTCATCTATATGTGGACGGTAGTAAAGCGAAGACGAGGTTCTTCGAATTACCCTAATACATTTTGTTATATATGCGGAGAGTATGTTATTAAAAATTTAGAAAATGATTACAGATTTCGTGAAAAGCCCTTTTTTTCTCATTGCGGGATAGAAATAAAGTATCGAGGTAAATTCGCAGACAATCTTGGCTCCTTCAGTGAAGAGCCAGGAAAACGCTTCCACCAAGACAAAAATCATGAAAGATAGGTATCAGGGATGATGGAACATACACACACACATGATGCCTAATTACGTTTGAAGTTTGATGCGCGACTGCCTCGACAAGTGTCACTCAAGAAAATCGCGATAAAGACGCTTACCCGATGTAAAAATATTTAATAAAACATATTTTTCAATAAAATTATATTTTATTTAAAAAAATATACATTTCCGTGTTCTTACGTAGAATATCAATGTTAAGTGTTGAAATAGGATCAGTATAGAGATAAGATTTACAAAAATGAACAGTCTTGCCACACCAAATCTGCTGTTGAACTGTTTTACTTAGCAGTGCGTCGACTTGACCATTTGTCAGCAAATTAAAGATGTTTCTCACGGCTGAGTATAGGTGCGTAAAAAGATAAGGCATAGTTTAGGTGCGAAGACGGACAAATGAGGCTGGGAAAAAAGGATCGATCTTTGAACACCCTCAATGGGTAACGCTACTCCGGAGGCCCAAATAATTGGAATCCCCTCAAGAATTGTTTACGCTGAAAAAAAAAATCGGCACACTATTTGAAGAACTTGATTCATTTTGAGTATTGGGATGGTAAGGTCCGGATTTTATACACAATTGAAACATAGTCTTGCCAAGTATGATTTTTTAAGTATATTTTAAAATATTGAAATATAAACTATTTATAAATATTGATTAACTACGAAGTTATTGTCATTTAATCAAAGTGGAGCCGTTCCTGCATGGCCAATCAGTATAGGTGGTTTCGGCAACTAGGGTCACCTGAAATTACGCAAAGATGTACTTCTAGTATAATAATAAATATTTCGTATGACCGGATACTTGTTTGAAATTTTGACAATTACGCGATTGGCAAGCTGTAGAAAAAAAAGTTCGATTTTCGAAAAAAGAAAAAAACTACTTATTATCATTTCTTATTAACATATGGATAAACATATATTTAAAAACGTCCGTTCATACGATAGAAAATGTTATAAACTATGTTCTTCCCGAATTTGAAGTGAAATGAAGAAAAGTGTAGTCCGCTACGGAATGCTGTTGGAGTTTGCATTGTTGGAATGTGACGGAAATTCTTTTTTATCTTTTTTTTCTATTTTTATTGTTATCCGAAAATGTTTTTGATAGATTTAGGTTGTAGCTATCAGATGAGGGCCTTAAAAAGGAGTTTACCCAAGCTTTAATCTGTCAAAGAAAAATCTGCAATCAGAAATAATAAAAAAATCGTTGCATTCCAACGATGCAAACTTCAGTATCCTGCAATGGGGCGGTTTACCGTAGCGCAGTGTCCGATTTGACCCTTAACTCTACGTTGCCCCACTGGGTCATTTTGACCCGAACGAATTTGAAATAAAATGCTCACTTCCCCAATATTGAAAGTTTTCGACAATCTTTTTACAACAATTCAATGTTATACTTTCCGAATTTCAATTATGCAAACGTATTAAGGCATGTTTAAAGTGTATCCAGGATTTTTTTTCAATACAAACAGACCGAAGGGTTGTTAAGAGCAGGTGGATGAAGTACTATCCGGGTCAAATTGACCCAGTGTGTCAAAATCGTGGCCAAATATACTTAAGTGTGTCGAAGAAGGGACAACGACAATCGTTATGACGCGGTCAATTTTTGGAATATTTGGAAAATCTTTGTTGCAATTTAAAATTAAGACCCTAGGCTATAATACGACGCAATAAAAAGATCGTATTCTTCAACTTGCAAGACCATCCAGCCTCCTCGAGTTCTATAAAAATATTTGGAACAAAAAAAGTTGTTCTTGACCAAAAAAACTAACATTAATCACAATCTGCATGATAACAGCCACAAAAATGTGCAGCAAACTTTTCAAATATTTGTTTCCACACGCACAGCAAGCATCCGAAAACCGTTTCATTTTCAAGCAAGCAATTCCTACGTATTTCTGTGAAGAATTTACGTTAGAAGATATTATCGAAACTTGAAGTGAAGCGACCAATTTGAGAAAAGCTGTTTCAGGAAAAACGGGTCAATATTTTGCTGTCACATTATTTCAAGTTTGACATTGGAAATAAAGTACGTTCAACAACTTTTCCGCATCAGACCATGGCCCCTTTTTTTAAGACCCTGAAGTTCTATTTTACCAAGATCGTATTTTTTCCGAGCCTCCGGACTACCCCTTCATTCGTAATATACTTATCGAGCTTTGATTTTCGATGTGACTGCGCTCGTGCCCTTTAAACGCGAACGCTTTTTTTGTCATACAGAGATTCGTAATCGTCTCGCATGCTCGTTGCGTTGGTTCGTATCACCGATATCGCGTCTAAATGTATATTATATATATACAGGGTGACAATTATAATGTGGCCATGCTTTTTTTGAGGGCCTTGCGCGAAGATTTTGGGTCTGAAAAAAATATGATTTTGAATGGTTTTTCGAGCCTTTTTCGAAAAAAAATACGGCAGATTTTTGTCTTGAAAAATGTACGCCAGAAGAAATAAGGCATTGCGAAAAAAAACGCAAAATACATTCCGAGCACATGAGATTGAAGTTCTTTAAATTCCGAATACAATGCACCCCGGAAAACTTGATTTGCGCCCGCCATCATGGTGGAAAAAATTGTTAAAAATACGCCGTAAAGTGGCAATTTGCGTGAAACAAGCGATTTAAGTCAGACGCGATCGTGCTTTGGGATGTCCTAGCTTGGTACGTCACAGCTGCAACTTCCGAATGTTCGGCTGTCACAAGAAGGTGGTTGAGAATCCCTTGACCCGCGAATGAGCTAAGGGATCTGAATTTGTACCCATCCGAGTCCATTGCAGAGAATATGGTCAATTTCGAAAAAGTTCGAACATTCCATGTACGGCAAATAATATTTTGAATAATTTGGAATTCGTTTCCAGCTCTTGGACACATCATTTTGAAAAAAAACTTTAACACGGATTAGGGAAAATTTACAGACTTTTTCCTATTACGCGTATTATTTTTCCCACATTCATTACTGCGAGCATTGTGTGAGCGTGTGCGTGCATGAGGATGCACGAGTGCACACGCGCGTGTGCGTAATGTGGACATTTGCCACGTTTCGAGCGCGCTCTGAACTCGGGTTCGGAGAGCATGCTACGCGGTTCGGTCCGAACGCATCGTCAAACGTCAAAACGCGTTATTTGACGTTTAGGATTAGTCAGCTGATATTGTCAGCTGATACCATCTTGGATATGCAGATTTAGCGCACACACGTCGAACTGTCGTCGAAAGGCCAAATTTGACGCGTGATTTGACGTTTCATCAATCGTCTGCTATTCATTTCTGACATCTTGGGCAAATAGGGAGCACGCGCGTTGAAGGTTTGCCGAAATGCACTGTTTGGCGCGCGATTTGATATGACGTGATATCGCCGGCCATGATTGTTTGCCATTTTGGATGTGCAAAATCATGATTCGAGACGGCGAGCGATTATCTCTTGAGTTATTTAACATTTCGATTCGAATAAAAATCTACAGTACGTGTCTTTGTCTTTTTTTGCGTTCACAAGACGTAAATGAAAACACAACAACGTACTGGAAAAAGGTGCTTTTAATGATTAATTGAAAAGTACCGAACATAGGAACAAAAACAAGTTTGGTATTTTTTTCAGACAAGTTGACCGTGCCTCTACCTGGAGCGCCGATTCGATTTCTATCTCCGCAATAAATAATTAATACGTGTCTGCGATGGTTCTGAAGGCGTAAACCAGTAATTCCATAATGGTGATTATGTTTCTGGGGGATGGGTTCGGAAATCCCCGATATGACTGTCCCGAGCTTATGTTCGCTTTTACCTTACTTTCGGTTATTTTGCGTCAAAGGGTATCGAGACGCTCGGTGGACGGTTTCAAGCGCATTTGTCGATTGACAAAGATAAAAGCAACGATGATGGTGGGTCTGGGGAATTCGATACGCCACATGGACGACGATTATAAGCGCATTTATTAATAAAAATAAAAGCAATGATTGTGATGATTCTGGTGTACCCGATTGGACATGCCTGATATGACGGAATCGAGTTCTTCTCTACTTTTACCTTTCTTTCAGTCATATCGCATCGAATAAAATGACGAAGATTTGGGGATGATAACAGGCGCATTTGTTAATAAACAAAGGTAAAAGCAATGATTGTGTCGTTTCTGGGTGACCCAATTGGACAGGCCTGATATGACGGCATCGAGTTCTTCTCTGCTTTTACCTTTCTTTCTCTCATATCGCGTCAAATACACTGACGACGATTTAAAGACGATTACAGGCGCATTTGTTAATAAAAAAAGATAAAAGCAATAATTGTGCTCATTCTGGGGGACCCGAATGGACATTACTAACATGACGGCATCGAGTTCTTCTCTGCTTTTACCTTCATATCTGTCGTATTGCTTCAAATACAATGACGACGATTTGAGGATGAATTCAGGCGCATTTGTTAATAAAAAAAAGGGAAAACCAATGATTGTGATGAAGCTGGGGAACCCGAATGAATATTACTAATATGACGGCATCGAGTTCTTCTCTGCTTTGACCTTTGTTTCTGTCGTATCGGATCAAATACAATGACGACAATTTGTGGATGATTTCAGGCGCCTTTGTTAATTAAAAAAAAAAGGTAAAAGCAATAATTGTGATGAATCTAGGGGACCCGACTGGGCATTGCTAATATGACGGCATGAGAGTTCTTCTCTGCTTTTACCTTTATTTCTGTCATATTGGATCAAATAAAATGACGACGACTTAAGGGTGATTACAGGCGCATTTCTTAAGAAACAAAGATAAAAGCATTGATTGTGCAAATTCTGGAAGACCCGAATGGACATTGCTAATATAACGGCATCGAGTTCTTCTCTGCTTTTACCTTTATTTCTGTCGTATCGCATCAAATACAACGACGAGGATTTGAGGATGATTACAGGCGCATTTGTTAATAAAAAAAGGTAAAAGCAATGACTCTGATGAATCTGGGGAACCCGAATGACTATTACTAATATGACGGCATCGAATTCTTCTCTGCTTTTACCTTTGTTTTTGTCATATTGCTTCAAATACAATGACGACGATTTGAGGATGATTCCAGGCGCATTTGTTAATAAAAAAAGGTAAAAGCAATAATTGTGATGAATCTAGGGGACCCGACTGGGCATTGCTAATATGACGGCATCAGGTTCTTCTCTGCTTTTACCTTTATTTCTGTCATATTGGATCAAATAAAATGACGACGATTTAAGGATGATTACAGGCGCATTTCTTAACAAACAAAGATAAAAGCAATGATTGTGCCGATTCTGGTGGACCCGAATGGACATTACTAATATGACCGCCTCGAGTTCTTCTCTGCTTTTACCTTTATTTCTGTCGTATCGCATCAAATACAATCACGAGGATTTAAGGATCATTACGGTCGCATTTCTTAATAAACAAATATAAAAGAAATGATTGTGCCGATTCTGGTGGACCCGAATGGACATTACTAATATGACCGCCTCGAGTTCTTCTCTGCTTTTACCTTTATTTCTGTCGTATCGCATCAAATACAACGCCGACAATTTTAGGATTATTTCAGGCGCATTTGTTAATAAAAAAGGTAAAAGCAATGATTGTGATGAATCTGGGGGACCCAAATGGATATTACTATTATGACCTCATCGAGTTCTTCTCTGCTTTTGCCTTTATTTCTGTCACATTGCTTCAAATACAATGACGACAATTTGAGGATGATTTCAGGCGCATTTGTTAATAAAAAAGGTAAAAGCAATGATTGTGATTAATCTGGGGGATCCTAATGGATATTACTAATATGACGGCATTGAGTTCTTCTCTGCTTTTACCTTTATTTCTGTCATATTGCTTCCAATACTATGACGACGATTTGAGGATGATTTCGGGCGCATTTGTTAATAGAAAAAGGTAAAAGCAGTGATTGTGATGAATCTGGGGGACCCGAATGGGCATTGCTAATATGACGGCATCGAGTTCTTCTCTGCTTTCACCTTTTTTTCAGTCATACCGCATCGAATAAAATGACGAAGATTTGGGGAGGATAACAGGCGCATTTGTTAATAAACAAAGGTAAAAGCAATGGTTGTGTCGATTCTGGGGGACCCAATTGGACAGGCCTGATATGACGGCATCGAGTACTTCTCTGCTTTTACCTTTTTTTCTGTCATATCACATCAAATACACTGACGACGATTTGAATACGATTACAGGCGCATTTGTTAATAAAAAAAGATAAAAGCAATAATTGTGCTCATTATGGGGGACCCGAATGGACATTACTAACATGACGGCATCGAGTTCTTCTCTGCTTTTACCTTTATTTCTGTCATATTGCTTCAAATACAATGACGACGACGATTTGAGGATGATTTCAGGCGCATTTGTTAATAAAAAAGGTAAAAGCAACGACTGTGATGAATCTGCGGAACCCGAATGAATATTACTAATATGACGGCATCGAGTTCTTCTCTGCTTTTACCTTTGTTTCTGTCATATTGCTTCAAATCCAATGACGACAATTTGATGATTATTTCAGGCGCATTTGTTAATAAAAAAAGGTAAAAGCAATAATTGTGATGAATCTGGGGGACCCGACTGGGCATTGCTAATATCACGGCATCGCGTTCTTCTCTGCTTTTACCGTTATTTCTGTCATATCGCATCGAATAAAATGACAAAGATTTGGGGATGATACCAGGCGCATTTGTTAATAAACAAAGGTAAAAGCAATGGTTGTGTCGATTCTGGGGGACCCAATTGGACAGGCCTGATATGACGGCACCGAGTTCTTCTCTGCTTTTACCTTTCTTTCTGTCATATCGCATCAAATACACTGACGACGATTTGAAAACGATTACAGGCGCATTTGTTAATAAAAAAAGATAAAAGCAATAATTGTGCTCATTCTGGGGGACCCGAATGGACATTACTAACATGACGGCATCGAGTTCTTCTCTGCTTTTACCTTTATTTCTGTCATATTGCTTCAAATCCAATGTCGACGATTTGAGGATGATTCCAGGCGCATTTGTTAATAAAAAAAGGTAAAAGCAATGGCTCTGATGAATCTGGGGAACCCAAATGATTATTACTAATATGACGGCATCGAATTCTTCTCTGCTTTTACCTTTGTTTCTGTCATATGGCTTCAAACACATTGACGAAAATTTGAGGATGATTTCCGGCGCCTTTGTTAATAAAAAAAAGGTAAAAGCAATAATTGTGATGAATCTAGGGGACCCGACTGGGCATTGCTAATATGACGGCATCAAGTTCTTCTCTGCTTTTACCTTTATTTCTGTCATATTGGATCAAATAAAATGACGACGATTTAAGGATGATTACAGGCGCATTTCTTAACAAACAAAGATAAAAGCAATGATTGTGCAAATTCTGGAAGACCCGAATGGACATTGCTAGTATGACGGCATCGAGTTCTTCTCTGCTTTTACCTTTATTTCTGTCATATTGGATCAAATAAAATGACGCCGATTTAAGGATGATTACAGGCGCATTTCTTAACAAACAAAGACAAAAGCAATGACTCTGATGAATCTGGGGAACCCGAATGACTATTACTAATATGACGGCATCGAATTCTTCTCTGCTTTTACCTTTGTTTTTGTCATATTGCTTCAAATACAATGACGACGATTTGAGGATGATTCCAGGCGCATTTGATAATAAAAAAAGGTAAAAGCAATAATTGTGATGAATCTAGGGGACCCGACTGGGCATTGCTAATATGACGGCATCAGGTTCTTCTCTGCTTTTACCTTTATTTCTGTCATATTGGATCAAATAAAATGACGACGATTTAAGGATGATTACAGGCGCATTTCTTAACAAACAAAGATAAAAGCAATGATTGTGCCGATTCTGGTGGACCCGAATGGACATTACTAATATGACCGCCTCGAGTTCTTCTCTGCTTTTACTTTTATTTCTGTCGTATCGCATCAAATACAATCACGAGGATTTAAGGATCATTACGGTCGCATTTCTTAATAAACAAATATAAAAGAAATGATTGTGCCGATTCTGGTGGACCCGAATGGACATTACTAATATGACCGCCTCGAGTTCTTCTCTACTTTTACCTTTCTTTCAGTCATATCGCATCGAATAAAATGACGAAGATTTGGGGATGATAACAGGCGCATTTGTTAATAAACAAAGGTAAAAGCAATGATTGTGTCGTTTCTGGGTGACCCAATTGGACAGGCCTGATATGACGGCATCGAGTTCTTCTCTGCTTTTACCTTTCTTTCTCTCATATCGCGTCAAATACACTGACGACGATTTAAAGACGATTACAGGCGCATTTGTTAATAAAAAAAGATAAAAGCAATAATTGTGCTCATTCTGGGGGACCCGAATGGACATTGCTAATATGACGGCATCAGGTTCTTCTCTGCTTTTACCTATATTTCTGTCGTATCGCATCAAATACAACGCCGACAATTTGAGGATGATTTCAGGCGCATTTGTTAATAAAAAAGGTAAAAGCAATGATTGTGATGAATCTGGGGGACCCAATTGGACAGGCCTGATTTGACGGCACCGAGTTCTTCTCTGCTTTTACCTTTCTTTCTGTCATATCGCATCAAATACACTGACGACGATTTGAAGACGATGACAGGCGCATTTGTTAATAAAAAAAGATAAAAGCAATAATTGTGCTCATTCTGGGGGACCCGAATGGATGCCGTCATATTAGCAATGTCCATTCGGGTCCCCCAGAATGAGCACAATTATTGCTTTTATCTTTTTTTTCATTAACAAATGCGCCTGTAATCATCCTCAAATCCTCGTCGTAGTATTTGATGCGATACGACAATAATAAAGATAAAAGCAGAGAAGGACTCGATGCCGTCATAATAGCAATGTCCATTCGGGTCTTCCAGAATTTGCATAATCATTGCTTTTATCTTTGTTTGTTGAGAAATGCGCCTGTGATCATCCTCAAATCGTCGTCATTTTATTTGATCCAATATGACAGAAATAAAGGTAAAAGCAGAGAAGAACTCGATGCCGTCATATTAGCAATGCCCAGTCGGGTCCCCTAGATTCATCACAATTATTGCTTTTACCTTTTTTTTATTAACAAAGGCGCCGGAAATCATCCTCAAATTTTCGTCAATGTGTTTGAAGCCATATGACAGAAACAAAGGTAAAAGCAGAGAAGAATTCGATGCCGTCATATTAGTAATAATCATTTGGGTTCCCCAGATGCATCAGAGCCATTTCTTTTACCTTTTTTTATTAACAAATGCGCCTGGAATCATCCTCAAATCGTCGACATTGGATTTGAAGCAATATGACAGAAATAAAGGTAAAAGCAGAGAAGAACTCGATGCCGTCATGTTAGTAATGTCCATTCGGGTCCCCCAGAATGAGCACAATTATTGCTTTTATCTTTTTTTATTAACAAATGCGCCTGTAATCGTTTTCAAATCGTCGTCAGTGTATTTGATGCGATATGACAGAAAGAAAGGTAAAAGCAGAGAAGAACTCGGTGCCGTCATATCAGGCCTGTCCAATTGGGTCCCCCAGAATCGACACAACCATTGCTTTTACCTTTGTTTATTAACAAATGCGCCTGGTATCATCCCCAAATCTTCGTCATTTTATTCGATGCGATATGACAGAAATAACGGTAAAAGCAGAGAAGAACGCGATGCCGTGATATTAGCAATGCCCAGTCGGGTCCCCCAGATTCATCACAATTATTGCTTTTACCTTTTTTTATTAACAAATGCGCCTGAAATAATCATCAAATCGTCGTCATTGGATTTGAAGCAATATGACAGAAACAAAGGTAAAAGCAGAGAAGAACTCGATGCCGTCATATTAGTAATATTCATTCGGGTTCCGCAGATTCATCACAGTCGTTGCTTTTACCTTTTTTATTAACAAATGCGCCTGAAATCATCCTCAAATCGTCGTCATTGGATTTGAAGCAATATGACAGAAATAAAGGTAAAAGCAGAGAAGAACTCGATGCCGTCATGTTAGTAATGTCCATTCGGGTCCCCCATAATGAGCTCAATTATTGCTTTTATCTTTTTTTATTAACAAATGCGCCTGTAATCGTATTCAAATCGTCGTCAGTGTATTTGATGTGATATGACAGAAAAAAAGGTAAAAGCAGAGAAGTACTCGATGCCGTCATATCAGGCCTGTCCAATTGGGTCCCCCAGAATCGACACAACCATTGCTTTTACCTTTGTTTATTAACAAATGCGCCTGTTATCCTCCCCAAATCTTCGTCATTTTATTCGATGCGGTATGACTGAAAAAAAGGTGAAAGCAGAGAAGAACTCGATGCCGTCATATTAGCAATGCCCATTCGGGTCCCCCAGATTCATCACAATCACTGCTTTTACCTTTTTCTATTAACAAATGCGCCCGAAATCATCCTCAAATCGTCGTCATAGTATTGGAAGCAATATGACAGAAATAAAGGTAAAAGCAGAGAAGAACTCAATGCCGTCATATTAGTAATATCCATTAGGATCCCCCAGATTAATCACAATCATTGCTTTTACCTTTTTTATTAACAAATGCGCCTGAAATCATCCTCAAATTGTCGTCATTGTATTTGAAGCAATGTGACAGAAATAAAGGCAAAAGCAGAGAAGAACTCGATGAGGTCATAATAGTAATATCCATTTGGGTCCCCCAGATTCATCACAATCATTGCTTTTACCTTTTTTATTAACAAATGCGCCTGAAATAATCCTAAAATTGTCGGCGTTGTATTTGATGCGATACGACAGAAATAAAGGTAAAAGCAGAGAAGAACTCGAGGCGGTCATATTAGTAATGTCCATTCGGGTCCACCAGAATCGGCACAATCATTTCTTTTATATTTGTTTATTAAGAAATGCGACCGTAATGATCCTTAAATCCTCGTGATTGTATTTGATGCGATACGACAGAAATAAAGGTAAAAGCAGAGAAGAACTCGAGGCGGTCATATTAGTAATGTCCATTCGGGTCCACCAGAATCGGCACAATCATTGCTTTTATCTTTGTTTGTTAAGAAATGCGCCTGTAATCATCCTTAAATCGTCGTCATTTTATTTGATCCAATATGACAGAAATAAAGGTAAAAGCAGAGAAGAACCTGATGCCGTCATATTAGCAATGCCCAGTCGGGTCCCCTAGATTCATCACAATTATTGCTTTTACCTTTTTTTATTAACAAATGCGCCTGGAATCATCCTCAAATCGTCGTCATTGTATTTGAAGCAATATGACAAAAACAAAGGTAAAAGCAGAGAAGAATTCGATGCCGTCATATTAGTAATAGTCATTCGGGTTCCCCAGATTCATCAGAGTCATTGCTTTTACCTTTTTTTATTAACAAATGCGCCTGTAATCATCCTCAAATCCTCGTCGTTGTATTTGATGCGATACGACAGAAATAAAGGTAAAAGCAGAGAAGAACTCGATGCCGTTATATTAGCAATGTCCATTCGGGTCTTCCAGAATTTGCACAATCAATGCTTTTATCTTTGTTTCTTAAGAAATGCGCCTGTAATCACCCTTAAGTCGTCGTCATTTTATTTGATCCAATATGACAGAAATAAAGGTAAAAGCAGAGAAGAACTCTCATGCCGTCATATTAGCAATGCCCAGTCGGGTCCCCTAGATTCATCACAATTATTGCTTTTACCTTTTTTTTTTAATTAACAAAGGCGCCTGAAATCATCCACAAATTGTCGTCATTGTATTTGATCCGATACGACAGAAACAAAGGTCAAAGCAGAGAAGAACTCGATGCCGTCATATTAGTAATATTCATTCGGGTTCCCCAGCTTCATCACAATCATTGGTTTTCCCTTTTTTTTATTAACAAATGCGCCTGAATTCATCCTCAAATCGTCGTCATTGTATTTGAAGCAATACGACAGATATGAAGGTAAAAGCAGAGAAGAACTCGATGCCGTCATGTTAGTAATGTCCATTCGGGTCCCCCAGAATGAGCACAATTATTGCTTTTATCTTTTTTTATTAACAAATGCGCCTGTAATCGTCTTTAAATCGTCGTCAGTGTATTTGACGCGATATGAGAGAAAGAAAGGTAAAAGCAGAGAAGAACTCGATGCCGTCATATCAGGCCTGTCCAATTGGGTCACCCAGAAACGACACAATCATTGCTTTTACCTTTGTTTATTAACAAATGCGCCTGTTATCATCCCCAAATCTTCGTCATTTTATTCGATGCGATATGACTGAAAGAAAGGTAAAAGTAGAGAAGAACTCGATTCCGTCATATCAGGCATGTCCAATCGGGTACACCAGAATCATCACAATCATTGCTTTTATTTTTATTAATAAATGCGCTTATAATCGTCGTCCATGTGGCGTATCGAATTCCCCAGACCCACCATCATCGTTGCTTTTATCTTTGTCAATCGACAAATGCGCTTGAAACCGTCCACCGAGCGTCTCGATACCCTTTGACGCAAAATAACCGAAAGTAAGGTAAAAGCGAACATAAGCTCGGGACAGTCATATCGGGGATTTCCGAACCCATCCCCCAGAAACATAATCACCATTATGGAATTACTGGTTTACGCCTTCAGAACCATCGCAGACACGTATTAATTATTTATTGCGGAGATAGAAATCGAATCGGCGCTCCAGGTAGAGGCACGGTCAACTTGTCTGAAAAAAATACCAAACTTGTTTTTGTTCCTATGTTCGGTACTTTTCAATTAATCATTAAAAGCACCTTTTTCCAGTACGTTGTTGTGTTTTCATTTACGTCTTGTGAACGCAAAAAAAGACAAAGACACGTACTGTAGATTTTTATTCGAATCGAAATGTTAAATAACTCAAGAGATAATCGCTCGCCGTCTCGAATCATGATTTTGCACATCCAAAATGGCAAACAATCATGGCCGGCGATATCACGTCATATCAAATCGCGCGCCAAACAGTGCATTTCGGCAAACCTTCAACGCGCGTGCTCCCTATTTGCCCAAGATGTCAGAAATGAATAGCAGACGATTGATGAAACGTCAAATCACGCGTCAAATTTGGCCTTTCGACGACAGTTCGACGTGTGTGCGCTAAATCTGCATATCCAAGATGGTATCAGCTGACAATATCAGCTGACTAATCCCAAACGTCAAATAACGCGTTTTGACGTTTGACGATGCGTTCGGACCGAACCGCGTAGCATGCTCTCCGAACCCGAGTTCAGAGCGCGCTCGAAACGTGGCAAATGTCCACATTACGCACACGCGCGTGTGCACTCGTGCATCCTCATGCACGCACACGCTCACACAATGCTCGCAGTAATGAATGTGGGAAAAATAATACGCGTAATAGGAAAAAGTCTGTAAATTTTCCCTAATCCGTGTTAAAGTTTTTTTTCAAAATGATGTGTCCAAGAGCTGGAAACGAATTCCAAATTATTCAAAATATTATTTGCCGTACATGGAATGTTCGAACTTTTTCGAAATTGACCATATTCTCTGCAATGGACTCGGATGGGTACAAATTCAGATCCCTTAGCTCATTCGCGGGTCAAGGGATTCTCAACCACCTTCTTGTGACAGCCGAACATTCGGAAGTTGCAGCTGTGACGTACCAAGCTAGGACATCCCAAAGCACGATCGCGTCTGACTTAAATCGCTTGTTTCACGCAAATTGCCACTTTACGGCGTATTTTTAACAATTTTTTCCACCATGATGGCGGGCGCAAATCAAGTTTTCCGGGGTGCATTGTATTCGGAATTTAAAGAACTTCAATCTCATGTGCTCGGAATGTATTTTGCGTTTTTTTTCGCAATGCCTTATTTCTTCTGGCGTACATTTTTCAAGACAAAAATCTGCCGTATTTTTTTTCGAAAAAGGCTCGAAAAACCATTCAAAATCATATTTTTTTCAGACCCAAAATCTTCGCGCAAGGCCCTCAAAAAAAGCATGGCCACATTATAATTGTCACCCTGTATATGACACACGCTCCGCTGGTTTGAGAGTGTATAACCGAGAACGTGCTGCATGAGTCCCCCCCCCCGTGAAGCCACGCAGACGAAAGAGAGAGAGAGAGAGAGAGAGAGAGAGAGAGAGAGAGAGAGAGAGAGAGGAGAGAGAGAGAGATTGAAAGTGAGAGAATTCATGGGTGGAGCTCTGCCGAGGCACATTCTCGGAGCATGTACCCTGGACCGAAATAGGCGGAGTCCCGTTTTCCCACCGAGAATTTCTCCCTCTCGTCATTCTCTGTACAGTGTATGCACTTAATGGTACGTACTATATCAGTTTGCCTGGAAATTCGACGGGGCTCCGCGTGTCCCCGTGCGTATCGCTTGTCCTCATCCAGGCAGCAAATCCTGCAAACCTTATTAACATTTATTATCAGATACGCGTATGCAAATAAATAAACATAGATATATTATACATATTCGGTCGCCTGTATGTTGGAATTGTAGTTCGTGCTTTTGTCGATAATTTCGGCTTCATATTTCATCGCGTTATTACGGAAAACACATTTTCTGTGAATAAAAAAAAATGCTTTTTTAATGTACGGAATGCAATGACGTAACATACCAGAAATATTGAGAATCTCGAATTAGTTGGAGACGGCTAATGGACGTGCTTTTTTCGTAAGAAAATAATTATTGTTAAATAATGCTTACAATATAATGATCATTATAAAAAAATTGCTGTAGTGTGAGAATAATAATAATTATTAACTCATCGTTATAATTTAACAATAAATATTCTCAAGTAATACTTATAATGTAACAATAGTTATTATTAATTTATATTTATAATGTAACAATAACTATTATTAAACAACTGTTACAATTGAACACTTATTATTGTCAAATAATATTTATAATGTAACAATAATTATAGTTCAATAATATTTGTAATGTAACAATAATTATTGTTAAATAACGTGTTAACTCAGTGTCAAATAAATATTTCCCATCGAACGCCTGACATCTTTATTCTACAATTTTCCAAATAATGCGTCTTCTTTGGTACTTTTCGAGTGTTTCTTTTCCACTGACTCACCCTATAATACGTACAAGTAAATATTCATATGCGCGTAGAAGCAGCGTTCAAGCATTTTAAAAAATCAACCCGGTGGATTGAAAAATTAATTAGGATCTGGTACTTTGGCAATTTCACTTCGATAAAGCACAATATTTGTTTAAAGAGTTATTACAGTTTTTTTTGTTTTAATGCAAATATTCAATTAAAATATAATTAAAATGCAATTAAAAATATATTTGGTTCTTGTACTCCGGAAAATGTCTCTCGATAAAAAACAATATGTGTTTTCTGTTGACACGAGAGTTATACGCGTACGAACTAAGGGATCGTAACGGAAGTGCTATCTCTTCGTACCACATGGTATCGAAGTTCCTATCATTGGAAAGCAACGAATTTTTTTTCGCATTCTCATTTTTTTGGGGAATTTAGGCTACGTCATTGATTGAGACATTTTTAAGAATCCTTATTGAAAATGTATAATTAAAAAGTGTGAAAAAGGATTCTAGATGATTATAAAAATAAAGAAATGAACAAAAATCAAGAAAATTTTTCGTTGCGTTTTAACGATGCAAACTTCAACACCCTCTAGCGCCAAACTCTTCTCTCGTACACCTGGATTATCGTCTCGACGATAGTAGCAATAATAACAACAAGAACGACAACAACAACAATAGTGATAATAATAATAATAATACAAATATATCTTTTTTATATTCTGAAATAATAATAACAACAATAATAATAATAATAACAATGATAGTACATTCCACAGGCACTTGATCTTCCGCGCGTATGCCGTATACGTACCCGTGAAAGATGTCGGCGAAGTAGTTTCGAGTTGCATCCCCCTGATGTAACTCAAGCCATGTGCGCCCCTATCTGTAGGTACCTACGAGACAATTCTAAGGTGGCTATGTGTTTTTAAGGGTCTGGCGCGGAGAATCTGCGACCAGGAAAAATAATATATTCAACTGGTTTTCAAGTCCTTTAGAAAATATATATATAGCTCATTTTTGTGATATTGAGTATTTGCCAGAAAAAAATTAGCATTGTGGAAAAGAAATCAAAATTCTATTTTGAGTTAAGCAGAATGAAGATAATTAGATTATTAATACGGGCACGATTCCGTACAGTTCGAGCGCACGATAATTCGTCGGTATATCGGATTCGAATACCCCATACCGATGGCCATGAAGTTTGCATCGTTGAAATGTAACGGAATATTTTTTCTCCGAAATCCCCAAATTTCCTTTGGCAAATTTGACTTTTAAAAATCACGTGATTTTTTTTAGGATCCTCATTTTGCGATTTATAATCTAAAGATGTAAAATATGATTTTCGATAATAATAAAAGTAAGGAATTGAAAGGAGTTTTCGTTGCTTACCAACGATGCAAACTTCAACCTCATCCATATCGGATGAATAGAAATGCAGGCGCGAGGAGCCGTGGCAACGGAGGAAAAAGAATACGAACGCGGAAGTACGGAAACCTCGCGTGACGTGCACAGGTGTACGATATTTCCGACGCACGCGTTCTTTCTTCCGCACTTACATATTCGAACAACTTATTGTCTTTACTTCCCTCGGCCTCTCTTTTTTATTCCCCTTTTTATTGCGGTTTTTCTGTTTTCGATGAGTGTTCATTTTATGTTATTTATTTTATGCCTTTATATATATATATACTAGGTGCGCCACTAAGTTCCCGTGTTTCACACATGGATGGCGCTAGCGACGTATGTATTCGGCATACAGGTCTGAAATTCGGTGTCTTTATAGCTTGGACATCTGTTAAGAATACCCAGTCGTAATATAAACAAATATCGCAACACAACGACTTTTTTTCTAACCTCGAAAATGTCAAAGTTTGTGCCAAATAAACAGCATTTGTGGGAAGCATTGCTTTTCTGCTTCAATCTGAAAAAACAGCAGCTGAAGCAGGTCGGTTACTTGAGGAGGCCTACGGCGAACATATACCATCGAAAACAACGTGTGAAGATTGGTTCAAGCGGTTCAGAAGTGGCGATTTTGAGACTGGGGACAAGGAGCGCTCGGAAAGACCGCAAACATTTGCGGACGCCGATCTGCAAGCGTTATTGGATGAAAATGACACTCAAACAGAAGATCAACTTGCCGAGGCATTAAATGTGACTCGGCAATGTATTTCGAGACGTTTGCACGCCATGGGGAAAATTCATAAGGAAGGAAAGTGGGTGCCGCATGAGTTGACCGAGAGACATATGGAAAATCGAATAGCCACTTCCGAAATTTTGCTTTTGCGGCAGAACAGAAAAAGTTTCTTGCATCGAATTGTTACTGGCGATGAAAAATGGATATATTTCGAGAATCCCATATGCAGAAAATCGTGGCTTTCACTTGGCGAAGCGTCAACATCGACGGCACGGCCTAATCGCTTCGGAAAAAAGACAATGCTCTGCGTTTGGTGGGACCAGAAAGGAATCGTGTACTATGAGCTGTTGAAACCGGGCGAAACTGTCAATGGGCATCGCTATCGACAACAACTAATCAATTTGAACCACGCATTGTTCGAAAAACGGCCAGAATGGGACACGAGACACGAACGTGTGTTATTGCAGCACGACAACGCTCCGTGCCATCGCAGTCCCATCGTCCAGGACACCATAAAAACACTGAAATGGGATCTGCTACCGCACCCGCCGTATTCGCCAGACCTGGCCCCTTCAGACTATCACTTGTTCCGGTCGATGGCGCATGGCTTGGGTGGGCTACACTTGGCCAATTACGATGCAGTACAAAATTGGTCGGACGAATGGTTTCAGTCCAAAAACGCGTCTTTTTATCGTCGCGGTATTTATGTATTGCCAGAGAGATGGCAAAAACTTCTAAATAGCGAGGGACAATACTTCGAATGAACCATTCTTTGTATTTGTCTTGAAATTTCCGATTTTTTATTGGTAAAAAAAACCCGGAAACTTAGTTGGGCACCTAGTAAATAGTTCGAAATTTTCCTACAAAATAGATTTGGACGAAAAATCGTCGTTAAGCTTTTTTTTTCTGTATTTTGATTATGAAAATCATTCTTCTGGAGTGTAATTAACCAGACTTTATATGCACCAGCAAGCTTAAGAGGTACTAAAAATACAAAAAACATCAGAAAAAAAATTCGTTGAAACCATTGGACATTTATTTCATTCCCCCCTGAAAAGAAAAATAATGGGCACAGGTATCGCACAATAAATGACAAAATTTTACTTTTCCGAAGAGACTGAGTATGTCGTATAATTTTTGTAGCTTAGGCTTTTTTTCTACAGACCTTGTAGGTTATGAGGTGGTGTCACCGGCGAGAGAGTCATTCCTCTGGTCATTTTGAACGGCATCGTTTTTCAATAATATAAGTCACTCTTTGCCTGTCGAAGTCGAACTTTTAGACACCTACTCACCGCTAGATTTTGAGGTTAGAAAATCGTAGTATGCCGCTCTGTGTATCTCGTTTGAATTGTCATTCCTCTGGCATAATTTCTCTGGGTTTTGCCCGGCAAGGGAGATCCACAGGCATGATAGATGCGCCAGAGGAGTGACACCATGTTGGTTACGCATATGTGGATATGCATGAGGTTACATGCCAGTGATTCTCTTAGATTATTGCCATGCTGCTATTAAAGGAAGAAGGGCTCCGTAAAAAAAAAAGGTGAAAAACAGAGATACAAACGGATTAAACAGGATCCTTCAGGAAGAGAGAAGTTGAAAGAAAAATGAACGAGATCAATATGCAAAGAAAAATGAGAAGAAGATATTAATAAACCAATGAAAACTTGATAGGAAAAGGTTTTCATCATTCCTCAAGCTCTACTATGTATTTCGATCACGATGAATCTCTCCAAACTGAAAATCCAGTGTGATCCATAGGGAATTATATTATATCGATTAGAACTGAAATCAATAGCAATTTTTATATGAAAAATTAAATATTTTTGTTCATAAATTTCGTTGCCCTGCAAAGTGATAATTTCGGGAGAATCACCCATATATACAAATCAGGGACACCTTTGTGGACGACTTGAAAATTTAATATTACGTTTATCAGTTGAAAGGGATTTATTAGCCACAAGCGGCTGTCGTGAATTTTCACTATCGCTCGTAACAGCAATTATACACGCTCGAATTTATAGGTTCGCGTGTCAGTATCGTCGCCCCGAGCTGATCCGGGTAGGAATGCTTTTGAACTACGCAGGAAATGGTATTACACAAATATATATATATATATATATATATATATATATATATATATATATATATATATATATATATGTATATATATATGTAATACTGTGTACGTATATGTACGTGAAATCTTCTACAATTATTGGCACGGCCATCATACAAGTCGTTTGCGATCAAGTTGTTTCTATGGCAAATTGTCGAGTATTGTGAAACGAATATCCTAAAAAATTACACCACGAAAAGAGGGAAGGGGAAGTTTTCAATATTTCTGTTGTCGAAGTTTACATTGTTGGAACGCAATAAACATGTTCTTTTCGTTTTCTTTGATTTATCAATCTTTATTACTATCAAAAATCTCGTTGAGCAGATTTACGGTATGTATATGCAATGAGAATCTGTAAAGAGAAGGTGTGGGTAATTGAAAAACGAAGAATAAATGTTTACTGCGTTCAATGATGCAACCTTCAGTGCAAATAGAGAAGAAGGGGGCGGGATAGAAGAAGTATTTCATATACTATATTACTGCGTATATTCATATACTATATTATTACGTATACGGTCCGAGCATACGATGGTAGGATGCCGAGGTTGTCTGAACCGTTTCTAGGACGTGGATCACCGTCGGTAACTGTAAAGTCTAATATAATCGTAATATCTATATATAAATATAAATACACACATACATGCAGGGTGATTCACAACTATTGCGGTTTCCTTTGTGAACATACAGGGTGTGTCATTGCGGGCAAAACGCATTTTTTCAAATGTCATGCGACAAAAATTGGTCGAGGTATTCGAGTTCAAAGTCAAAGTAGTAAACAATGGCACAGTAGGTGCTTACGTGCGAAAACTGCAAGCTGGCTCAAGTTTGAATCTACGTTCAGACGAGTGAAATTTCTTTTCTTAAATTTTGTTTCTCTAAAAAATAATGAACACGAAGTCTCGCTTTGCAAATCGACAATGTAATCCAACAATTTTCGTTTATTATTTAATACCCACAAAAATTGCGCGTGAGCCACCACTGTATCATTGCTTACTCAGCGTCGGGTTTTGACCGCGAATATCTAGGCCAATTTTCGTCGTACGACATTTAAGGGGTTAGGCTACCGTGAAAAATGCAAAACTCTCATTCTTCGTTTGAGGCAAGAGGAAGGTCCAACACATGGTGCAGGAAACGCAGATTGACGGTAAACTTATGATTACAATGGTGGAACTGCTAGTATAGATAGAGAGATAGTAAAACTTTAAACAGGTCTTTTTCGAAACTATATTTTTCAAAACGGTGTACACGATTTCTCGAAATCTAATGAACGAATTGACTTGAGATTTCGTACACTTATCCAGTGTAATAGTAGTTTAGTCTTGACCGACGGTTTCGTCTTAACATTTTTTTTCACTCGTTATTAACAATAATGATGTCATTTTTCTACGAAAAATCGGCAAAAATTTCACACATTTTTTGTTGATTGAAACGCGATAATAAAAAAAAGCTCGGCCAGGTCTAAGGCAACATGATCTTTTTTAAGAAAAAACTCGTTTTTCCGTTTTAGATCAACCGCGTAGCCAAAGTCGAGTACACCGTTGAGCCCCTCACGTCCAAAGGTCCTTCATGAAACTGTTTATAACTTTTTTAATTATTAACATTTTTAAATGTTATTTTGTACACAACTTTTTTGAATAACCCTGATTTTTGGGTCCTCACAGTTGCCAAACACTTTTGAAAAAGCGTTTTGCTCGCAATGACCCACCCTACATGCTCACCAAACAAAGCGTAATAGTTGTGAATCACCCTGTATACACACACACACATATATATAACGACGCCAGGTTTCGATTAACAATAGCGTAATCACATTCGGGAGGGTGGCAACACGATTTTAGGGTGGCTCAAATCGTGTCAAGTATACCTGCACGGAAAGAGGCAGCCAGAGTGAGATCGAAAGGGGCAGGAGGGAGAGAGATCCAGTAACGGATTGTCCGATACTGATCACATCATTGTTCTCCCGATCTATTGACAATCGCCAATTCTCGACGATTCGTACAAACACGAAAACTCGTTTGTTTCGCTGGTACGAAATATATATGTATAAATGTGAAAAGGACATTTCGGAGTCGTTCTAACTTGATGTTGGCTATCGGAGAAATATATATGTTCCGGCTATATCTACTCGATTAAGATAGGGCGTGTCGGAAGCGTAAAGTGTCTCGAAAGATCTTCATGCAAGACTCCGAGTTGAGTGTATATATATGTATATATATATATATGTGTGTGTGTGTGTGTGTGTGTGTGTGTGTGTGTGTGTGTGTGTGTGTGTGTGTGTGTGTGTGTGTGTGTGTGTGTGTGTGTGTGTGTGTGTGTGTGCGTGTGTGTGTGTGTGTGTGTATGATAATAAACATTAGTATTCCCTCGCAAGACGAAGCCTCATCGCTCTCCCATCTTCAACGACGTCTTAGATCGCCCGCGATGCGAATCAACCCTCCCGCAAGATTTTCGTGTCGTGTAGGTTTATTCATGAATGTAGGGATGCTGAAACGCCTCAAGAGAGCAAAAAGGGGTGCGCAATGCGCCAGCCCTGTATTTGCTTTGTCAATATATATATATATATATATATATATATATATTGGTATATTGTCGTCGAAAACTATGAATTTACAACGAACGCACGATGTTTGACAGACGGAACGAATTGTCGGGCAGAGCAGATTGCGCGCGCGATGACGATTACGAGCTCGTAAGAAAATCGCATGAATTCGAAAGAAAAAGACATCCGAGGGGAAGCAAAGCGATAGGGAAAACAAAAACGCAGGACCGCTCGTAATGGATTTTATAGAAGTTGAAGATATTGCTTTTGAGGGTTATGTATAGCCACTGCAGAAATCATTGGACACTCACGCTCTCTTGAATAATAGTGTAAAAAATAATTGATAAAAATGTGTGCGTTAAAGGTGAATTGTATGTTTTTTCGGACATTGGTTAACTCTGATGTGAATCACCGCAATAGTTTTTTTTTCGAGGAAAAATACGGTTGATTATACGTAAACATATATAATTGTAATACTAAATCATTGTGTGAGAGCTTATGTGAAAATATTGAGTGCTTTCGAGAAAATCTGTTGCAGTAAGAGTGACATTATTGGAGTCGGATTATTCGAAGAATAATATTTTTTTCTTCGGGGCCGTAGCAAACAATGTCAGTGTACGGGCAAAATTATCACCGAAACCGCAAAAAAAATATTGCGGATGGTGTAAAATGATTAGGGCCGGAATTTTCGAAAAATTATATTTTCATAGGATTGTTTTTCAAATTAGTTTTATATGGGGAACGAAATCCATAACGTTGAAAATAAATTCTTTTCAATGAGTCAATTTTTTTGGCCGATTTAGGCAGTGCAAGTCGTTTAGACGTTTTGACGTACCTATCCTGATAAATTTACGACCTCAATTGGTAAAACAAAAAGATTAGATGTTTATTAATATAAAGAAATAAAAAACGAAAAAAATATATATACATGTTTTTCGCATGCCATTCCTACAAATGATACGAATCGACAATAGCTGAGTAACTTTTTAAAATAATTGGCACGATATGCGTTGTACATTTTTTTCACACCGCAGGCTATCAAAGTCAGATGTTCGAATTGGGTTGTATAAAAATTCTGCATAAGAACTTTTTTCATAAAGTTTTCTTAACATTTAAGGTTACAAAGAAGCCTTTTCTAGATAAAACAAACAACCAAGAGTATTTAAAAAAAACCGGGTCAAAAAAGTTATCATTTGTAGAAATGGCGAAAAACCAAAATCAGATGATTTTTATCTCGAAAACCGTGGGTCTTTTACTAAACTGAAATTCCAGCATATAGTAGGGCATGATCTGATCTATCCATAGTTGCAAAACTGTCGATTCGTGACAGGACACCCTATATATATATATATATATATATATATATATATATATATATATATAGACTTAGTTCGGACCGTTTTCAAAAGATGGCTCTAGGTGCTATAAATGGTTGACGGCAACAGCTGATTTTTGCTGTATCGTGAAGTATCAAAATCTCTTAACCAAATATCGTTTACAGACCTTTGAGTTTTGCGCATCAAGTCTAATTTTTACTGCGGTGAAAATGTCGAATTTCGTCCCAAATAAGCACCATTTGCGGGAAGTGTTGATTTTCTGTTTCAATTGGAAGAAAAGTGCAGCTGAAGCCCACCGAATGCTTGTGGGACCATCGCGGGAGACTTCTACAGGCAACAATTGATCCGTTTAAAGCGAGCTATAGCCGAAAAAACGTCCAGAATATGCGACCAGACACGAGTCCATAATCTTTCAACATGACGCTCGGCCTCACGTTGCTATTGTGGTTAAAAACTATTTGGAAAATAGCGGGTGGAAAATTCTGGCTCACCCGCCTTATAGCCCAGACCTTGCCCCCTCCGACTATCATTTGTTTCGATCGAGCCAGAACGCTTTGACTGGAATACGCTTCACGTCACAACAGGGTATCAAAAATTGGCTCAATTCATTCTTGGCTTCGAAAGATGAACGCTTCTTCCGCGAGGGAATTCATAAATTACCAGAAAGATGGGGAAAAGTAGTGGCTAGCGATGGACAATATTTTGATTAATGTATTAATTCATTTTATCATTCAAATAAGTGCGTATTTTAAGCAAAAAAACGGACCGAATTAAGTTGTACACCCAATATATATATATATATATATATATATATATATATATATATATATATATATATATATATATATATATATATATATATATATATATATATATATATATTGTTGCAGTCTAACGATGCAAACTTCAACGCCAAAAAATCGATGTTTTTTTTCAATTTCAAGAAAAATGTTCAAGTTAAAATATTGAAAATTGACCAAGTTACAGACGATTTAGTGAGAGCAGGTAGCGCAACGATTTATGTATACTAAAACTTTCAATCGCTTTTGTCTCAACACAAGTTTTATCGACCTGGCCGGAATCATAACTGTAGCTATAATTGTCTGATTTTCAATTTTAAAAAACCAAAATGCCCGTTATTGCCGTAGCTATCGTTGTACGTAGCCGTTTTTTTTAAATTTAGTATCTTTACGCTCCTAAATATAAGTTAAAAATTTGCCAAAATTAGACTTTTTTTGACACCCGCTATTTTGTGGATTTTTTTCTTCTCGAAAAACGGCTATGTAAACGAGAAGTACATTTATATAGATTATACAACTTTTTCATTTTTATTTTGCAGACCAAGCATTGCCAAGTTATTATACCTCAATAATGTTCTTAATTTTCTCTTTTTCTCAATATAAATTTACACGAAATAAGTTCAATGTATTATTAAAAACATTCCTTCTTTTCGAATCTCAAATAAATAATCTAGAGGACACAAAAATCTTAAAGGATTTAGTCGACCCAAGGTTTTTTTTCAACGACAAACGCAGTCTCATAAATGTTTATCATTGGCGATCAATTCTACATACCAATCGTGGCCGCGATCATGAGGTGCCATTGCGCGACTACGTGTTTATAATCGTATGAAATTAAAAAAAAAACGACAACGATTTCAAAATGTGTTTGGACCAAGTGTTCCGTAGGCGCGACTCTTTATACGCGTTATACATATACATAGTGTATATATTTTGCACGGTCGTTCGCGAGTCTCTGAGTGAGAGCCACGTGCTGCTGTCATTGCCACGAATCATATTATATACAGGAATGGTCGTATATAGGTGTAGATATAAGTGAAATCGGACGTTCGCGACCTTTCCCCCTCCTCCCTTTCTCTCTCGTCAGTTAATAAATATGATAATGGCGTGTGGTTTTCAGAGGGTGTGATATAGGTATCCGCAAGCCATAGGGGTGGTTGCTGGAAGAGAGAGAGAGAGAGAAAGGGAGGGAGAGAGAAAGATATTTTTGCCCCCACGGATCTCTTGACACGATGTATGGTAGGAGAGATATGTGCGTATAAAGAGTGACCAGAAGCGAACGCATCGTCGTCGACGTGGCCGTCGTCGTCGCCGTCGTCGTCCTCGGTCGGAACGAAGCTGGCTGTGCTGTCAGCAACAGGAACAAACCCTCGTATGTCACACCACCGATCGACGCCCCTCTTCAAACTCTCTCTCTCTCTCTCTCTCTCTCTCTCTCTCTCCCTCTCTCTCTCTCTCTATATATATATATGCATTTGTACTTATATGTACCAGATTTTACCGACGTGACCTCAGTGGATAAACTCCCTTGCAGTCCACTGGTATTTTTCGTCCTGTTCAGCAGCCTCTCGAAAATGGTGGACCGAGAAAAGTACGTCGTCGAAGTTTGCATCGATGGAATGCAACGGAAGTTTACAAAATAAAACTTCTTGATTGTTTTCATGCTCCCATATTTCTTTTCAGAGATTGAAGTCGTAGATCTCTAATAACGATAGAAAAAAGTCGTTTGAGTGGATTTCGAACCTTAGGCAGCGAAAAAAGTGAGAAATTAAAGCAAAAGTTAACTTTCGTTGCATTCCGATGATTGAAGTTCGCATCGTTGAAATTCATCGATTAAAAACAAAATTTATTTCTTTATTTTTTAGTATTATCCGAAACCTTTTTTCAACATGGGGCCGTAAATCTCTGATAAAAATACGCTAGAATATTTGAGTGATTTTCATAGCCTACATTGCCAAAGAAGAAAAGTTTGAACGATCAAAAAAATCATGTTGATTGCATTCCAAGGGTGCAAACGTCAACATCTCAAACAAGTACGACTTTGAAGTTTGCACCCTTGCAACGCAATGAAAATGAATTTTTTTCGATTGGTCGAATCCCTTTTTTTGGAAATGTAGGTTATGAGAATCACTCAAATGGCCTAACGTATTTTTATCAGAGATTTATGACCTCAAACAGCAAAAAAGAAACCAAAAAATTGGTTGATTCCGAAAAATAAAGGAATAAAAAAATTAACAAATAACAGATGGTGGCATTCCAACGATGGGAACTTCCACTGCATAGAAAAGTTACACACAACGATGGGACGTGTGGCAGAAGCTTACGGGAACAATTTTCTCTTCCGTGATGCTGCACAGTGTAGTGTCATTTTGGGTGTGAAATTGTGCGTCTTTATTGAAACTATAATTTCGATCGGAAATTGATAGGGTTCTAGGGAAAAGGACATAAAGAAGCTTCTTCACGAGTATTCGGGTTCTTGATACACTCTTTTCCTAACATGCCAATTTTTTGTACTTCATGTTGTATTGTAAAAACTTTTCATTTATTTCTTTATTCTTCATTCTGGTAGGTAGTCAGATAATTTTTGAACTACAAGGATACGCGAGGATTGTTTATTTAACACTTCGTTTGTAAACGTTTTTCAGTTTGTAAACAGTTACAGTTACTACATTCGAAATTTTTTGAAAAAAATCATGTTTGTGTTCGAAACATTCAATTTAATATATCAACGATAAAATTGTACGGATATCTTTTTTCACATATTTTTTGGTTAATTAAATGAAGCCACTCTGTAGGAAATACCCAGGTTTACAGACGAAGTGTTAAACGTGTCCAGGCTCATTTTGAGTCGCAAGTAGTCGAATATTTATCAGAAAACTGCATGCTCAGGTGACCAACCTCATTTCGTTATCAAACAAATTCCTCACCTAATTGGATTTAATTAAAAAGAAATCACAAGAATTTGCAGTGAATATAAATTCATTGAAATTCAAACGCGAGGTTGGAAATGGAGGCTGGAGGGAAGGGGAGCGAGGGATTCGTTGCGCGATCTCTGTGACGAGTATACGGGCCTTTAATCCTCACCTGAACGTGCGCCGAGTAAGAATATCGGCTTACCTTAATAATCGGCGAGCGTGTGGGGGAAGAGAAACGACGGTCGAAAAGCTCGTCGACTGTTGCGCCGGATTTCGCCAGTCGACCGAGTCAAATTCATCCTTCGACGATGATGACGACGACGACGAAATCAACCCCAACGACTTGTACCGGTTCGAGTACTGCACGGGGGTGTTTCCATGACGCTACGAGAGAGAAAAAGAGAGAGAGAGAGGGCTTTGGAAGAGCTCGCGCGTATATTTCGAGAGAGCAACGTTACAAAACGACTACGAGAGATGTAATGAAACATTCTTAGTGTTATTGGCATTGAGAGGCCCATCGGGAAGAGGAGACAAAAATCGCCAGGATATATTTGGTGAGCAACCCCATTCAATTGAAATGATATATACGTATCGGTGGTAGGAGAAACGTTTCACGTGAAACGAGAGTACAATCCTCTTTCTCTGTCTCTTTCTTTCCCGTCGATTTTTTTCCCGCATATCGAAGGGAAAAGGTTATTTCGAACACACTCGAGTTCGAGACCCATCCTCAAAACAGCCGGATGGGCTAATAGTCAATATTACATACCTGTGAAGTTCAATGTAACCTTTCAACGTATATCGCAGAAATCACCCCCATGTATGTTCTACGATATTTTTTAGTTTTCGAAAGAAGACCATTTTTCATTTTTCTCTTTTGTGGATGAACTTTTCTCGTGATTTTTTAAACTTATATTGTCGTTATGACGTCCGCTGTCAAGCGCAAAATAAATGACCAACTGAACACTACTGTAAATGCCTTGGATTTTGATTAAAAGTTAAAAATAGATTTGAGAAGATCAGTCACTAAAGTTCAGATGATAAACAAAAATGTATACTAGTCTAAATCACTTTCGATTGCTTCTAAAAACTTCTAAGAGTACATACACAAAATAGAAGAAAAACTAAAAACCTATGCTCCAGGAAACCTCGAAAAGAAAATTGAAAAATGTTTGGTAAATATTTACAAGTGGGACTTCAGCCCTAATCGGCTCCAACATTTTTTCACGTGTTCGGGGCTATTCTGCAGTATGAAAATATGTTTTTTTCTGACGGGGGAGGGGTATTTTGTTAAGAAAAAAGATATTTCCGGAAAAAATAACCCAAACAAACCCACACACTCACACATACACCGAAAACATCCACACACCCACCCACCCAAACCCATGTCATTGGACCCACTTGATGTTACCAAACCCGTTTCCTCCATACCTTAAAAAAGTTAAAAAAAACGCGTTTGGGGGTTGAAATAAGGGTTGAAATAAGGGTTGAAATTGTTTTCCCCCGACTTAAATATTTTAAACAAAGTGCCCTGAAATACATCGACTCGGTACAAAATTTCTAAACCCCTTTTCTAGCTGGAGCCCCACTTGTAAATATTTACCAAATGTTTTTTTTTTTTCGAAAACTAAAGAAGATCGTAGAACAACGATGGGGGTGATTCGGATAGATATTAATAAGAGGCATCTAGATTTTTCTTTTGGACGTCACTTTTCACTTTGTATATTGAGACGGATAGGTCTATCTCATGCGTGATCTCGTCCCGAAAACGCAAAGAAGAGCAGTGTTGACATACCCAGTCAATGCATTTAAGGGAGAATTTGTCCGTGAAATCGGCGGGAGATGTTAGCGGCTCAACATGAGCAGCTAGAAGAAGAGGAGGGATGCCTCTATGGACCAGGCATCGCCGATTAGCGGTAATTATAAACACATTTGTGTAAACACATTACAAAACTTTAAACGCGTTTTTCTCGCAAACACGTTTTCAAAAATGTCTGACATTCTCCTGACCGCTGTAATTAACATATCGACCTGAAATTTGGAGAGCATACTCAGAAAATATTTCTTCACGGAATGACGGATCGTTTTTTCGATAGATACATTTTTGCATTTATTATTTATCTTTTTATGCGAAAGAAACGCGAAAATTCGATTTTTTTTTAAATTGCCGCCATTTTCCGAAATTTGTACTAAACGAAAAACCCATCCGTCATTCCATGACCAAGGGGTCACAGATTGATAATATGCTTTGAATTTGTGTTTCAGATCAACACAGAGGGGGCAGTGAGGTCAGCCGTTTACCTCCCGCGATTTGAGGACCTGTTTTCGCGAAGCTGCAACGGCCGCCATTTTGGTTTTTTTTTTCAAAAAAAATTTTTTTAACCTTCTGTATATCATGAATAAAAGCAAGAAAAAAACCGCACTCAAAAAGCTTTACTCGTTTCCTTAAAAAAAATGTAAGTACCTGAAATATGACACAACAAGGACAAAGTCTCCGTTAAACGCTCTCGTTAGGAAAGTAAGTCGGAAAAGGAACAAGTGGGGCCACTCCCGTTGGACACCCTGAAAGAGGGCCAAGAATTTGAAGAACTTAAGGGAAAGAACATTGAAGAAAATTTATTTAACAAAAGACGCTTGGGAAGGGACGAAAAATGCGGTAAAAGAGGAGTATAAAAAGACCGTCTTCGGGCCGAAACGAGGTCCTCTTCTTTTAACTCTGACTGGAGCAAGTAGTGAAAGAAGGTACAAGCTGGGAAAGCGAGGAAAGTATCGGAGTAAGGAAAGCGCCAGGGAAGAGAGAGAGAGGAAAGAAGCGAAATATAGGGAACTCTATCGGCTATTGGAGGCATCAGTAGTGAAAGGGCATAAGTATGAGCCGAGAAGGCAAGGAAGGCGTCTGAGATATAAAGTGGTTGAAGACAGCAAAATGTCGAGGATAATTGTAAGGTGCATTAGTATCGTTTTATTAATATTCTCTTTCTGTTAATTACAAAACTCTATAATAATCTCTAATTTTTCGTCGATTTAATTCATAGTACCTTTTTGTGTTGACATTCCTCGCAATTTTCTTTTACTTGTGTTATCGTTATGAATACACTGTTGAGTAGAAAGAAATAACCAATTAAACAATAACGTAGATGCTTCAGATTTTGAATAAAAGTTGGAAAAATATATTGTTGAGGATCAGTCACTAACGTTCATATGATTAAAAAAAACGTATACTAGTCTAAATTACTCCCAATAGCTTTTAATAACATCTAACAATAAGAGGGACGTATATACATAGGAGACAAGAAAACCAAAAACATATGCTACGGGAAAACTCGAAAAAAAAATAAAATCAACGTCTTTTCTCGAAAACTATAAAATATATAACATGCATGGGGGTGATTCGGATAGGTATTGATAGGAGGCATCTAGATTTTCCTTTGGGACGTCACTTTTGACTTTGTATATATACATAAGTATGCATGTACATACATTTATATATATATTACTGAAAAGAAAAATCGCCAGGGTATAAAACGGTCGAACAAAGGAAAACATTGAGGCTAAGGTGCATTAGTATCGTTTTATTAATATTCTCTTTCCGTTATTTACAAAACTTTATAATAATCTCTAATTTTTCGTCGATTTAATTTATAGTTTCTTTTTTAATTTTTTGCTGTTTTCTTTCACATCCCATTCGTTCTCACTACACTCTACACCGTCCAAACCGCAATATAATATTCTCAAACTCTCTGTCGCATCAATGTTCTCGCTGCAAGTCAATATTTTTTTTCTTCATATTTCTCTCTGTTTCGCATTTTTTCATTCTCAAAACGTCGTTTCGTCTTTAAATTCATCGTTATACCATAATCAATAATGTTCATTCTCTCTAAACGTTATACAGCGTACACATAACGCGACTTTATGAATTTTTTTGTTCAACGACGAGACACTCGAATTTTCTCCGTTGAGGAAATGTTCGTCGATATTCTCGTCGTTTACCCCTTTTCCACTCCCGTCCCCAACTTCTTTCTCGTGTGGTTCGTGTCGACACTACGAGCATCACGTATTTACAGGCGTCGCAATAGGTTCGTTTTTTTTAAACTTTCGTGAGGGAAATTTTCGGCAATTTCGCTTTCACAGGCGATTTTCCATATCGAGGGTGCCTTCGTTCCGGAATTCCCGAGGAAAAAATGTGCGTACCGTAAGAGAAGCACTTTTTTTTCCTAAGGTTCCTCCGTTAAATTCGACGGAACGAGACATTTTTGTCCGAACGAAAAAAGGAAAATTAAAATAAGAGAATAAAGGAAATTCCCATTAATCGGCAGTAGCGTTTTTTGCCGAGCAAATGTTTTTTTTTTTCGTTCGGGACTGGAACAAAAGGCTGTGGAACACGAGGACATTTTTTGGCATGGAGAGACCCTCGGTGACACGATGTATGTAGAGTATATAGCGTTTGTACACTTTGTATATGAGGCCGGATGTGCGCCGGCTTTGTTTTCGCGTTCCTCGAGTCACATGATCGCTCAAAATCGTCAATCCGCGTTTCAGGTATATACACACGATGTAATACATATATATACGGTTGCCACATTTTCGCAATGGAGAGCGAGATATATATTCGTGCCAGCGTTTTCAGTTTCGCTCGTCAATCCGAAACTCCTCGGCTTCATCGGAGATCGCACGCGAATATTTCCTTTGACACACGTGAACCCAATTATCGCGGTCCTTTTGTCGCGCGGCGTGCGACGATCGTCGATATCTACGTACGAATAGCCTCAGTGATTCCAGACACCTACGTATAGCCTATGGACGATTCCCGATATTTACGCTCGCAGCCTGGTGGATCCCGATATTCCATATGTAGTCTGGTCGAGAGCTTGTACGCCACGGGAAAACAAAGATTCGTACAGCTGTTAAGATCCAGGATAGCCGGCGAAGAAGAATATATCCGATGCACTCTGGGGCATTACCGAACTGACTCCAACATTCAACAGAATTGATAGGCAATTGATAGGCAACAGAATTGAATGCCAGTGTTTGCATCGTTGGATGGCAACGAAAATCAATTTTATCCGATGTCTCAAATTTTGATTGCCGGACTAAGCCTATGAAAACCAGTTCAACGTTTTTGAGGATCCTCATCGGAGATGCACAACCTAAACATGCAATATTTTTTAGGGTAGCGTAAGAGTGAAGAAGTAGAGACAATAAAAAACGAATTTTCATTGCATTCCAATGATGCAATCTTCAGCAGCGCGAACGATTCCAGTTGGAATCAACGAGGCTCATTGTGGAGGTCGATTGGTCGGGACGTCCATAATCGGGGAAGCCGATTAACGCGCCAGGAAAACGAGAACCCTCGAGCTCTGTCTACAGAGCTCGCCTACAGAGGACGTCGGCTATCTTTCCATTTTTTCCCGAAATGTCAGTCGATCAGGCGCAAAAATTCGGTGTTGAAAGATGAAGCTACATTTCTCCCCCTCACATTAGCCCGGTCGGTGTGTACTTTCGGGGCGATGCCAAATACTCCCGTGCACTGAGAGAAGAGTCCACAGTATTTACGACAACGGCTTATGGTGGAAGATAGCACAGCAAAACTAGCTACACTTCTTTTGTATTGACCACAATAGTGCATGGTTAAAGGCAGCATAGTAAATCTGGCTACTCTTCATTAGTTCCACCACAGTGGTCTATAGTAGAAGACACTGTAGTGGAACTAGCTATATTTCATTGGTAGCCATCATAATACAGCTGATTCATTGTGATTGCTCTGCCAATGAGCCAGGCCTAGTTTCCCGATGCTATCTTTCACCACAGGCATTTGTGGTAAGTACCACGAACTTCTATAAGTGATGACAGAGCTTGAGGACGAATGATCCGTGCATCTAGGTCCAACCTCTTGCAACTTCATCGGTATTTGTCAAAACGGTTGACTGTAAAAGATCTTATAGGACCACTAGCTATACTTCATTGGCATCCATCATTATACAGCTGGAACTCTGTGATTGTTCTTCCAGTGAGCTAGATCTAGTTTCACTATGCCATCTTCAACCATAGGCGTTAATGGTGAGTACCGCGATCTTTATCAGTGATAACGGAGCCTGGAGACCAATGATCCCTCTAGGTCCACAGTCCCTGCAACTTCGCTGGTATTTGTCACGAAGGCTCATGGTAAAAAACTTTATAGAACCACTAGCTATACTTCATTGAGACCCATCAAAATACAGCTGGCACTCTGTGATTGCTCTTCCAGTGAGCCAGACCTAGTTTTACTATGCCATCTTTGATCATAGGCGTTTGTGGTGAGTACCACGACCCCATCACTGGTGATGGGGATTGGGAACGGTCCATATCTCTCGCTCGATCGCCGATAAAGCTATCTTACATAAACCCCATTTCCCGTAGGAAATCTTTCCCATCACCTGGAAGCCTCGGTTCTTCTACCCCTATCGTAGATTCATCACATATGACCATATTAGGAATCCCTTCAGCTGGTGTATCCGTGAGGATTTCCCCATCGCGTTGGCCACGACGATAGACGGTTTTGACGCGTTCATGGACTGTCTTCGGGTATGGCGTACCATGCTGCCGGATCCGCGGCGAGGGCCCATGGGCCTGTGACGGAGGAATTGGCGTAGGCCGCGGCCCCCGCCGCGGATGGCGCGCACTACCAGGCCCTACCCTGCAATGGTAGGTAAGCTCCGCATTGGGCTTGCTGCTGCTGCTGCATACCCTGCTGCCCACCGGCTCTCGCGTACGAACAATGCTGTAGACTCTGACTCGAGGACATTACGTGGCTGACACCGACCACCGAGTGATGAGACACCGAGGCCGCGTGGTGGGATCCATGTGGACTCGATGCCGCTGTCATGTGAGGCGCCGGACTCGCCAATGCGGCACTCGGACCGCCACGGCTACCCTCGTTACCGCCCCCGCTCCCACAGGGCTTCCCGTCCTTCACCAATACCGGAACTGCTACACGTCTTGGCGAACTCGCGCTCTGTAGACCCGGCAAAAAAGAGAAGAAAACACCCGGATTAATAAATTGTTGCATAAATACGTAAATGCTGTTTCGTTGTCAAGATTAGTGTCGATAATTAACGAGGCTTAGATTTTCCATTTCATCTTAACGTGCATCTTTGAATAATTGCTTTATGCGATCGTTGCTTGTCTCAATAATTGGGTAAACACTGCTGGGAATTCGTGGGATGCTGATGTCTTTTCAGCACTGTAAAAGCAATAGAATAGTAAATGTATGCGTAGGATATAATAGTAAAATATATTTCATGTTCAATTTGACAATAATATATAATACTATTGCGTTGTCCGGAAAGTTTGTGCCGATTGTTCAATGTATCTCCGAAAATCGGCACGTACTTTCCGGACAACCCCAATCTTTTATTTTTTACTTTTTTGGGTGCCAATATATACCCTTGCAGGTTTTTACATGTTCCCTTTCCAATTGAACCCTTTCCTATCACTCGTTATCTGCACTTCACTAATCTAACGTAACTTCCGTTGCGTCCACAGTCGTCTTAAGCTACACTATACCGCATTTGCGCCGGGTACGAAAAAACTGGATAACCCGTACAGATATAGGCGGTCTAGTATTCTTCTGGCTCACTGGTGCACAGACTTTCACTCCAGTATCCACATCAAATGCTTAGAAGTGTTGGTCTTATTCCGCTCACTGGTTGATGTGCAACCGGTGCTCGACTAAGCCGTCACCCCTCCGAGTATCGGCCATGCACGACGCTGCGCAACTCGAAGGTCCGACGAAGCCGGACCTCGACCGCCCATCTACCCGTGTCGGTATATTATATTATACTATTATTATTACATATGTCAACGAAAAAAATGTTGATCCCGGCAAAGTTCGTATAATTTTTTATCAAGTGACTACTGGTAAGACCTATACCGATTTATATTTAAAGTGACTACAAAGGGTTTGCCAATTAATTTTAGTGTCATAGTGAGTGTCATTAACAGTTAATTTAAGAAATATTTTCTTTTATTCAATTATTTGCTGTTATATGTGAATTCATCTATACATGGACGGTAGCAAAGCGAACACGAGCTTGTTCGAACTACTTTAATACATTTTGTTATATACGCGGAGAGTATGTTATTCAAAAATGTAGAAAAATGATTGCAGATTTCGTGAAAAGTGCTTTTTTTGTTTCTTTCTTATTGCGAGGTAACAATAAAGAATCGAGATGAATTCTCACAAAATCTTGGCTCCTTCAGTAAAGAGCAAGGAGACCGTGTATATATATATATATATATATACACCCCGTACAGTACAATCTCGATTATCCGAACTCCCACTATCCGAATCCTTCGTTTTCCGGACGGTGTTTGTTTCATTCGAACATTTCATTATCCGAAACATGGCGAAATTTTTTGTTATGTACATTTTTATCGACCCGAGCTTTTCGAAACAACTTCTTAGAAGACTGTTACAGACAGAAGACGATATTGAAGACTCCGTCATTTCGTTTTCGAAGTCATTAAACATGAAGCATACCTGCTACATGCTAGTAGATGGTTGGAAATCGCTTACGAAAGACAATTCGAAATATGCCTCCAAATAGTTGTGGCCTCTTTCGGAAGAGCCGAATAGCGAGGACGAAGAAGGAAATCCTAATCACGATAACAATGAATTCACTGACTTCGTTGAATTGTTCGAAAGTAACCCGGGATTTACGAACTGCAACGAAGACGATGCTGCAGAGTGGCTAAAGGACGACGCGAACGATCCTGGATATCAGATTCTAGAAGACGATGAAATCATAGCTTCATTTACAAAACCGGATGATGGGAATGATAGTAGGTAGTAGCGACGAAGCTGCAGATTCAATCATGAAAACTTCGCATAGTGACGCCTTTTCGGCCTTCGAGACAGGTCTCAAGTGGTACGAGAAACAGGAAGAGTGTTGCTGTATGCAGCTTCTTCTGCCTAAGCGACTGCGCGATTTAGCTGCTAAAAACCCGTAGCATCCACACGGCAACCAAAGATTGAACAGTTCTTAAGGCGTTACCCCCACTTGTAGCGCAAAAAAAACCGTTTTTCATGAATTTTTTTAAAGAAAACTACAAAACTTTTTTAATCGATCAATATACCATCTTGAAGAACTTTCAGTAATTTTTTTATTGAAAAATATTACATTGTTTAGTGGCAAATGGACGTCAATGAAATAATGTTTTTATATACACGGTTTGCGGTGACCAACATTGCGGCGAAGTGGATCATCTGAAGAAAAAAATGCGGATGGATTTAGTCAAATATAAGTATAAACTAGTCTTTAATCGAAGGATTTAAAAAAAATATTCATTTTTCACAAAATGGCGGACAGTCAAAGTTAATGGTTCGATTTTAACGAAAAAAACGGCCGTTTTTTGGCTATAAAACGGCCATTTTTTTTTTCGAAAAAAAAATCGAACGATTAAAGACTACATATTTATGTATTAAATAAGTCTGCAAAATTTCAAGAAGATCGGTTCATTAGTGTTCGAGTAATCTTGGTCACCGACTTCAGAAATGCCATTTTGAGAAAAACGCGTTTAAAGTTTCTCTTTCAACGCTCTTTCAACGCGGATATTTCTCTTTCAACGCTCATACCTCAGTCAATTTTGTTCGGATCGACTTGAAATTTTCAGGACATATTCTCATATACTTATACTTCAAAAAAATGCAATAAAAAAAATCGATTTTTTCAAAATCGCAAGTGGGGGTAACCCCTTGATGTCAAAATATTAGGGGAGATGTTGAACATTTTTTTGAAAGTATATGTATGCACGTTCTCTGTTGTCCTTCAAATATATACTAGAAATACATAAGCACACGTAAAATCGTTTACAAAAAACTCCTTTTTCATGTTTTCCATATGCAATATGTACCCAACCACTATTATACATTTCTATCATCCGCACTATCGATAATCCGAACTAGGCTCGGTCGGGATGGGTATAGTCGAGGTTCTACAGTATTGTTCTTTGCAACAGGTAAAATATTTTTCAAATATTCTCCAATATAACAACGCAATTTCCGATCTTTCGCACAGCGAAATTCCTCAGTCCAACGCAATCTGCGCATAATCGATCTGAACAATGATTGATTCCTGATTATCGACGAATTTTCGAGTGCCGATCCGTGCCATTCATTATTCATTATAGCACGGTGAAATTAATGACGCGTGAAACGCAATTGGAAATATATGATTTATGCAGTATAAATAGAGTAAGTATGCGGCATTATGTAAATAAAGAGAACAGCGGGACGGGAGCGCGGCGGTGGTGTGGGGTAGCGGGTAGGTCATGAAGAGATTCGAGTGAGACCAAACGCCGTTCTTAGCTGCTGTGTTCCGAACAAACAGAACGTTCGTTTCTCGAACACACACACACACGTGCGCGAACACTTTAACGCGGTGTCTCCCATAAGGACGAGTAGAAAATATTGTGATTGAAAAAAAACTAATGGTACGTGATCGGCGGTGCTTGCGGCGACCAAGCGAGACGCGCGTCTTCGACAAGGAAACTCATCAAAAATGAATACTCAGGTTGACTACCGTGGATGTCGATGCTCCGCAAGAAAACGAGAGGGAGAAACGAAAGTAGAGAGGGAGAAAAAGAGACAGAGAGAGAAAGAGATTTATTGATAGAATTTAATATGCGCCAGTAAACTTTCGGGCAATGTACCGAAGTACTAAAATAATACAGAGAGAATAACAGCAGTAGTAATCACATAAAACAAACCAATGAAACTAAAACGAAATAAGATAACGTATGCTCTCCAATTGGCAAAAGAAGATCGAGAATGCCACGATGCCACAATTTACATCGATATAAGCTTATCATGGATACAGAGGTAAAGTTAGAATTCAAGACTTACATGAGAGTTGCTTATGAGTTACGTTTGCGCAGGATTACAATGTAAATGCCATGCTAATTTTTTCATAAATGATAACACTGCTGATAGATAATAATAATAGTAATAATGAAGTGATAACGTGATCTAAGGCGCTAGTGAACTCTACTGCATGCGCACAGTACAGAGCCACTTACAAAGGAAATGTCGGAAAATATGCTCCAAGCAAAGAATAAAAATAATCGAACACTTAGATCAGAAAAATCTTAACCTTTAAACATAAACTTAGCAAGCGACAAAATCATGAACTTAAAAACTTAAAACTTAAGTACTAAACTTTTCATTAACTTTACGTTACGATTAAGCATGAGCCAACCCCGCACCCAGGCCCAGACATGATCACACTCCACGCTCCACACTCAACAACTCAATCTCATCGATGATAGAGAGGGGGGAGGGAGGGAGAGAGAGAGAGAGAGAGAGAGAGAGAGAGAGAGAGAGAGAGAGAGAGAGAGAGAGAGAAGCACGGGAAGAATAAATTTCGCAAATCCTCATGCACGTGGACCTACATTGGCAATCCAAGTTCTTTGTGACTTCTCATGTCATCAACGGCTCTTCTATTTCTCTCGTTTATAGAAGATAGTGCTATCTCAATTTCGTATTACTCACTAAATCTTCGCCTTTTTCTCTCTTGCTCTCTCCCTCGTAAATATCCATGGAGACTACCGGTCCAGAGGCTGAAAAAAGCTGAATTTCAGCAATTTTTTATCGACACCCAAGTTGATAGAAGGAAAATTTCGTTTAGTGGCCGTTATTTCAAATCTCTACAAGTATCCTCACAATTTTTTTCACAAGGTTTTTATAATAAAACGCCGCCGCTGAAGCTGAATGAAATTGGCCGGCAGCATTACATCGCCAATTGTTCACATATTGACTTGATATTTTTGTTTGGACCCTCATAACAACATTTGACATCGAAGTACTCACGGGATTCTCGATGTGTGGGAAACTATCCAAAAAATTATTTTCCGCGTTGTTTTTACTGAAAACAATTTTTGCTTGCAAACATGCACTATTTTATCGGATATCGCTATTTTTCCATGTCTCCACGTACTTCGGTGGCAAATCTTACATAGAACTCGAATTATTTCGAATTTTCGTTCCGGGTAAAAAATTGGAAAGAACTCTTGCTAGCCGCAAAACACTACCAGACAAAGGTGACTCGCTTCATCCCGCTTCAACGGTGCCGTTTTGATATAAAACCTTGTGAAAAAATTTGTTGAGATACTTGAAGATGTGCAGAATTGAGTTCACTAAATGGAATTTTCATTTTGTCAACTGGGTATCTATAAAAAATTGTCAATATTCATATTTTTTCCGGGCTCTGGACTGGTAGTCTCCCTAAAACTAGGCAGTGTTCTCTATCTTACTTGAACTGTCTGTGAATATATCTTCTCTCTGTGTGCATTTTGGTCAAACGTGTGTCCTGTAAAACAGGCGCTCTCTCCTTCTCTCTCTCTCTCTCTCTCTCTCTCTCTCTCTCTCTCTCTCTCTCTCTCTCTCAAATAGCAATACGGATGCTGATGCTTGGTATGCCAAACAGAAGCGCCGATGAGGACAGCCAGTTCTCATCCATACGAACAATCTCTCTCCCTCTCGCTCTCTCTGCACACACACATAAGTGTGCGTGCGAGTGTGTGTGGTAGCTTGATATGTCCATAGTGGATACCTGCGCGCCCACCGGTGAAACCACTCAGCTGTATCAACATCGAATACACGACATTCCTCTTCGATCTCTTCGACTTGCTCTCCTCCAGCGAGAGACAGAAAGAGCGAGAGAGAGAGAGAGAGAGAGAGAGAGAGAGAGAGAGAGAGAGAGGAGAGAGAGCGAGAAGCTGCCCGGACACGCTCCCGCTCTAATAACAAACGCTCTTCAGTTGTACAGCCAGTGTATACGTACGAGCTTTCCTCACTCGCCGGTATCTATAGCGAATATGTCAGGGGACGAAAAGACCAGAGATGACGATGGATCAACTGGCGTTCCGCAGTATATCGCAATGACAGCATCCGATCTCCACCATATATCTATTGAGATACCACACAGCCCACATGGTTCCAATAGTCGCGCGAATTTGGAAAAATACCTAGGAGAATACCCTGCGCCCAGTGAAAGCTCTTCCCGCGCTCTTTGTCTCTCCCCCTCGCCACTAAAGTACAGGATGTTCACGTACGACAATATTTTTCGTTCGCTTGCCGATTCAGCAAGGGTGAGACGTATATATGTAGTCGTTTTCGAGCTGGGGAAACTGACGTGTAGTTGTTTTCGGAAGGCGAACAGACAAGACAGCATGAAGGTTCTTTGGTTTTAGACACATTGGGAGAGGAAGAGCGAGAGAGCACCTAATCTGCATTCGTTTTCATAAATCTTACAGACTTGATTCACCACATCATATGTTTCGTGAACACTTGTAAGTGATCTCTTTTGGCAGACTTTAGGACTGCGAGGTTAACACCACGCTTACGGCGTTGAAGTACATCGTTGGAATGCAATGAAAATCCTTCGTTATTTTTTCATTTGTTTACTTTTATTACTGTCTGAACTCTCTTTTGTAGGGTTAGGTTACCGATCCATAATAAGGAACTTTGAAAATATTTCAGTAATGTTGGTAGCCCAAAGGAGCAAAAAAAAATTGGGCAATACGAAAAAAGATTTCGTTGCATTTTAACGATGCAAACTTCTATACCTAACAAACTTGATCCTTTTTTATACGACCAAGGTGGTGACCGTGTTTGGGATTCGAAAAAAGAAACACCAAAACTTCCTCGCATCGCCCTGTAATCTCTTCAGGCTGCGATGAACGAAATAAGAAGATATTTTCATATTTCACTTGCACGGAATTCAAGCAAGCAATATAATGCAATCAGCAGGTTCCGGAACTTAACCGGGAAGGACACAAGATAATATCCCTCTAATCTACTATTATTCTTCCTTTATATATATATATATATGTGTGTGTGTGTGTGTGTGTGTGTGTGCATGCGTGCATGCGTGTGTGTGTGTGTGTGTGTGTGTCGGTATGCAAATATGTAAGGACATATAAATGCGTTATAATATGATGGTAGCGCGAGCCGAAGAGCGCGTTCCGTCGTACGTATCTCTCTCTCTCTCTCTCTCTCTCTGCCAGAGAGGCTAAGTGCGCCGTTGCGATGCACTTCACGGGCTGACAAAGTGACGATGATTACCCTAAACGTATATATTACGTACGGCGATTGATCGCGCAGCGGCGCGGCGCGCGTCACGCGTCACGCCACTTTATCCACTTCAACACGCGTTAAACGATTTCCGGCGAAAATCATTCTCGTACATATTACCTCTATCTGCCTACATATATATAGTTACGATGCACAGACGCATATTTATCACACGATCTGTACGTTAGCGCGACTATTAAAGCCGGAAGGGGGTGGGGGATGACATATACATATGTAGGTATGAGGGTCTGCTATATATATGTGTGTCAAAAAAAAGTTTCGCGTCTGACAACTTTATATCCATGCCAAGTTTGGGCTCTCCAACTTGGGTTCGAATGGTCATGGCTTACGATTGTTTTCCCTATTTCATTTACACGGGCAATTCGTTCATACACAGCCAAAAAAAATTAATTTCAATAAGATCTATTTAAATCAAATAAGATTTTTCCTTGGCTCACGGCCTACTCCGATCTTATTTGTTTCAAAGATTTTTTTTTTCATTTGTTCCAGCTATTCTTTTTAAATATAGAATATATTCAAATAGAATAAATAAAGATTCGATTCACCTAAATCTCTATTTGCTTACAATGTACACTGTAAATCTAAGTGTACTACATGCATAAAATATTTCATAAATCCAAAATAAAAAGAAATACTTAATTGAGGGTTTTACGACAACGATTTTGTATCGCCATTCGGCATTCCCTGGCCTTTTGAGATTATTGCTATCGAAGAAAATATTTCACCTATATGGGAATCGAACCTACCTACTCATAGCTACGCACGCTGCCCCGATGCTACCCAGTGGTTAAATCATTTTAGTCGCAGATATGGCTAAGAGACCAAATTAATTCCTATAAATATTTTCTGTGTCACGTAAACTATATCAATTAGTTAATATCATTGTGATAATTAGAGGTAGAGAAATATATAAGGAGAGGAATTATATATATATAATTCCTCTCTCTACCCCCACACCTCTTTGATATGTGTGTTGCAATAAAGACAGACCATTCAATCAAATAGAAAAATGGTTGAATCTACGAAAATTCTAGTTAATTTAAATGAAAAAATCAAATTTTCCCATTTAACGGATTCAACTAAATTGTTTTTTGAGCAAATGAAACCGAATTGCAGATTTATTCGGATTAAATAAAATATTTAGTTATTTGACGATATTGAATATATTTTGATTTCAATAAATCAATATATTTAAAGTAAATAATTTCAACAATGGAATGCAATTGGAAAAATTTGATTCCACGAAAAATCTAGTTAATTCAAATAAACAAAAATCAAATAGATGCGACTAGTTCATAACAATAGAATCTTTCTGTCAGTGTATTTGAATAACTCGCACCTAATTAATATTTCTCAAATCCGCTTGGAGATTCTTAAAGCTGATCCTTACACGTATAAAGCGCTTTTTTTCAAATCTCGATATCATTTTAACACACAATGCAGGTACTTGAAAGCCTTTTGTTTTAAATCAAAAGAGCAATGTATGCACCTTTCGGATAGCTATAGACTGGGTAAGAATCATGATAGAGAGATGTAAAAAGAAGCTCCTTGAAGCTGTAATGGTTTGTTTCCGAGCAGCAGTGGTCACCGCGAAGGACGTTTTTCAAACAGAGGTCTACACAAGCCATTGTAGATTCCACATTTATGAACATTTCTCAATAGATACCAGCATTTTAAAACATACCCTTCAATGAAAAAACGAGCTAGGTGAAATCCGTTAAACAAATTACCTTTTTTTATCTCGAACATTTTACATCTTTCGTATAAATTTAGTGAATTAATCGGATGTCTGAATTATACTACTGCTCATTAGGAGACTCGTAATTTATTTACACCTCCAAACAGTGGGCTTGACCTTTAAAGTGCAGCGTTTTGCAGCTTTCACAACATGACTTTGTGGTGCAACACACACACACACACACACACACACACACACACACACACACACACACACACACACACACACACACACACACACACGCACGCACGCACGCACATATATATACAAATAAATTCTTGTATATATATATACACAAGAATTTATTTGTATATTTGCCGCCAGCACAAAAAGGACGGCAGCCGATATACTTTATAGACATTTGCGCTTACATGCGCATTGAATAAAACTCTGGCCGTCGGTGTATACGCGCGTTGGTATATGCTGTTCTTTACTTCGATGATACTCCTGGGGAAAGAAGGCACTCGGCCTCTCGCTAAAAGGATATGCTTCGAGTAGATGGGATTGCTCTCGCGCGCACTTGAAAAAAAGTAAAGGAAGAAAGAGACCGCGGCGTCTCACCGAGAAGAAGGGAGAGAGAGAGAGAGAGACAGAGAGAGAGAGAGAGAGAAGATGAAAACTTTGACGTCTGAAAAGTCGCGATATAATAATTTACCAAAGATCGCGCGGACTTTGACCGCGTGCGGGAGCTTTTTTGCTCCGTCGCATATACAGGGTGTCCCAGAATGAAATACGTTCCCTGAAATGAGGGGGTTGAGGGTGAAATTCTGAGTCGGTCACTCATATCGGTGAGCGATACGCTGGCTCATCGGGCGCACCTGATTGGCCCGCCTTTAAAAATTATTAATAATTCAGGGATTGATCTGAGACCCACACATGCTTATACCAATCGACTCGGAATTTCACCCCGAACTCCCCATTTTAGAGAACGCATTTAGTTGTCGGACACCCTGTATAGACGCGCGCAAGTTGTTCATATATATTGCATATATATAAACGTCGCTGGTGTATGGAAACTTCGAGGTTGGGGGTGCACCGGTGCCCAAGAGGAAAAGTGCCGGAGACCAGCGAAGGACTTGAGGCAGAGAGGGGGGCAAGGGCGGGTGGCCTTAAGGAGTTGCGCGGAGAGCCGAGAACAAAGGGAACCGAGACATTCAACGATATTTCGTCGAGTCGCTCTCTCGCTGATGAAGGACTTGAATGAGGAGGTTTTATAACGCTCCCGTTCCTCTCGAACTAACTCTGCACGGACTTTTTTCAAACGCCGATATTTCACAGGCGGCGCGTCGTCTCGGAAAAAAAAATTATGTATATATCGAATACGATTTTTGAGGATTTTCTTTCATGCCATTCGAGGGTAGGCGAAGCCGACTATACAAATCCGAATTAAACTTTAGATTCGATGTACACTCGCGGAATCTCGTTCCATTTCGTTCCGTTTTTATCCGATACTTGAATATTTTTCACGTTCCCGGAGACTCAACATTATTCCCGTTGATTCACGGTTCGATACGCCGATGTGCCGTTATTGAATTCGGAAAAGTCTGTGGGCGCGCAAGGGCGTTGTTTCAAAGCGGAGGAAATCTGCAATCGTAGGATGGCTCGGATAAATACTTGTCATATATATACAAGCTGATTTACAATTATTAAAGTTTATTATGTTGGTGAACATTTAGGGATTGTCATTGCCAGCAGAACCGTTTTTTTTTAATGTCGCGCGACAAAAACTGACCGAGATATTCGCGTTCTTAGTCTATGACGTTGAGTCAACAATGGCACAGTAGTTGCTCACGTGCGATTTTTTTTCAGGTTTTAAATAATAAACGAAAGTTATTGCATCATATTATCGATTTGCAAAGTGAGTCTCCGTATTATTTTTTTTACCGAAAAGAAAGCATTTTTAAGAAAAAAAAATCACTTGCTGAAGGTGGATCCGACTCTAATATGTTTAATTGGTAAATCGCCTTGAACATATAGGTACATGTATACAAATATATGGGACGGCGATTTTGTAGCAATTGGACTTGATTTACAAAATCACGTTCATATATAAATGTAAGCACACTTATATAATGGCATTCTGAAGGACCGTCTAATACCCAAAATCATTACACTGCTATCATGTGTTCGTAATGTGCTGTTTCCACATATATTCCAATATGTACAGGTTTCTATATGAATTATTTTAAAAAGTACATGTATAGATACGTGTATATTATATATCAATTTTAGTATAATGAATACTAATATTTGATATGTTATATCATTTGATGCTATATTCTATATTTAATGTAACTGATTTTTAAAATTTGATTTGATTTATTTGATTTTTTTTTGTTCTATGATATATTTGATGTATTAATATTTATATTGATACGAGTAGTAGTAGTAATTTTATTTCTGAGGTATACTACTTTACACAGTACCCCCCCCCCCCTTCCCTATACATACTTTTTCTTTTTAAGGTTATAATACAACGTAATATAATTTATTCTTCTTTCTTACATTTTCGCTTTACTCGCTCAGCCATTCTCACATATTGGGACAGTTCTTGCACTCGCCCTCCCTTCAATGCGCGCTCTATTTTCTGCTTTTAAGTTTTCTTCAGCGCTGCGATTCACCCATACCGTCAGATCATCTGCCACTTCCATTTTGATTGATTCTTCTACTTCTTCGTATTATATTAATGTGAGTATTAACCCTCCTTGGCTACCGTGGGTGAATTTTTCCCAGATCTAACTTTGGGTCTGAATATCTATGGGTCCTAGTTTCAATTAAAGGTCGGCCCTCCAGGAAGCGAGGGTTTGAAGTGCCACTATGCCACTATTTTTTCCCTCGAAGTACCATGTCTGACGAGTATCCTGTTCCAATTTTACTTGAAACCATCGAAAATTCAGAAAGTTATGATTTTTTTAGTGAAAAGGTGTACTTTTTGACAAATTGACCCATTCATGATTTTTAAAAAACATGTTGTCATGTGCATTTGGATATACCGACTTTTTACACATGTTCAGAATGTTTAAAGTATTTTCTAGTATGTTTTCAATCCCGATCGGACTGATAGTTTTCAGACGGCAACCATTTGGAACTTGGCCGGGTGAATTTTACCCAGTAACCACTATGTTATTCTACCGAAGTGCGACCACGGAGGTTTAATATTTAATATTTAAAATTATAAATATTAACATGCAATAACTAATGTCCTATTGTGTATAATATTTTATTACAAGATATTATCTGTACCATACCGATGTTCGATAACTTATGAATATTAATCATAAGGTATTCTATACCAGTATTTAGTTATATTATTTCGTTAAGTTCGCAGACCTCCCTAGATCACACTATTACTCAATTTACTTGATTTCGCCAAGCCAGCAATTATTTTCTCAACGTTACTTTTTTCTGCTTCCTAATTAATAAAAATCTACCATAAGGACGAACGTAAAGATTCGAGTTCTCGTGACGGTAACGATAACAATATAGGGTTGATAAAGTTTCGACGATCGTAGAATTGAAACGCTACCCCCATGGAAATTTATGTATGTAAAATATATGCAGAAAATATATAATACATATATATATATCGGTCGCATATATAGTGACGAAAAATAGAATAATACGTATATATTCAGTATATATGCACCAAATATATGACGCATATATGACCCATATATTTTCGATATATTTTTCTGACCAAAACATATATGCTACGTGTAAACACTATATATGATGCATATATGAGGCATATACGACGCATATATTTTCGATATATTTTTAATCTATTTTTTTGTCAGAAAAATATATCAAAAATGTATGCGTCATATATGACTCATATATGTGTCGTTTATGCGTCATATATGACGCATACATTTTTGATACATATTCCTGACAAAAAATATATGCTGTGTATAAACACTATTACAGTTCAACTTAATAAAACTTAAAACTTAAACTTAAAAAAACTTAACTTACAGTTAAAGTACGCTATTACATATAAACACTATATACAGATATGCGTAGCATATCTGTATATATGTGGCATATATGTACCATATATGCAGTATATATGTGGTATGTACGCAGTGTGTATGCAACATATATGCTAAATATATGTGGTATATATGCAGGGTAAATGCTACATATATCATTGATATATGATACATTGATATACAGTAATACCACGCATATACATCTCATATATAAAAACGTTACGAAAATTAGAATTTGGCACATATATGCAACATATATTTTCAATATACGGCATACATTTCACATATATTACAATTATTAATAAAATAAATTTGCAGTCTATTTTTGCGTATATAAATTTCCATGGGGGTACACTCAAACTGTCTCTCATTTTTCATAAACCCTCAGCAGCCCCTGAATTACTGCAATTATTGAATATATCAATCGTAAGTCGAATATATTAATTATTGCGCGAGGATATAATTATTGAAAAAAATGGAATCTTTTACGAAAGACGAGGCGTCGTTTCGCGTTTGATCCGCACATTGTTCCCCATTTTCGCGACGATTATAAGGTGAAACATTAACGTTTTGTGCGAACTCAGCGTTAATGTGGGCGCGGACTAGTGCTCCGGCTCTGAAATGTCGGATATAAATCTTGAGGGTCCTTTAAATATTGCCGCGGGTCTAGAGTATACTCCCGGTCCTTTTCTCTTTCACCCTTTATCCTCCGACTTCTCTTAGGTTTTCTTTTTTATTCTTTTTCCTCCGTACCCGATGAAACCAGGTGGATGCTGCTGAGCTTGACTGTACTCGGTAGCATTTCAAGATGGCGACTGAGAGACCTCGAGAGGCCGTTTCCGCGCCACCCCACGACCTCGTTCTCTCTCTCTCTCTCTCTCTCTCTCTCTCTCTCTCGCTTTCTGGTGCTTCGATGCCGTTCTTCCACGGTGCCAGCTCTTATACCTTTGCCCTCCTCATCCTCCTCCTATTTTTTCATTTATATATGAATATACACGCGCGTTGCTCTCGCTCGCGCGCTTCCACTCGACATTTTTTTACCACCAGGTCGGAGCGAAATGGACGGAGTAAGAAACAGATAGAGAGAGAAAGTAGCAGAGCGAGAGCGAGAGAGAGAAAGAGCAGGGGAGAAACCTACGAAAAATGGAATAAAACGAACGATAAAGGGGGAAAAATCTGTGAGCGCACTATACCAACTGGCGCAAGACATGCATGCTCGTCGCTCCTGCGATGGCTTCTGGCTCGCTGATGCCAGAATATTATGAGTCTGCTCCTCGGTGCGCTTATGAACGCGATCTTCAAACTTCCTCTATCTCTCTCACACACTCATACATGTATACATGCGGAAAATGGATTTTAGAGACATTGGACGTCGGGGTCCATCCTCATAGGAGCCTATTGTCCGTATACTCGATATTACGTAAACACCAATCTTTCAATTAAAGATAGCATATTTATAGCAATATTATTCCGAGAACAGTTTTTTTCCCGGAAGCAACGATGCATTAAAAAAAAACTATTAAATATCGTGCTCAAAACAGCCAGATGACCTGATAGCTACTATTGCAAAGATATAGCGAGTTTAAAATGCATTTTCCCTATATATATATATATATATATTCATTTATTTATATATTAAATATATATTTATGTATGAATGTATATAGGACGTAGAATGTGCTTATGTTTCTGCATTATGTGCGTTAGATACGATTTTCATTTATATTAAACAGGCAGGGAGCATAAGAGAGAGAGAGAGAGAGACCTTGTGAATATTTCTTGGGGAATAGTTGACGCGTTACGAAGCGCACATGGTTCACGGGAATTTCGAGGATCAACGTAGCAGTATTAAAAATGCATAAATACGCGAAATGCATATACCTAGCGAGCCGAAGCCCGTTGAGAATTTTATGAAAATTCCAAAGCGTGGGAATTCGCGAATATGATTCGCACACGAGGCTTCTTTGCACCACGCGAGAAAGGGAGAGAGATGGAGAGAGCAGGAGATTCGTTTAAAGCAAGTCCCTCGTCATCGCCATCATCATGACCAGATTTTATACGTTTCCCAAGTTCACCTGAGACTATTGCGACTGATCTCACATTTTCAGGTTAATGAGATTTTTTCGCCCGCTGGAGGTTAACGAGTCGGCGAAACGTTCGTATGATAGAGGAGTCAGAGGTGCGAGGAATAGAATGATAAGATTATATTTTGGTGGTTTGCACGGGTGCCTGAGGATTTTTGGGAAATGGAGCGCATAATTGTAATTCTTCTTAATGACCCATGAAAGATGAAATCCCAAAAAGGCAAAAAAGTAATCAAAAATGGTCAAATCTACACTGTAAGAAAGTTGTAATTTAATTTAACTGGAATCTAGCTAAGCCAATCGTTTTTTTTTTGTTGTCTACTACGATTTTATTTGTGTCAAATATATTTCATATTTGTTTCAAGCATCCCTTGATTTAGACAATTCAATAAATACGTATTGGATCAAAATACATTGTTAATGTGAACGTTTAACAGATGTATATGTATAAGAAATATCTTCATTTGTATGCAAACAATGTGTCTTAAATACAAATATATTGTTATTTCGAACGAAGGAAAACTGTACTTGGATTATCAGGATTTTTATTTATAAAGGGCAAATTTACCATACTGTTTAATATAGAGTACATATTTATCCGGGCTGTTTATAATTGATATTTCTCAATGATGAAAAATTATATAAAATATTTTCTATCACTGCCATTTCGGTATACGAGAGAATATTCTTCTCACATGGTTATTACGAGATGTCTAATCTCCACGTTTTTCGGCATACACGTGGCCGACCACGAGCGACAATGCGGAAAAATCGTGATCCGGTGATATGTTTCGCAAACTCGGTTTATACGCTTGGTCAGAGCACAAATGGCTTTCGGGAAAAACTTGGAGCCCTGCGCCACACAACGGCCACAGAGAGTACTACTACTTCTATGAATATGCTAGTCAACTCAAATAAAAACTTATTCAAATAATGGACTTATTTAGTCCACACGACTGAATTGTTTATTTGAGTGAATAATACCAAATTCCTAATATATTAGAAGCATCTGGAATTTTTATTACTTAAAGCTGTTAATAGATCATGATTTAAATAAATAAACACATTCAAATAAATCTCCGGAATAGTAGAATAACATTTAAAAAGCATTGATTTTACGAATATTTCAGTTAATTTAAATAAAAAAGGATCAAATAAACGGATTGAGTTTATCACAATGTATCGTTTTTTTTTCATTAGTGTATGTCTTAGATGTCAAGAGTAAAGTCAGGCATAAGTGGCACGATATGTAAACCGATCCTCAAATTTCCAGTTAAGGCCTTACATACCTCGGAAAAAAATGTTTTCTTTTTAATTGCTTGAATGATGTAGAAACATCCTAATAGTGGCATGGTCCGAAAAAAAACGGTTTTTAAACTATAAACCCGGTTTTCTTGAAACCATGTTTTCAAAAACGAGCGGTCTCGTAGCCCCTACGATTGACTCCAAATTTCATCTTCAGCATTTTGGATAGGTTTTCCTGCGAAGTGCACACGATTTATACGATCCATCAACAATTACAGTTTTTATGAACAAATGAAAGCCGTTGTTCTAGTCGAAAATACGACCTTTTGTCCAAAATGATGGCAAATTTGCAAATTAGTTTTGCTAGCAAAACTAATGTAGGTTATTTTTAAAAAATCAGTTCTAGGCGCTAATGTGCGTCTCCAACGAGTCCGCCGGTGGAGGGTCTCAAAAAAGCGTTCTTTTTCTACCGGCTGCCATTTTGTATTCTACTAAGCCGCCATTTTGTATTTCTTTCGAAAACAATAAATTGATTCGAGTACCTACAAATATGTAAAATAAACCCTCCAAACCTCATTTTGATTAGTTTACTAGTATTTTCAAAAAAATCCCGAAAAAGCCTTGTTTTCCGACCATCTAAAAGTATACAAGGTCTGCAAAGGGTTTTTCTAAAATTCTTGTTTCACCTGTGCTTGTTGATATTTGACTTCATAAGGGCAAACGTTTGTTATAATATTCCAATATTTAAAATTCAACTTTACAAGGCCATATATTAATATTCAGCTTTATACACTGAAAAAAAAAATTCGTTCATCCAACCAAAATTCAGTTGGTTTAACAAAATGTATCTTTAAATGCGTACAACTTGATTTTTGATTGGCATAACAAACGTTTTGTTAATCTAACTGATAGTTTTAGTGGTGTGAACTGTAGCTTATTTAGCATGTCTGAGCAATTGTAAAAACAACAAAATTTCGAGACAACAAAATGCATTTTGCATATTCAACAATTTCTTTTTCTCAGTGTAAGGGCACTTTAGAGAGTGAACGAGAAAATTAGCAACGTATCAGTATTCGACAATTTATCACAAGACAATGTGATAAATTGTAATTTATCACATTCATGATTCTAAACCTTCCCAAAAACTTTCATTTTCCCACACAATGCCCACCCAAAAACCTAAAACATTCCGCACCACTATTTCACTCTGCTCTTGCCCATCGTATCCGAGACTAAAACAACATGCCATGAGAACGCATGTGAAACTATTTCCAATTAAACGTCTTACAATTCCCGGACAAATTAGCAAATAGATCCAAATTTTGATTTCAGCCGTCACAGCACCAGTTCCCCAAGCCAAAAGAATCCGGGGGAGTTGGTGTGCGCAATATAATTCCCTTTACAGGAGGAAGCAACGCTTGTCTCCGCCGCGATCTCGGCTATATTGTCCGACGGAAGTAACCGTAACGTCGTTACTCACTGTGTGTTGAATCGAGCCGCGAGCGTGTATATAATGGCGTAAAAGGTCTTTTGTAGGGTCGACAGCGAGAGAGAGAGAAAGAGAAAGCAGACAGTGTGTATCGCAGGCCTCGAGGGCGTCGAAGAAGGCGGGCAATCGCAATTACACGTATCGTCGGTTTCCCGATCTAGATACGACTGGCTAGGGCTGCCGATACGTAAAAAAAAACGCATCCTATAAACAAACCGCCGCCGCCGCCACCACTACCGGCGTCATCGTCGTTCTATGGAACATTGGTTAGGCGCTTCGCTCTCGGAATTGAAATCGAAGCCTACCCCGAGGGAAAAAAAAAAAGATCGAGGCCAGTGGCTACCCTCTCTCTTCATAGTTACTCTCTCTCCCTCTCCCTTTCTGTCTATCTTTCTCCCTGTTCGAGTTCCAGAGCTAACGAGTAAATTATGGGGCCGCTGCTCGTTGGGGCACGCGGTAAAAATCCACCAGTAAAACTCACCGCCCATAGTTATCTGTGTACGAGATCGAGCCCCTAGATTACTTTCAGCCCCATTGATCCCTGTATATCGACACACTGATATATATATATATATATATATATATATATATATATATATATATATATATATATATATATAGGGGTGTGTGTGTGTATATATATATGGGTTATAGCGTGGGTTTGTTGGGTTAAAGTATACGATGATGCCAATGGTTATGATATTAGTGCATATATATATATATATATATATATATATATATATATATATATATATATATATGAGACATTCCACGTGAATCCGGTAGACTTTTTCTCTGACCACCGCCAAATCGATTTTTTTAAAATCTGATTCCATTGACTAAAAGACACCCTGATTTTTTTATACATTTTTCGAAACAATCCTTAGTGAAAAAAAAATTCTCCCAAAAAAAGGCCCCGATGTAAAAATCTGAAAAAAATCCCAAAAGTGCGTGATTATATGTAAACATTTTCGAGCTATCACCCGCCGTGGAAGTATGATTTTTTGGGTGCGTTCTGAGCGATGAACGTTTAAAAAAAATCCAAAACATTGACTGCTAACTGTTCAAGGTCCATGATTGTGATTTGGTTATTCAAAAATGTTCAAAAAAATTCATTGTGAGTATCCAAATATTTGAGTATCCGGCCGAAGGAAGCGGTTCTTGATTTTTTTGGATTTTTTTTAACGTTAATCGCTCAGAAAGCACAGAAAAAATCATACTTCCACTGCGGGTGATAGCTCGACATATTTTACATATAATCACGCATTTTTGGGAACTTTTTCAGATTTTTAAATTGGGGCGTTTTTTTGCAGAAATTTTTTTTTGACTAGGTGTTGTTTCGAAAAATGTAAAAAAAAATCAGGGTGTCGTTTAGAATCAATGGATTCAGATTTTAAAAAATTAATCGAATTGGCCGGGGTAAGGGAAAAAGTCCACCGGATTCACGTGGAATATCTCATATATATATATATATACTCTGCCCTTTATCTGTCTCCATATCTGCATACGACGCATAAACTGGACTTCATTATACTCCCGACAATGAGTCGGCCAGTGGCCAGTCTACGCCGCGCATCATCGTTGCACAATTTTTTTTTACCGATCTTCGAGGATCGGTAAACCAGCCAATCGATCCGAACGTGCGACACACTCATCGATAATTCTCGTTCACGAAAAACAACGCACGTGGCAGTGAAAATGCAATTGAAAATCTGTCATGAAATTTCTTATCGAAAAAATAGCGCGTTGGTGGGTATCGGTAGGTTGGTTGATTTTCGGTCACAGATGTGACGACAATAACTGGCGGGTGTTACGCACGCGGGAAGTGAAAAAAGATCGGTAATGTTGGAAAGGTTTGAAATTCAAATTGGCACTGGTAGGAAATGCTATTTTATACAGATCCGTCTGAAGTAGAGGATTCGAAAGAAGCGAGAGAGATTGCAGATTCTTTACTCGAGTGCGAGGTAAATCGCTGTCGTTGCGGATGAATCGATGCGACATTTTGCATAATGTTTTATTATTCGAGAATGAGAGGGAATACATGCATTTATTTCCTGAGTTTCAACGTATATTCTTGCAGGTTTTTACGTATTATCTTTCCCAATTGAACGGTTTCCTATGACTCAATACACGCACTTTGCTAATCTAACCTAACTTCCGTTGCGTCTAGAAACGTCCTGAGCTACGTTATACCGCATTTGCCGTTGGTACGGGGAAACTGTGGAAAGCCCGTAGCGGTATGTATAGACAGCCCCATTAGTCTGATTCTCTGGTGCACAGACGTTTCACTCAAGTATCTACACCAAGGTCTCAGAAGTACTGGCCTTTCGCTCACTGGTTGATGCGCCAGCCGGTGCACGGCCATGCAGTCACCCCTCCGAGTACCCCATGCACAATACTGCTTAAGGGGTTAGGCCACAGTAACGGGTATAAAATAATGTGCGAATTTAACTTTTTTTCGTATGAAAAAGCGATTTACTCATAAAATTAATTACACGTCTATTTAGTATGAATATCAAGCTGTTAGAAAAAATATATTTTTTTTTCGATGTACAAAATGGCCGATTACTCGAAACTTCTCGAAACAGATTTTTTCCAATTGGCGTGAAAAATAACTTCAATAATTTTTACTCGATTTACTTCAAATTTTAAAGTTATGTTCCTAATTGCATTTCGCAGAGAAGTACGTACGGAATTTCTGATTAATCGAAAACTTTTCATTTTATGAGCATTTTATGAGCAGTTATAACGACATTTTTCACTGAAAATTCATTTCTTAAGTTCAAATACCTACAACTTTTGTAGGTATTTACTAATGTAGATTGACGAGAATTTTTGTTTTTTGTTTTAGGTAAAAAATTGTGGATGCTATATGTCACGCCGCGGAGCGCCTAAAAAAAAGATAACAAAAGAAAATATTAGTGGTCGGCTATTTTGTACATCGAAAAAAAATATATATATTTTCTAACAGCTGGATATTTATACTAAATAGATGTGTAACTAATTTTATGAGTGAATCACTTTTTCATACGAAAAAAATGTTAAATTCGCATATGATTCTATACCCGTTACTGTTCTATACCCGTTACCCTTAACTCGAAGAACCGCCAGAGCCGAATTCCACCGCCCATCCACCAGTGTCGGCCAGAGGGGATATATGTATATAAGGTACGTGCGGGTAATAAGTCCTGTCGGCTAATAAGGGCTAAGTAACGAAAATCGTATTTAAATAACCGCTCATGCTCAAGGCCACACTCACAGACGCCTATTGCACGAATATGTCGCTACAAGTTTGTGGAGGCGCGATACCCCGCTCCCCGCCGCCAGTGTTGCATCATCCATCATAACACGCGGCCGCGCAGCACCAATAATAAAAATCGGTCCGAATAAATCGTAAGTATTTTTTGTAATATTACACTTATCTATCTAAAATCACAGTCTTTATCTTGATTAATTCAAGCTTCGATGATCATAAATATTTGAATAACGTATCGTGGTCCAAATATTTTTTATGTTATTTTCCTTACATACGTGGTCGGTGGTTATTAAGGCCTACTAAATTTAACCATAGGCTTTATTATCCTCCTACTTCTTGTAGCAAAGTTTGTTTGTTTTATAATGTATTTCACATGACTTTTAAGATGTTACGAATGTAAATAAGTGGTACGCATATTTATTATTAATTGATTGATTATTATTTTTAGTGCCTCAATCCCGATGTCTCCAAAACGAGTGTTGTGGTTAGAAAACGTGTCAGCTGTCCGAGCAGTGCAAAGAGGAACTTTGAGTTCATACAAAATTGCAGAGGATTATTGATCTCGAATACCAAATATACGACGTATTGTTTGATTGTTTCAGTATGTTAAAGCCGTAGGCCTTATTATCCTACCATAGTAAAATAAGGTCTGCTATTAAGGTTTTCAAAAATGTTTAATTTTGTTTTTGTTTGTGGTACAAGTGACCATTTTTCGTTTACATTTTATAGAAACTGAACTTGAATAATGATTACAAATAAAATATGCCGATTAAATTGAAAGTTTTTCATTTTATTTAAAATATCCCTTAGCTAGGCCTCATTAACCGCAGGTACCTTACACTAGCGAAGAGGCATTTTTAAAGACATTTTATCAGAATATCAGGGCGATGGTGTTGAAACATGCAACGTTGGAACGCAACGAAAGTTTGGTAACCCGAACGTTTTCTTGCAAATTTGAGCTCTGAAAATCAGTAAAACGGTTTTTAAGATGCTTTTAGAAATCGACAGCTCAAATTTGCAGGATAAGATGTTGGATGATAGAGAAAATGAATAAATAAAATTTGAAAAAGAATTTTCGTTTGATTCTAACGATGCGAACTTCAACATCGTTTAGGGTGGCGTGAGAAAGTAGATTTTTTTCTTTGGGGTAGCAGCAAACAATGTTAGAATACGGTAGAAAACACCTCCCAAAAAGACAATCGTATCTAGATTCATTTTAAAACGACACGCAAGACATTTTTTGGTGTTGTCCTCATTTTTGCTTAAAATCACCGTTTTTCACGTCTCAAGGCGTTACACCTGAGTAGAGAAAATGTTTGGACCGTTTCTTCTCATTGGCTTAAATGGTGTATAAACACCATAAGAATGACATACAAAAGGAATGATACGCGAATTTTTTAATTTTTTAATGTTCAGACCTCATTTTCCGAAGCTCCTCGAAGCGGTCCGAAACACACGAAACAGCTCAGATGATGAAAGTAGAAATTCAGAGTCGTTTAGTTCAGTCGTTGTACAAAAGATATACAACGGCCTAACAACTGAAGACCTACTATCAAAATGCCTCGGTGGGTACACGAAAAATTCAGTTTTGAAACTTTAAAGCGGTTTTTGCAGTACTCCTCCGATTACCTTGTAATTTTAAGTGTAGCTTCTTAGATAGATTCTCTGAAGAATTACATACGATTTATCAACAATTCTCATTTTCATAGACAAATTGAGGCCGATATTTAGCGAAAAAGGAAAAAAAATATTTAAAATGATGCCATTTTGCGAAAAAAAAAGTTCTGCGTCCTCCCGCAGGGCGCCTAAAGAACGCTCTTAGTGTACCTACGACTCAGCCGCCAATTTGTATTTTTTTCACGACAAATAAAACCTTCAACCCTCAATTTTATTACTTCTTTAGTATTCTCAAGAAAAATCTCAAAAAAGTTTCATCTTTCGGTGAGCCGCATAGATGTAACGCCTTATACGACGAGAATAGTGACAAAACATGTTCAACGTTCAATAAATGTCAGTCCCCGTCCGAGCAATCCATTTATGGAGTTTTTGAATTGGAGTAAAGCGCTCAGGATCAGAGCGCTGTTGTAACGTCACCATAAAACAGCCCTGTTTGCAATTGCTACTAATACATAACATTTTACGACGCATTTTCTAACTATTATTCTGACTTAATTCCAAAAAAAATCATGATTTGAAGCCAAAATTAGAGAAATCCCTAAAATTGGTTGCGCCAAATTTAAAAATTGAAATATAAGGCTCACTATGCGCGGGAATATTTTATTTCACCGTGCATCAACATTTTTTGCCGTGTCAATAATGGAAAAAAAATCGTTTTTCGTTCAAATAAATTTTATATATATATATATATATATATATATATATGTGAGATAAAGATCGCGATGTGTCGCGATTTAATGTATGCCAAGAGCTGCGACGGGGAACCACAGCGTGCTCGTGCATACATCCAATTCACATCACCGCATCTGGCAGACCTTTTTATCGAGAAGAGATTCTCTACGTTATCGAGACTACCTTCGCGATATCATCTGCGGTGTGGCGAGTGCGCGAGTGTGGAAAAGAGAAAGAGAGCCCCGAGCATAATTTATTTCTATTTTTTCGTGCACGTACACGTACGTATTCTTTGCAAGGTACGTGGACGAATAGATTTTGAGACAGGGCACGCACCGAGGGAGTAAAATGTATCTATAGATTCCCCGATTTTTATCGCAATTTCGTTTTTCTCTTTGTGACTCTCTCTCTCTCTCTCTCTCTCTCTCTCTCTCTCTCTCTCTCTCTCTCTCTCTCTCATTTGACTTAATCTCGCATATTCTTTAGTCACTTCTTGTGGCAAATTGGTTTTCCATTGCTCACCTGGTTCTGGGCGTTCTGCTCGGCCATGGCCTTCTCCTTCGCTTGCCTCTTGCACTTGTATCGATGATTTTGAAACCAGATTTTAACCTGAAACGGAAAATGGATTTTTCAGTATGGGTAATTCAAATATGATTAATCATTTTTATAATTAAATATCTATGCAAGGTGGTGAAATGGCTAGTGTTGGAAAATTCAATTTTAATCACGTTTGTTGCAGTGGAATTTGTAAGAAAAAAAAACAAAAACAGTAATACCTGTTCAAGTTATCGAAGAGGATTTTTACTCGACATATCTTTAGTAAAGACTTATCGTCATTATTGTTTGAAAAAATTGATTCCCATTATATTTTATGACGTATGGTGTGCGTTTTATTATTATTTTTTTTTGCTATTACTATAATTATTAATATAATTGCTACAGTCATAACTAAAGTATATTAATTAATAGAATGAATATGATTAATATAAATATGAATTAATATCATTAATATTAAACGATCATTTTAATTCATAATTAATATAAGTATAAACGGAAATGAAATAAGGCGGGCACGTAAAAGGGGAAGGACCGCGTACGATGGAACTATTACGGTTCGAATTCAATATAATCAATATAAATATTCATTAATATAATTAATATCAATTTTAATATTATTACTCTAATTATTACTCCTGATATTATTATTATCACTAATACTATTATTGTCATTATTATTAGCATAATGTAACTATAATAATAGAAAATTGCAGTTGCTCTCTGTAAATTCTTTTTTCATGTTGAAATTGAACTGGTGAGTTAGAATGCAACGCTGCGACAATCTCCATCATTTTAGGAAAATTCTCTCTAGTTGTAAGTCTGTGCAAATTTAACGTGAAAACAGCCGAAGCTTCGATACGTGAAAATAAATGATTCCGGAATTTTCCTACACTTCGTTTCATCCAGATCCGTCAAGTAGAGGGGCGGGGGTCAAAACTTCGAATGGTCAAATATAGAACGACAAAGATTTAGAAATTACAGAATTATAAACTCAAAATAACGAAGGTTAAATTATTCGAAATTTTATCCTTCTACCGATGACGTAATCGAATAACTATTACACCAAAGGATTATTTATTCGAGAGCTCATTTATTCGAGAACATGTATTCAGATAGTCTTTAGTTTGAGTTATACAAATACAGATTCGAACAATCTACAACATTCATATCTCCGAAATGGAAAAAAGTGAGTATCTAATATTGGTAATACCATGTATAGCAAAAAGCCATATATCGAGAATACAAACTTCGAATGTGTAGATCTTAGATACGCAAATGATCGATGGTCAAAAATAGCGAATACCTAAATAGCGAACATGGGATGACTGCCTTACCCGACTGATCACCAGCGCCATCTGCCAGCTTTAACTCTGAAGCGCAAATTACGTATTGTTCGATTATAAGTTTTCGCTATCCGGACCGTTCGCCTTTTCGGCCTATCGCTATTTTAACTGATCGACTTTTTGGCCCTTCGCTTTAATTAATTCGAAATTGGAAATCATCATAATATTTACAATTCGGTGATTTGTCGTATCGAACTGTTCGGTGTATTTATACCGGAAAGTCGATATTATATCTGAGGCATCCTTCATCAACTGGGCCATTTTTTTTTCAATTTTTTTCAAAATCTGCCAGTTTGAAATATCAGTCAAAAGGAACGTCGGTAATTTTTTAAAGATTTTTTTAGGCGTTCGTTCAGGATTTTCAATTTTTCATCACGAACACTGTATCCGAAAAAATATTCATCAAACAAAACAAAAACATAAGAATGAAAACTTTTATTTTTTTCCGCTTTGTCGAAAAAAATCATGATTTATCTGCATTGAGAAAATTGAAATTTGGCAAAAAAATTAGAATAACATTTTTTTGAACCTAATAACACACTTTCGATTTCGGTACAAATTTTACAGGATGTCTGTCACTGGGTAAAGAGTCTGCGAAAAAATTTTCAGAATGGTACCTGCAATGGTTAGGATAAAAAATAAAATAAAAACCCTGCAAAATCTCATAACCGCATATATGCGGTCATGAGATTTCGCAGGGTTTTTATTTTTTTTTCATCCATATTTTTTACTTTCCAAAGAAATCGTCAGATAATTTTTAATAACAAATGAACTATGCAATATAAAAAAATCCTACGTACTTCCATAGACAAAGTATTTTGCAAGATTATTTAAAAAATATTTTAAGTGAATCGGTTGAAAATTGTCTGAGTTATGTTTCCGGCCAACTTAAAAAATGCAGTTTTGAGATAAACGCTGCACAGCCGCCATTTTGAAATTAATCGCTTCAAAAAAATTATTGTATGCAGTCACTGATATGTATGATAAACACTTTTTTGTAACCTCGATTTAATTTGTAGTTTTTCTGAAAAAAATCCCCCAAAAGCTTATTTTTTCGGCCTCTAGAGTAGCCTAAGGCCTCAATCTCGCCGACGCTAGGTGTCACGCCGCCTAACAACATTCGCAGAAGACCGTGCCATGCGTCCGCCATTTTCAAAGATTAATTTTGAAAATACTATGTAACAGCCAAAAGTAGTAATAAAACATACCTTAAGTCTCAAAAATTGTGAATAAATCTTTCTTTAAAAAAAAAATCAGCAATTTTTTTCTCGCCTAGAGGTATCTCCCCCTTAACGGAGCTGAAGTTAGTTGTTATTATTAATATAAGTAGCACTATTATTATTATTATCATTATTATTATTAGTATGAACATTTTTTACAAGTCTTGGCATCTCGGTGGCACCTATGGAAATTCTACAGGATAATAATAATTATCATAATAATTAAAATTATTTTTATTAAGTAATTATATAAAGAAATAATAAGTAATTAATAAACAATAATTAAGGAATTATAAGTAATTATTATAATAAAATAAAATTATAATTATATTTATTGTTACCACTGCTATTGGTAGCTTTAATATAACACATTTTGGGTCTGCCTATTTCGTGGTCCGTCAGTTGCGCCGAGTATTTCGTTGTTTTCATAGGACCAATATTTCGCCCTCTCTCACTCTCTCTTTCTCTCTCCCTCCCGCTTTCTCATTCATTCGTCTCCGTAGCGACGACGTAGCGTAAATCCATAATCCGCGGTAAACGGTTAAAGCGCGCGCGCTCTCCTGACGTCTATGTTATTTCTCATATATTTTTTAGCCTCCTTCAATGTGCGATCCGCGCGCCGCCGGCGAGATGGGCCCAAGAGGCGAGAGAAATCTCGAGTAAACGATTATTGCGAACAAACGATTCGTGAACTCGTATAATTTTGTACACGCGCGTTTCATGCACTCTTTTGACGCTCGATGCGATTCTCAAGTTGGCGCCGCATTCGTGCCCGTAGATAAACGTATTGAAATGGAAAAAATAAAAAAAGACTTCTCGAGTTGCTTCGGGGATTTTTTGAATGAGAAAAAAATGTTTCGATGCCGTATAAGTATAAACGATTAGGTTTATTCTTCTTCCTATTTTTTCTCGTGGTCGGTCGAGCGTGAGTTTTTTCGGGACCAGTTCACAGTTGGCGTACACCAACTACGTATGCATTTACTTTGAAATTCCCTTTCTCTCTCTCTCTCTCTCTCTCTCTCTCTCTCCCACTCTCTGTCTCTCGAAACCCGCTTTTACGGCAATTGAACGCGATTAGGTAAGCCTAGCGTGTGTGCGTTTCCGAACGAAAATCGGATCAGCATCTGCTTATGACAGGGCGGACGCGTTATAATCCTTGCGCATATAGCGCGTATTTTACTCTTGTGATTCACACAATGCGGGGATGCACAAAGCATGGGATGCGCGCTTTTTTACGGACCGTATATACATATACACGTGTATATATTAGTAGTAGTGTGTGCGTGTGTGTGTGTATGTATGTATATATATATATATATATATATATATATATATATATATATATATATATATATATATATATATATATATATATACACACATATATATACAATTTTTATTCGAAAACACAAGCATTTCCACATTGTTTTTGCCAATAATTCGGAACGCTTAAGGGAAGGTACTCGAGTAAACGGCGAAAAAACAGGTAAACTTCGGAAATTTTTATCTCCAAAAGTAATGTTTCGATTGGATCCGGGTTTTTTTTATTGGAAAATATCTCCATTGAGGTACGTTTAGGAATTTTTTAAAATAAAATGGTTGACTGGAAGCGATTCAAACGCGATTATCTCGAAACATAGTTTTCAAAGTCGCTGCCAGATGTATCTCGAAAACGGCTTGTCCGATTTTGTCCAAATTTGGATATAATATTCTTCCATAGTTTTTCTCGTTCGCCACGTAGGATTTTTTTTAAATTTCAATTTTTGACGGAATTGCGACCGTTTTAATTTAACATTCGTTTTTCGTTCGCAATTTCCGACGATTTTGGATTGCATACACATTGCATAAAAAGCAATGGTTCAATTAAATGAAAAACTCCTACGTGGCGAACGAGAAAAACTATCGAAGAATATTGTATCCAAATTTGGACAAAATCGGGCAAGCCGTTTTCGAGATACATCTGGCACCGACTGTGAAAACTATGTTTCGAGATAATCGCGTTTGAATCGCTTCCAGTCAATGAATTTATTTTTAAAAATTCCTAAAAATACCTCAATATACATATTTTCCAATAAAAAAAACCCGGATCCAATCGAAACATTAGTTTTTTAGATAAAAATCCCTGAAGTATACCTGTTTTTCTCGCCGTTTACTCCGGTACCTTCCCTGAACGGGTTGAATCTGGTTCGTGGCCGCAACAATGCAGAGTTTGCGTGATTTTTTTTTCGGGAGAACGTTTGTGGGTTTGCAATTTTTTTTTACTTCAAAGAGTATTATTATTGTAAGTATCTTTTACAATTTTTGTATTGAAAAATATTTATATGTCTTGTAGATACAATGGTTTGTGCAGACCGCTATTTGAAAACCGTCCTTGGCGGTGACCGCTGCTGCTGGGAAACAAATAATCCGAAATAAAAAATCAAAAGCTGAGCTTTGCATGAAACTATTCTTCGACGAAGGATCTAATAAAATAATGATTTAAAAAAATGACCGTTGTGCAAAGTCAATGTATCGATTTTCGGTGAAAAAAGCTCTACTTTCGTTGATAAAAAAAAACAACACATCGAAAAAAAAAATTCCTTCGTGTAAGGACTGCGTTTTGATATGTAAAAGAAGCTTGTAGAATTTGAAGTTGATCGGTGCAGTAATTTTGGAACCAACCTATACACGTCTATGACTCCCTCAATTTTAAACGGGTCGATTAAAAATTTTCAGATGATTCCTTTGAAATGTTATATTTTGACTAGTCGTCGGTGACCAAAAGTCGGTATTGGAAAAAATTTCAACTGGGTGTAAGCACTTAAGACTGCAACGTAGCTGTCAATTCCATTAAAGGGCATGTACGAGGTCAACATAACCTCATACATTTTTGAACTGTGTTCTCATCGATGGTCAAGTTTTTCAGATGAAAAAAAAAACAGAATCTATAATTTACTGACTCAGAGCGTGACGATTTCTTTCCCCTAAATATGATTAATCTCTGAGAAATCCCTGTTTGAAAATTTCAGCTACTCTTCCGCAGCCACATGCCACGTGGTACAGCTTCTATTTCGCCTTGATGTGTCAATAAAAAAAACTGGGACACACCTCGCGTTCGTGTAAAACTGATAATTTCACGTGCAGCTTTTCTTGCAACATGTTTTTTTCGAATTGTCGATATTATGAAGTTGTCGATAAATATTATTCGCTACTTGAAAAAACAAAACAGGGCATTTCGAGAAGTGCGCTGATTAAGAATGGCAGGTCAGCCCATATTCGAATTAACATTCGTTTCGTACGAATCATAAGTTTCCTAATTTTTTATCCGAAGCGTGGGCCACCCTGCTAGTCATCGAAGCTTCAATCATGAAATTGCAAAAGTGGTACAATTCGTTTTGTCCTATTTCGAGGAGCACATACTCCGATATCCACAAATGCCGCGATTCAATGTAACTATGCGAAATTAAAATCGCAAAGGAAGAAAACAGTAAAGTCTCCGAGTGGTGGAAATGAAATGAGAATCTCGCGTGTTGCGTGTGCGCTTGGGTCCTCATCGTCTGTTTGTTTTCGAGTGTACGATCCATATGCCGAGAGTTCCTATAGGAGTGCCTTGGAAACTCGCATCGACGAGACTCTTCATGGGTTCATAAAGGCGCCCGGGTATTGTCAAGATCACCTCGAGAGCCCAACAACTCAGACAATTTGAAAGGTCCGCCGTCGTTCCTGTGAACACCCATCGTATGATAAACGGGCCGTGAATCGAGATTCGCGAGTTTACCTAGATGGGGCATTTATGATACATGAATATACATTTGTGGATATGTGGAAAGGTAATTTTGAAGAGATTCGACATGAGGAACCTGTCGCCAAAGTCAACGATTTGTTCGGAGCTATTTGAAGGATCTGAACAGCCTGATGTGCTGAAAGCCAACGTTACATAGATATGGGCGATTCTCCCGAAATTATCCCTTTGAAGGACAACGAAATTTATGTACAAAAATGTTCATTTCTTTCATTTAAAAATTGCAATTGACTTCAGTTCTAACCGATATATTATAACTCCCTATGGATTACACTGATTTTTCAGTTTCGAGAGATTATTTATCATGATCGAAAGAAATAGTAGGGCCAGAAGAATGACGCAAACCTTTTCCTATCAAGTTTCTTTTGGGTCATTAATATCCGCTTCTCCCTTTTCTTTGAATATTGATCTCGTTCATTTAGTTTTAACTTCTCTCTTCCTACATGTACCTGTTTAACCATTCGTATCTCCGTTTTTCAGCTTCTCATTCCCCACGGAACCTTTCTTCTTTTGATAGCGGCGTGGCAATAATCTAAGAGAATCATTTTTATGCAACCTCAGTGCATAATATATGCATATCCATACATGCGTACCCAAGATGGTGCCATCCCTCTGGCGCATCTATCATGCCCCTGGACCCCTGGTGAATAGCTTTCTACAAGTTTAACTTGAACAAGTAAAGAGTGACTTATTTTATTAAAAAATGATACAGTTAAGGACGTGGCTCACATGTCCGGTCCGTAAAAACCCTACTGCTGAATTCTCTCTCAGACGATTCACATTTTGGGCAAACGAAGAGAAAGACGTTGCACGTCGTTCAACAGAGTGGAAGGTGCTTCTTTTCGTTTTTCCAAAAAAACAATCATTTAGGAGAACACTGAGAATCAGTAAATCAGCTATCTCTCTCGCACTCGTGGCCGCTTGGTCGGTGTGACACATGGCCTTAAGAAGGACCACAGGAATCACTCCGAGGTGATAAAGTATTGAAAAAGTTTAGATACGTATTTTTTTATCGGCAGAAAAAAAGGGTTTTATGTGAGGAAATCACCCCACAAGGGAAAGGCATGTCGAGGGGTGATTTTGCAGTTTCATCCACAAGCAGCCCACCGATCCAAATGAAACAAAAACCAAAATTCTTCTAATGTAAAGTGATGAAAAATCCACTATAGAAGCATGTAAAAAAATCAAATGAGGCCGTGACATACTTTTCTTTGAGGGGTGGTTTCCCTCCTTAAAAACGTTTTTTCACCGATAAAAAGAAAACGTTTCTAACAGTTTTCAATGTTTCAACAAAACCTCACTGTGTGGGATTCATACCTACTGAAATCTCCTTCTAATGTGTAATTAAAATTCTTACATTTTTTGTATCATTTTTCATTTGCGTTTTTATAGATACTTTTCATTTGCGTTTTTATAGATACCTTTCTTAATTTTTGTATCGAGTATCTTTCCACTTCTTTATATTCTTTTCTTTGTATTGCACGAGAAACCTAGATCACTAGTAAACCTCATCTAATCCAACCCAATCTCTTCCTCAACCCCCATGGATTATCGGACGTCCCTCATCATCTAAACATTTTTGTTTATTTGTTCATTTGGTTTTTGGGTCTAAAGGTTCTCCATTTTTCATACATTTTGCAGATTGAAAATAATAATCCGATGATGATATGCTCCGTAATTGTAGTCCATATAATTTCGATCAATGCACTACAGGCCCTTTGAATTCCGTCCTTTTTTTTATAAATCATAACGTCTGTACAGTCAACATTATTCAGAAAGAGCGATGTGTCTGAGAACTTGAGTTTCTTTTTTTTTCCAATATAGTTCAACGGTCCTGAAGAATAATACGATTTAGAGCAGACAATCATGAAAGCCTCGATTCGATTCGCTGGAATTCGTATTTTGTATCCGGGGACATGCTTTGGCTCGGTATAGGAACGTGTGGAACGATCGCGAGTGCCAAGGGGCATAAATGGTTGCTCCGAGTCAATTGTTATTTTAAGGGAATACACAGCCGTCCGTCGAGTCGACCATCGTAGTTTCTCCGTCAACCGTCTCTCTTCTTTTCTCAGTTTCTTTCTCTTTCTACCCTGCTCTCTCAATTCTGCAGCAAAAGCAGTACTGCGGTGTGTAAACATTAACCAAAGAGCCCAGCATCAACGACAGAACGGTCTTTCCGTACGAGAAAGAGACGACGCACGGAAGATATGATCGTACGTGTCTCTGGTCTTTTCCAGACGCAGCTCCCCAAACGACTCTATTCCCATAGAATCACATAGAAATTCAATTGCAGTAGTTGCACGGTGACCAACGACAATTTACCAGATCCAACAGTTTTGTGAAAACAAAATATGGATGTTCCTTTCATGAAATAGCTCATGGAATTTAAACACACTCAAGCGCATTTTTATGAAATATCTCATGAAGTAATAATTGATAATCTTAGTTTTATGAAATATTTCATGGAAAATGAAAAATATCGATCGCAGCTTTGGGAAATATTTCATATGCAATAAAATATATCAATGTCAGCATTATGAAATATATTATGAACGAAAAAATATGAATTTCAGTTTTATGAAACATCTTGTATGAAATAAAAGTTATAATCTTAGTTTCATGCAATATAAATTTATATTGCATGATATTGCATTATACTTCATGCACTTATAAAATATCTGACGAACGTTAAACCTTACTTGCCACACTTCTGTAGAATACACATCATCCATAGATTTTCGCATAAGAAAAAAAGGGATTTTTTCGAACCCTACAGTGGCAAGTGAGGCTTGAAAATAAGCAATGAACAACCGAAAGGAAACATCAATTTCAATTATACGATATATTTCATACGAAATAAAAAATACCAATCTCAGTTTCATGAAGTGGAGCAACTATTAAAAAAAAAACTATTCCGAACTCGTATACCTGTAGTTTGAGTCTTAGAAATGAGACATAAATTACAGGTATGCAGCTTCTGCCCGCGCATTATAATACTTACAGGTATATAATGCGGCCAAAGCTTGTGTCGTGTACATCTATAGGGTGTGTACCCTGTGTGCACAGTCGTCATCTTCAAGGCCTGCGTGAAGAGTTTGTCCCACCTTTCTTTTTCTACCGTACCGTCAACGAGTTAGTCTTGCTCTTTCTCTCTTAGTTGAGGCGATTGCATTAATTTTTTTGATAAATTTGCCAATCGCACGGAAAATAATTCTCCCTCTTTCGCTTTCTCACTCCGTAAATTCTCGAATTGCAACGTCACAATGAAAACATCTCGATAAATGTGCCCATATTTGCTTACGGCAAAATAAGAACAATCTCCATACGGTCCGCACAGTAGTCGTATTTTTTGCCATTGTCCTTTCTCTTTCTGTAAAGTACACACACACATACATATATATCTACACCGATAAAAACGTAGATGGTTGTGTATCTTCGTTCCCATTTCCAAGGTATATCGGCACGCAGCGAGAATGATCACTGGGATTTTTTTTCCGCTGCTGCCGAAGAAATCTGCGCTCCTCTTATTTCGTTGAGTGCAGGTGAGCATAAGCTTTCCCTTGCAGACTCGCGCGATGTTGACTCTTCTGTAGGCTTACATACCGTCGAAGATTCAGAATATATATATATATTGAGAGAGACAGAGAGAGAGAGAGAGAGAAGAGGTAGAGTGAGAGAAGCTTATAGTTATAGGAAAGCCAAAAAAGGCGCTTGGAGCAATACTGAATGGTTTTGGGGTTCACAAGAAGGTTTGCTTAACGCCAGACCCAGTCACATTGGGGGGCCCCCCACCTTCGACTTTAACTTCCGATTAACTTGCGCGTGATGAGGTCCAAAAACCACAACGTTTATATTCTCTACCTCGCCCCAGGGAGAAAACAGCAGGTAGATAAACGAAACGCCTACCGTTTAGTAGGCCCTTTCCGGACTGACGTATAGCGTCTCCCTTATGTCTTACTGCATTGGCGTTACGCGTGTAGACCCGTATATGTATGGGTGCGTGTGTACCTGTCTGTTTATGCTCGGACACGCTAATAGACCGTAAAATCTGTTAAACGTGCTAAAATGCCGAACAAACGCTGAAGAAGGAGGCGGTCTTCATTGGTTCCAACTAATTGGAGGCTACACGCCGTAGGTTTTAGCGGCTCTGGCTTGTATTGATCATCAATCGGACAAACAAATACTACCAAGTCTGCAATTACAATCAGGATCGATATCGACGAACGTCTGGCAAGTCGTATTTTTTATGCTTGCTACAATTATTGTTGAATTATATTGGGCCTGCGACATCGCTTGCGCGTATGTCGGTAGTTTTGTCCATGTGTGTGTCGGTGGTGGATTTTAGGGTCATATCGCAATGAGGTTTGTATACTAAAGTTATTATAGAAAACACCTTTCCTATGTAGGCAGTTGAAAAACAAAAAGGTAGGGCGTTTACTGCACATTCATAATCACTTAAGCTAATGAAACTGTTTTACATTGAGTATTTACTGAAAAGCTTCTTTATAAACGATGGAGGGCATTGCGCACCACTTTCTTTTTAAAAATAAGATTTTATCTTCTCAAGTACTGTTCAACGGATCCAGATGAAACAAAGTGCAGGGATATTCAGGAAACTCTTATTTTCACATATGAAAGTTCCGGGAGAAGGTTCGGACGGTCAGAATTTCTAAAATTGATAGATATCCTCCGAACATCGTATTCTAACTCTACTAGTTCAATTGCAGTCTGAAAAATCAAATGAATACCTACATTATTATTTTATAATATCAGTACGATAAAGAACACTGACGAAAGTGACCGCGGTTCTTTAACGTCTCCAAAGCTAATGCCCAATCCTACCCGAAGGCACCACAAAGTACGTCGAAAAGAGACTGCACATGACTAGGGGATCATCGAATGTTCCGGTCCACTCCTGTACAAACGCCACAAAGATTGCGACATCCCTGAGTATCCTGACGAGCCTAAACATGCGATATTCTTGAGCATCCTGTACGAGGCTACACTCATGACTTGTACACCAAATCGACGAGATCGTCTACACGCGGAAACACCCTCGATACCTCTTTGGGGCTGCGGTCTATCAAATTGCAATAAATCTCCGTGGAGGCCGTTTGTCAGCAGGTGGGATTGGTCCCTGGAATGATGATAATCCGGGGACAGAAACGTGCCCGGAGAGTAGTCATTAGCATGCCAGAGGTCTGACGGGAAGCATAGGTATGTCGACTACCAACTGATGGATATCCGGATAGAAAGAGACAGAGAGAGAGAGAGAGAGCCAAGCTGGCCATGGAACATTGAATAGTGAGGGCGGTAGACCAGAATTAGGGAGATGGAGAACGAGAGAGAATGGATGAGTGATCAAGTTAGGGTAACATCATTACGTGTCAGTAAATTCGCTCGGAGCGTTGGTAGGTTGGACGTATGGCGACGGAGAAACGTCAACCAACCCCTGCTATGCTTGTCTCCGTAGTTGCTCGTGCGGTTCAACACATACCGTCCTCTATACACATCGATCCGTACCCCCACACACACATCATGGATATACAGCAGAATAGCAATTTACTCCATGGTACACTTGGTCTCGGCTAGGTATATGTATATCTTACAATCTAATGCGGCCGGGGCACACAACTCTCCCCGAGCAATTTAACGCGGCACTAACTTGCCCTCACAGATTACCCGTGCCTGTAACACGCCCTTACATACCCAGCCCCCGGGGGCTCTTTGTGGTGGTGGTGCGGGTGGTCCGAAAGAAAAGGGGACGCGAGACGATCATCATCAAAACCGCACCGGATCTTTTCCCTTACCCATATATCTACCACCAATCCTACCATGCATTTACCTCCTCAATGCGCTAATTGTTTCAACTCTACAAGATTGTGAAAAGCTCACTGCTTATCGGCATGGTCTCCGATCGGATTTCATTTCAGGAAAACTGGGGGTTGATCATGATGGGTAGGAGAGAATTCGTTGAGGTGAGGATATTTGGTAGGCTGGAAAAGAAATTTGACTGGATGTTCCTTGGTCCTGTTTTGGTAATTAGACCGAGCTTTTTTAGCATTGTAAGTCGCTAGCCGTCTCTTGGTCGAATAATCTACTGAAGAGACGGTGATTTTGAAGGCCTTTGAGGACTGTCTTTACAGTCGATAATCTTCCCCATACGCAACATCGTGTAATCACCAATGTCTTGAACATCATCTTTGGAATAATGTGAGCATATTTCTAGGAAGGTCATGTCTATGTACGCCTCTCCCGTAAAATCAGGGATTGGATTCAATGAATTAAGAGGTGTTCTCAAAATGTCCTATTTACTTTGTATAGAAATATATATTATTAATTGAAGCGTGTTTGTTTGGTGCTCAATCGCGTCTCAATGATACAACGGAGCTGGATGACATTTAACTTGCATGCTATGGCCGGGAATAACACATAGGCTTCTTTTGATTCCGACCCACCAGATAGTTCCGTGGATGCTATGACGTCTTCAACTCTATTATCAATATTATATATACAGCATGGCGTGAAAAGTAACTTCCAAAATGAAAACCTAGATGCCTCGTATCAATACCTATCCGTATCACTCCCATGTATGTTCTACGATCTTTTGTAGTTTTCGACAACAAAGCATTTAAAGATTTTTTTTCGTGTTTTGCTGTACCATACGTTTTAATTTTTTGTGTGTGTTGTTCTCTTAAGGTGGCTACACACTTAACAGCAAGCTCGACAAGCGTGCATGCACTATCTTTTCATGTCAGCATGCTTGTGCGTTCGTATGATATCTTTTGCGGAAGCATGGTGATTGAACAGCGGCTTGAAGATTGATCGAATTTTCATCTGCATGCTTGAACAGGCCACGCTTGGGCAAGCATGCCTAAACGTGTGTACTATATCAGTACTATATCGTTTGTACATGTTTGTACAAGCGAACGTCAGTTGCAAAATATGGCTCAGTGTTTACCAACGCATGTCCGGATCTTCCTAATTCCGTAGATAATTATGCCATACATACAGTCACATTCGTAGATAATTATGCCAATCCATATGATATACTTTACATATTTTTAACAGTATTACTTGGGAACAATGTTTCCTTTTTATTAACCAGCCTTTGCATCACATACTCATTTTTTGTGATTTCCTCTTCCAAACGAGAGCAAAAGCAGCCAGAGCGAGCGTGTCGTCATTGTCCGAACACGACATTTTCCAAGCACAGACTGCGGCTGTACCATCATGCTTGTGTCATCTGGAGGCTATAGGAATGTTGTGCACGCTTGTGCAAATGGACTGTGCATGCATGCTTGTCAAGTTTGCAGTTACGTGGGTAGCCGCCTTTAGAAGGTTTTCAAAGCAATTGGTAGTCATTTAGGCTAGCCTAAGTATTTTTTTTGTTATCTGAACTTTAGTGACTGCCCTTAAACCTATTTTTTTAAACATTTGATCAAAATCTAAGCTTTTTACGTTAGTGCTCAGTTGGTCATTTATCTATTGCTCAACAGTGCAGTTCATAAAGATAACACAAGAAAAAAAATCGCGAGCAAAGTGCATATACACGAAAAAGAAAAAATCTATTTTTTCTCGAACACTAAAAAAGATCGTAAAACATACATGAGGATGATTCGGATAGGTATTGACACGAGGCATCTAGATTTTCTTTTGAGACATCACTTTTTGGGCCACCCTGTATTTACATATATGGAAAGACTTGGGAATTCGTTTGGGAATATCGACGATTCACCTTTCGCGTTAATTTATGATTAGCGCCGTTAATTGGCTCGTGTTGACCCTGCAAAGTGGCGAACTCCCTGCAAACATTGCCAAGTCACCCTCGTTGTTTTTTCAACGTGAAGGCGACTTATTTCCCTCCGAACCTTCTCCCCTCCCAATTTTAGCCCTGCTAACGACGAGTGTTACACAGCTACGGACATTTGGCCCCGAGCGTACGATCCGGCGGCTTGCGACGATTAGTTACACCGATGAGCTTCGTCAGTGTATATATGTGTATACATATGAAGCTTATCTATTTTCGAATGGGGGAATATTTCCCGTATCTTGTTTGGACGTGGGTGAACGAGAAATCATTTTTTCCTAACCTCTCTCTCTCTCTCTCTCTCTCTCTCTCTCTCTCTCTCTCTCTCTCTTCGGTCAACTTTTCGACATTTCTTTCGCAAGGAAAATCATCGTCTATCATCTGCTGAGAACGTCCACGGTTACCTACGTTCTGTCCCTCGTTGCATCGAAGGGAGGAGAAGGAAAAATCCTACCATTTGTCACCAAAACTTGGTAGTGCTTAGTCGTAAATCATACTGTTCAATGATGTCGCAAAAATTGACGACATTGAGGAACAAATCTCTACACGGAAAAAAAAATTAGTTGCTTCTTTTTTCTTTGCAAATTCATTTACCTTTCATGATATCTTTAAAAAATTCTGCTTCTGATAAAAATAGACAGGAAGTCTTCTAACGATTTACTATGTATTTTATATCGTTTTTTGTTGATTGTAATGTAATAACTTATAATACCTTTAATGATTTATATCAATTTAATTACTAATTTACTGTAATTTATATTATTGAACGCCGACTTGTTAAGATATTATTGATGATAATTTAACATTTCTTTTAACTTTGCTAAAATTTCATGTTTTTATGTCTTGTATTTTCAGTTTTGATAAATTCGCTACAATTCCTGCTGAATATAACACAAATTATTCTGCATTCTAATATTTTTAACATGAATTCTGATTCCAATAGAAGCAATCTATAACTTTTTAAACAAATTACTATTTTTTTCAAATAAAGTTTAATCAATGATACTGAGTATATGAAAACTGAAAAGGTGTACATACAAGGCAAACTCAAAAAATCATGACAAAATTAGCGTATGAAGTTATGGAGATGGCAACTAAATTGTAAAATGGAAACTGACCAGAGGGGCGGGGTAGACTGTGTGAAAACACGAAAGTATATGGTGCGAAAAAATACTACTTTATAACTCACAATTGAATATAACTTCTAATTATTAATTTTTATAACTTTGACTATTAATTCATATAACGTTTAATTAACTATAATATATTATTGCACGCATCCCCATGAGCATTTCCCAATAATTATTTCAATGTCTCTCAAATTCCGTGAAATCTCGAAATTTCAATTAAATTCGCGTAATCTTTGCTAGATTCGAACAATTTTCAACCAGCGTATTATAATGTAACTAGATAACGTTCAATTAATTATAATATATTGTTGTACGCCCCCGGATCATCATTTCCCGAACGATAATTTCAGTCTTCCATAAATTCCATATAATTTTCGCATTTGGAAAATTCCAAGCCATGTCGAAATTTTGAAGTAGGGCAGTGCGGGGCCTTATGAGACGTGGGGTCTCCTCCGCCACCCACACTAGCACACAAACGATGCTAGATACAAGTGGGTGATGTCAGAAGAAGCGTAAGAGGTACGCGACTAGGCTGCTGTTGCGTCGTCACCGGCCGGCGTTCGGTTTGAGTTTCACGTACGTTGCTACTATTTTCGCGCCAAAAGTAAAAAAAAGCAGTTCGTTGTTTCTTTTGGTCTCCAGCCCATGCGTGTGGTGTTACGGCAATCAAGTAAGTGTATTTGGATTTTATAAAAGTGTATATATTTATGCGATGACAAAATAAAAAATAATCTAATATTAAGGCCTTAGGCTCTAAAGGCCGAAAAATTGGCTTTTTTGGGGATTATTTTCTTTCAGAAAAACTACAAAATAAATCGAGATTACAAAAAAGGGTGTTTATAATACATATCAGTGACTGTATACAATAATTTTTTTGAAGTGATTAATTACAAAATGGCGGCTGTGCAGCCTTTATCTCAAAACTGCATTTTTTAAGTTTGCCGGAAAAATAACTCGAACAATTTTCAACCGATTCACTTTAAATGTTGAATATATCTTGGAAAATACATTGTCTATGGAAGTACGTAGGATTTTTTTTCATATTGCATAGTTCATTTTTTATTAACAATTGTCTGACGATTTTTTAGGCAAATTTTTGGAAAGTGAAAAATTTCGTCAGATAATTGTTAATAACAAATGAACTAGGCAATATAAAAAAAAAATCCTACGTGCTTCCATAGACAATGTATTTTTCAAGATATATTCAATATTCCAAGTGAGTTGGTTGAAAATTGTCTGAGTTATGTTTCCGGCCATCATAAAAAATGCAGTTGTGAGATAAACGCTGCACAGCCGCCATTTTGAAATTAATCGCTTAAAAAAATTTATTCTTACAGTCGCTGATATGTATGATAAACACCCTTCTTTGTAATCTCGATTTATTTTGTAGTTTTTCTGGAAAAAAAATCCCCCAAAAAGCTTATTTTTTCGGCCTCTAGAGTGGCCTAACCCCTTGATAGTCTTGGGGTGGCTCGGTCCAATCAGTGAAAAAATGGGAACGGGGTCATTTGAGCTAAAACAAGCGGGGTCGCTTGAGCATGGCTTATTAGACCCCACAGTTGCAGGTTGATGTTTGGTTGTATTGTTTTCATTGTGCTAGCATATTCAATAACTAGATTGTAGTCAAATTGCATTAAAGATCAGGTGTTTAAACCCCAACCCAAGTCCCTATGAATCTTTCTCCAATAACTATTTCTTTTTTCAGGATGCGAAAGTACAAGAGAAAAACTGAACGACCTATAGTTTCCAAAAATCTGATGAAACGTGCCACAGAAGAAGTCATCAAAGGCAAAAGAATCCGAAAAGCGGCAAAAGCTAACAAATTATATAGAACTACGCCTTCTCCTTTACGTTTCTCTTGTGAAAAAAAAACCTTTCTTATCCCACTGGTTCAACTGGCCACGTGGGGTTAGTTGAGTCAGTGGGATAAGCCACTCCAACGTTTTGACTACAATCTTTTTATAGTGTTACACAGCCAAATAAACAACCTATCTATTTTAGAAGATATCATTATTAATCACTTCATCAATTCAGCGCAACAAAATCAATTCACTTTATTAATTCGCTAATTTATCACATTATTAATTCACTAATTAATCACCTCATCAATTCGGCAGAACAAAATCATGATCGAGCGACCCCATACTGTCCTAATTCGAAGTAAATCTCGTCATTCTGTTAGACCCGAATAATTTGGGACAAGTGTATAAAAATCTAATAAGATAAATATCCCTTGGTAATTTATGCGTTGCATTTCACCATGCTCCTATTGCGCATTTGTGTTTCGAAGCAGCAAAAATGCAGTCGCTAATGGACAATAATCGCACTTTCGGGTATTCAAGGGGCCGAGAGTTAATCGCGTATGTACCTGCACGTACAGACGATTTTTATGCTCTCTTCTCGTTCACCGTGCAGTGCAGGCGGAGAATGTCACCAAAAGTGGCGTTAGTCAAAGACGAGAGGTGTGTTGGCTTAATCTTCCAGCCAACAGGGAAAGTGATAGAGAGAGATAGAAAAAAAAGCATGGAGAGAGAGAGAGAAGGGGCTCGAAAGTTAAAGAGCCAGAGACACAGAGAGAAAGGGATAGAAAGAAAGGTAGATGGAAAAAGCGAAAAGGAGAGAGTGAGCGAAAGAGATTGAGAGGTAGACAAAATGAGAGGGATAGAAGAGTCTCGTCTGTCCTCGACGATGGTGCGTGAGCTCCTACAAATTCTGTTTGCAGTTGCAATGTATGCACCCTCTGGTGTATGCCGTCCTCGTCTCTCCCTCCCTCTCTCTCTCGCTCTCTCTCTTTCTACTTGCTTCGCATGCATAGCCTGCCAGAAGTGCATCTCTCGTTCATCTCCTGCCTACCGTAAC